>JAQSVV010000674.1:0-366892 GCA_036375495.1 Agrotis segetum | reverse complement strand
GGTATACCTTTCACTCACTTTGATTCTACTATTTTACGGGAGACTATTTCAGTGCACTCCATAAAAAAAGAAAAACTTATACTTACATTTTCCTACTCTTCCGCTATAATTTTTGATTAATTTCGAGATCCAAGACAGTAAAATTCGTTCACCATGAGTTCGTAGTAGTATTATATTATCTGCGCTTCGGTACTTTTCTGGCGGTTCCATCATTAGTTATGGCTTTCAGGAGTTGTAGTGGTTGGGCATTCAAGTGCACCACGGGCAAAAATAATTTCCAGTGGTACACCTAGGAGAACCAAGCGGGTGGACCACGGATAATAAACGGGGATAGTGTATAATAGTGAGTGTTATGGTATGGACTTGCACTCCATGGAAATACTGGAGTTTTGTTGAAAATGTAGTGTTTTTAGGTTCTGTTTTAAGTTATAATTAGGTAGTGGGAGTAGGTAATTTTGGAATGAAAGCAATATATCATTTTTATGGAATTTATTTCATCTTCAATTTCAAACTACACCTTCAAAATTACAGTTGATTATAACTACTATAAGCTATAATTTTTACCTAACTTCCGTTTCGGGACCTACTTTGCTCATGAAAAAAATTTTGACACGTTTTCAAAACTTCCAAATATAAGAATTTCATCCGATATCTTTAGCCTACCATCCATTATGCGTTTACTACATAATACTTCGTACAGAGTACATGAGACGGATGAATAAGAAATTATGTTTTCTACAAAATGTAGATGTTTAAAAATCGTCAATGACGATGATTCTGGACCCAAATGATTCCCATTCTCATGTAATAAGTACCACTGCTTAATAATAAAACGGTATATTAAGTTCTATATTAAAATTAGTTGCACGCTTGCAAAAGCTGCTTTGCGGTGGTTAAGTAATTATTACATACAATAATAAATGTCACATACATCCGAAAAATTCGTTCATTCTCATACATATCTACGTTAATATTATTCTAATGATCACTAAATTAATTAACAAAATAAATCTGTTAAAAACGTAATTTATTTTTAAGTCTCAAACAACGTTTCTTTCAAAAAATCAGGTACAAATCAATCAAAATTAACACTAGGGTAACTGAATCATCCAGAGGAAGTATTTCATGAGATCTTGTTGTACATTATTAGACAAATGTGAACATAATTAAGCATGAACATGCGTTACACAATAAATACGATGAACTTAATTTATAATACACAACATTTTTTTGGCTTTTATTGTATTAAACACAAAATCACAGAAGAATCTATTAAATATAGCTGCTACACCTTTCATTGTGTAAATATACCACTGGCCTTCAAGTAATGTCGTTGTAAAAATACCAAGTGATATAAAACTATGAAGAGGAACTAAAACTATTCTTTATTGAGGGCCCCATACTCCCGTTACTCTACTTAAACTCTAATATAACAAAAAATATAAATAAGTCATCATGTGAAAGTTACATAACATGTGCAATCTTCATCTATGATCTCATATTATTCTGTTATGTGCCATTATTTTCATGATTAGCTTAAAACTTCACTATAGTATGAAAGCTATATCAAAATTTATTTCTATTTTTAATATCGTTTTGTTGGCCAATGTTTTGTGCCTCAAGTGTATTTGCTACTTTTCATTCAAGAACATGTTTAATCGCCTAACGACAATCATGTTTACAAGCAAGAAATTCTGACAATTATTCAAAGTGTATTTAAAATTAGCACACACACTTAAGGTTCCGATATAAATAAGTAGTAACTATACCTACTATGTATGACATACAGTGTATAAAAGTTCCAACTGACATCAAGTCTACTCCGTACAGTTTTGTACTAAATCGATATTATTTTCGTGTCTATTCGACCCACGTGCTTATGACTCATGCTATTACAATCTCTACTAAAGTCAACCTTGTATCTCTAACATCAAGGTTCTATTTTACATGTACTCATCAATGTGACAACTGTACCCACCTATTTCATGTTTGCTACATAAATATTCCACGGTTTGCAATCTGATTTGTTTTTAACCTTGCTGAATATATTTTATAGTTTGCGTAAGCAGTTTACGCGCTTCTAATATAAAGTTGAATGTTTTCATTGTGAGTCATTTATTGTTTTAACGAATTTAAATTCAGACTTGATTCTTCACACCTGTCATCTGTGATTTGTGAATCATTGTAATATCGATCTAAATATAAGCTGCAATGAAGCGTTTTTCTATTGCAGTAATAAAATTAAGTATCTTCATAATGCGACAGTCATTGTGTGCGAAAATAAAGGAATATTCCTCTACTTTCAAACTTACGTAGGTAATTAGGTAGTTTGCGATAGAATTCTATGGTTCAAGAATAATAAATAGTTCAAAGTCTAGCTTAAGCTTGACGTCTTCAACCACGATAGCAAATAGGTAACACCTACGTCACTAGTCTATTGCTTAGGCCATGTTATTGCAAATGAATACAGAGGTCAATATTATGTTTTGATGATTCATCGTAAATTGTTTGCAAAAACGAATTATCACACAATATAACTACATAATATCATCGTTTGCATCAATATCAAACAAACGTACAATATACATACAGTAAACACTGATTAATAAAAAGATATATGGTATCAATGCATAAGATAAACGATGAATGAGTAATACGAAGCAAGACAACATAAGTACCTATTTCGTTACACACAGTATACATTTAAATTTAATGTGAAAAATGATTATATGCGAATAAATAATATACAGTATATTTTTATATGTGGCTGCGATATTCTGGACTAGCATAATTATACTGCTACCTGAGCGTATACAAATAAATGTAAGCCAGTTCGTTAGCAAAAATCATTGTATTCTAACTCTTTGGTATTATTCACTGGGTTCCTAAAGCTATACAAATACGATAAATAACTCCTTCACTTGTGCTTTGTTCAGCAATCTAAACAAAAAATAATCACACCTTGGATTTCCGATCGCTGTTCTATGTACACCTTCCGAACTTCCGAACCGGCCGATCGACTGATCGAGGTTCGTCCCAAAATTAAAAGCCCAACTTTCCTGATGGGATGTTCAAAGTAGGACGGCTGGCAAAGGTGTGGACAGTGCCATGTGTTCCGCACCTCGTACTGGAAGCCTTTGGGCGGTAACATAATGCCGCATCAGTGCGGGCACAGTCGGAAATGCTGTAGCTGCACCACCCAAAGTGTAGCCGTCCGTAGCACGGCATATACGCATGTGCATAAAACCACGTGTTGACCTGCAAAACAAGGAAAAATACCAAATTAGTAAAGCCGTGCTAAAATCTTCTGTAGATGCAAGTTACTGAAATTGATAGTAAACATCATGACTAAGACTACACTAACAATACTCTAAGTGAAATTAAATACTCACTTCAGACTTAGCGAATAGTCGTGTTTGGCTGATTCGCTGTTTCGAACCAAAAAGGCGCCCTCATCCGCATCCCTCAGCAGACTCTCAGCTTCAACGCGCGATAAGGTTCCATGGTACCACCTGTAAGCAATCAAAGAAAAACCTATTAGATTCCAATTATTCATCAGATTTTCGCTGTCACATATATTATAATGCAAGTTCATTGTAGTGACTAAGTTGTTTTGAGAAGAAACTCACCCTTGTCGGTCAAGTGGAAGAGATGCGTCAACCAAATCTCTAGGCGGAGCAATAGGTCCCAAATTCAAACGCAATCCCTTAGAACTGCCAGAACCACCGCTGCCGCTGTCAAAATTTAACTTCAAATTCGGTTTGTGTTTGTTTCCTGAAAACAAAAAGAACATTGAATTAGAAAATCTTTCAAGTGAGAAAACTTTTGTTCTTAGCATTGATTGA
Source organism: Agrotis segetum (assembly GCA_036375495.1). Taxonomy (NCBI): domain Eukaryota; kingdom Metazoa; phylum Arthropoda; class Insecta; order Lepidoptera; family Noctuidae; genus Agrotis; species Agrotis segetum. The sequence continues at coordinate 363,047 of JAQSVV010000674.1, read as the reverse complement.
ATCTAAGACGCCACAACTTATTACGTCAAACCACACGCAATTCTCCACGAAACGAACTCCTAACTCAACTGAACGGTTACAAATTGCTCCCAACATGTACAGGAAAAAGTTCCCTCAAAAAGCACTCAAGCAAATTAAATATTGGATGGGCGTTAGACCAGAGGCTTCCGTGTGGAGCAATCCGGAGTCATACGTCTTAATCGGCATAATGCGGTGGCGGTCGCTTTGAGTTAGAAAGAACCAACAATTTGAGTCGACAGACCCTTCGGGTATACTACTTTCTTAGAAGATTGACATGTAAATCCTTCTGACATGATCGAATTATTAAGAGCATTGGAAAGTTCTTGAGCGATTTGATGTTTTGATTTTAGCGAATGAAAACATTTAAGTTAATAAAAATTCAAGTTTATAAAAATACCAACCTTGATTTAAGTCCTGCACGCTTTGGCTAGAAGAGGCGTTGGAAATGGCCCCTCCAAAGTCGTTATTCAGTTGTAATGACTGCCCGCGTAACTTCCGACGCAGTTTGGGCATATCAAATGGCAAGGATCGCAAGTCGGCTTCGGCTTCAGCCCGTCGTCGTCTTAACTTGGGCATGTCGAAAGGTAAATCAGATAGATCTACATCTTCATCTTTACGTTCCTCTTCAGTGTTACTGTTTTTGAAATTAATAAAAGCGTTTCGTGAGTCTACGCCTTCCCTAGAGTGGATTGAGATTCCACTATCGGAGCCTTGAATTTCCGAATCACCAGTTGTTGAGGAGTGTCTAAATGTAAGATTCAAAAGATTCCTGTTTTGTAACGCACGTCGTTTAGGCTTGGCAACAATTTCAACGGTCGTTTGCATCGTATTACCAGTTTCACAGTCTTCAGGCGATACCTTCTGAGAGTTGTTATTTTTGTTGTTGTCAGAGGTTTCTGATGCTTGTTCTTGCGAAGATTTATCAGAAATGGGGCTTAAAATATGCAATTTAGCAGGATGATGCCCAAACCCCGACAGCTGCATGTGATGATGTGACTTTGTGAAAGGCACATTTCCTGAATCAGAGCTGTGTGAACTTAGCGAAGACGAATGACGACTTTCCGAACTACTACTACTCCTGTCTCCTTCACTATTACTACTTCGCAGTGACTCCATGCTGCCTCCGCTGCTGCTTGTAGCCATACTTTCTGTACTAGAGTACTTGCGACGCGGACGAATTACTCCAGGCCTTCCTTTGAACTCCATTATAGGGCCGACCCCCTTTGGCCCCGTGTACCGATTCATTTCAGGTGTGTCAGAATCGGAAGTGGGCCGACCCTTAATCTCTAAAAAAATACCGTCTTTTGATTGCCCTCCTTCATCATCACCATCGCGAGACTCGCGACTCGAATCCCTTAGGCGTTGTCCAAGATCAAGTTCAGTAGAAACAGAACCTTTGACGTCAGCCATGCTAGCATCACTACTCGTGGGTGTATCCCGAGCACGCAGTGACTTCACTGGCAACCTTAAGTCTTTAAGACGAGGGTGTGCAGGTTGTGACTGTGGCAAATTCGGAGCGCTTTTAATGCTATTCATGGCAGATCCGTCTTTCTGTTGAAATTTTGTCGGCAAAGGTGCTGTAGACGGCGGTGATGGAGTGTAACCACGAAGTGGAAGTTGAGATGTAGATGCTGTTCGCCCGTCTTCCTCAATGTGAACCTTTTCCAATTCCTCAGACAAGGCACAAGCATTGTTTTCATTTTCTCTTTTTTGACGAATTGTGGGAATCTTGGAACGCCGAACACTGTCTGTTTTCATAGTCACCTTGCGGCGACCCTTGTAGTCTGGCTCGCTACGTTCAACGGCTTCAAAAGCGGACGACGCAGAAGAAATAACTTTTCGGTCCTCAGCTTGCAAAAGAGCAGGGTGGTTGCTGACCCTATCGAAGTCATCCAAGTCATCATCCGAGCGTGCAATTTTGCAGTCGAACGCTGTTTCGTAGATCTGTCTGGTGGTCATCTCTTGCGGCCAGCGGGGCAGTGGCGCCGGCACGTAAAAGACGCTGCGAGAAGGTTGGCGCTCCTCTACATCTTCGGGCGCGGCGCACGCGCAGCCGGCCGCGTCGCGCCCGCGACGCCTCGGCGGCATCCACGCGCTCTCACCAGACGAAGATGATGAGCGTTCTAGCTCACGGAAACCATCTTCAGCAACTGAAAATCTTTTAGGTAGATTTGGTCTGGGAGCAACGTGAGGTGCGTCTAGACTGGCTGATTTTCTGTAGCGGGGGCCACGAGAAGATGATGTAGTAGAGATAGTAGGAGCAGACGGTGCTTGCTGCTGTTGAGGTGTTTTGAACAGATCACCGTAGTAGTAAGGACTTGGGTTTCTGCGTGGCGCGTTAGCGTAACGTGGGTCAGAACGACCACTGTCTGGGGAATGTAGAGAAGGTGCTGTAGCGAATGGATCAAATTCGCCGAATTCGTCTTCCTCGCCTTCTGAAGATGTCGATCGATCCTCTGATGATGATTCTATAACAAAAAAAAATAATAGATGAATAATAATAATAAAACAATTTACATATAACTTGTAGAGAATGAGTGCGCTTTCAAGTCCCATTGAAGTAGCTTTAGATAAACTGAAGTCGGTAACGAACCAGACGTGGATTTACAATTTTTCTCCTATTTTTGATGTGGCTCAGCTTGTCTCAAGTGACGTCGTTTAAGCCCCAACGTCCGGATTGTGAATTCACATCCCCTCAAGAATGCAACCAATTGTTAAGATTGAATTGAAAGGCATTTTTTTTTCAAGAACGTGGAAAAGTTTATAAATTCTTTTTTGAATCCAGGAGCATGTTCATAAATTCATTGATGCTGGTGTACCGACTTCCAAAAGAATGCCATTGTCGAAATTCTATGGTTATAAATTAGACCTCGTTGCCAGTAGTTGTTATTTGTCCTCGAAGGGGTGAAGTGAAAGGCCAGAGGGGGCTTTTGATAAACGTCCTGTTTCGGTGCTATTTGGAATATTCATTTTAGTGTTGCGTCTTGTCGTTATGTAAAGTTAAAGTAATTATTGCGAAACACGATCTGCTTTGAAGATTCAAAAAATATTTTGTCTCTTAAGTTCTTCGACGAGGATGTTGATAAAGTTATCTAGATATGAAATTATGTCTTCACAATGTACTTATCATTATTTACATTCATCAAAAACAATTTCATTATTAGCTTCGTGTACATAATACTGAGATTTACGACGCATTTGAAACGGCTCTCCTTGACAATATTCCCTCGTTTTTTAAACTAATTCATTTCCATTTCAATCGGATCTGAATGACTATTACCTGAGTTAATGAATACGTTAAACCCCTCATACACGTGCCTACAAGCACTGCTAATGTTATTTCAAAGGCACGAAATACGCTAACGAGTATTCCTTGCTTGCTATAACAAAGGACTCCTTCTGAATGCATCATGAACATTAAAGTCTGGATTTCAAAAGCCACGACGATAGGGAAGAACTAACGAATCGTAGGCACTCGTAGTATGCCATTTTATAATAAACTTTTTTTAATGCGCTCCCTAGAACAAGGTCTGCGCCTCTTTTGTTTTAATACCGTATTTTCCGTTGCCTCATTTAGATTATTCTGTAGAGCATTGTTCTTTGTAGTTTGTTAAACTTTTATTATGATACTGAGATTATTTTTTATTTTATTTCAAACTTGCTATCGTCAAATTATCCTTAAAGGTCTTTCAAATGGGTCCTAAATAAAACATTGTGTCTATTATTTTTTATATAACACTCTTTTATATAACACTCTTTTTATTGAAACACATTGCCATAAACACAATTGCGAGCGAAATTACCGTCATCAAATATAAGAGAAGTCCCAATAAGTTCAACACGTTGCGTCGATTGAACAAAACGGCGTCAAAAACTGTGCAAATTGTCTATTAGCGACGTGAAGAGTGCAGATGGGAGGGTAAGTGACGTCATTACGTGACGTAATTACTTTTCCGCGTGGATGACCAGGCCGCGCGACTCGAAATTTGTTAAATTGCCGCGATTAACGTGTTAAATGTCTTTCTAAAGCGTGTTGGCAGTGAAAGGTTAAAGGTAATCGAAACGAACGTATCACGCACAAAATTTTCATTCAATTTTCAACCTTAATCCCACCGAACCCTTTGAAACCCAAGAGACTCCGAATTTGGGTTTTCAAAGCTTTCACACTAATCTATCGACGATGTAAAAAAAAACAAATCTAGTCGCAAACATACCAACTTACAATAAAGCCTCAGTTATTATAAAATCCCGGACATTTTTTCAACCGTGTCTAGACGGACGGACAAACGACAAAAGGGCTGATTAAAACTTGCTATTGTTGCTTCAATACTAGCTGGTATTAGCGAATGAAAGTCCCTGGATGATAAAAAAAACTGCAATCGTGTAATTAATGCTTGGTACTTGTATTTTCCAATAGCGTACTTGTATTTTACTTTACTTTGATGTAAAGGCTTTAATCGCACGCAAAGGCATTGTATTACAAAGAGACAGAATGTTATGTACCTATTTTAGGTAAGTGAAAATATAAATGAAGTAGACAATTTTAATGCTTCTAAAGATATTATAGAACATTCAGCTGATGTAACTGTGTAACACTGTAACATTAATCATCATTAACGAAAATGACTTTACTGCTATTATTATTTCAATGATTACAGCAGTATTTTACCCATAAATTTGGAAAGTATCCAACCAGTTGGTTATTTATTACAAGCCAGTATTACATACCAACACTTGTACCAGATTAAATTGACCTAATTACCAAGATTGTGGAACAAAGATGCCATCTTCTAATCTAAGGAAAAGGTTTTCTTTTTTTATAACGGCTGGAGAGTATATCTCTAACCGCAGTGAAGACAATGGCCTAACTAGGCTCTACCACGATTGTTGCACTGGAAGAATGGACCCTTTGTCCTGGCCGTCCTAGACGAGCATGTTCTTAAAAAAGTAAGAGCTTCCATGTAAACCGGGAAATGAAGCGCAAAATTTTGTTTTTTTTAGGAAGCCTTTCCGCTATTTAAACATCAACTTTTCTTTTTTAAGTGACTTCTTCCTAACTATTTTTATTTTGAAGCTCTCAGACCAAGAATCCCGCCTTGAATTATAAATTTTGTAGTCTAAAATATGTGGAAATCAGTTTATTCGATTGCATAAAAATTGTTGTAACCAAACTGCTGATTTGAATGTAATCTGAATTGTGTTTTGTTATTTCAAGGATGTTTTGCCAATCAATTTGTAACATTGAATCGCCAATTTGCTCGATATAGCCACATTGTTCAGCGTTTGCTGAAATAAACGGAAGTTAAGCTTCTCATTTCTTTTTTACATCAACAGTTTCTTTTATTTTTTGTCTAGAAGATTCCTTCATTTGTATTGTGTTTCCGAAAAGAAAATTTGTTGAAATACTCGTAGATAATTTTTTTATCAAAATTCACTTCGAAGAATACTACTAGCAATCTATTCCGGCTCATTTTATCAGCTCCCCACTTAAAAATTCTGATTTACAAATATTACGAGCTCAACAGGCATGAATTGACTGTATCAAAACATTAGTATTGTTATACTTTATGTGATTCATCTATGTTATCTTTCGGCTTGTCATTCGTGGGTAACCTACTCTATTGTTTTTGTTATAATAGAATATTATGTCCAAAATTATTGTTATTCAACTTACCAGATTCGTAGTATGGTTGAGATCGGTGTCTGGTCTGTCTCTCGTGCCTCAATGGCGCTGATGGTGCCGGTTCTGGCGGAGATTCTACTGAGCCCTCAGGGGCACTCTCAGGGCTTCGCCTCGACACACTAGGAGCCGACAAGTCAAAGTCGGTCCTCCTTGCAGATTCGTAGTCCGCTCGACGTCTTGCGGACCCCGCGTCAAACTCCGCTCGTCTCCCTGAATCCCCGTCGAATTCTCGTCCGTAGTATCTACGACTCTCGTACTCGTAAGGTCTCCGACACGAGTCAAAGTCGTAGTTTGCTCGGCGATCTTCGTAGCGCCATCTGGTAGCTTCGGGGGAGCGGCGCTGCTCTCGGGAGCGCCGGCTGCGTTGTGGGGAGCGGCGGGCTGTGTCGCGAGGTGTGCAGTATGCTTCAACGAATTCAACCTGGAACAAGAGAAATTTAAATTAATTAAATTTCCTTAAATTTTGATCAGCTTGAGTCCGGAGTCCTACGCTGTAGAATGTCTCCAAATTGCCCCATTAATAAGCAACGGGAATTTATCGAACAATTAACGCTACAAAAGCCCGCGTCGAACATGTAGGACAAGGGCTATCGCATACCAACCGACTATTAGTCTGAAAGAAGCCCTTCATCATGAAGGTCGATTATGTGGCAGAGTAAAGTGGTGATAAAATGCAGCGGTCACATATTCAGCGACCGTAACGGCCGGTTAGACGTCCTCTCCCCTCAACGGGGCGTCATTACCACGACCCGTTTCTGTTTATGGGGACGGATATAAAGAATATTATGAGATATTGTGTGCATCGACGATACCATGAGGTGATAACATTTCGGGGGACGCTGCCAAATTTAGTTCGTGTGAAGACAAATTTTTATAGCGCATTGCTGGGATGTTTGTTGCTTTTATTTCATCCGGGCATGTTTGAAAGGGCAGCAAAAAATAGCATGTTGTATGCAAAGTATAAAATTAATGGAAAAGCCAGTTCAATAGTAAAACATACATTCACATTGTAGATTTTATATTCTACACACTCATTTAAATACAAGTCCTAAAGGATACTTTATCCACCCCATAAAACTCGCAATTAAAAATTCACGTTCCAAAAATAATATGAGAGAACAATTCAGACGGGATCGTAGGTTTTTATTTTTCGAATCTGTTTATAAGATGATATCTGTTTAACCTGGGGGTGGTTTCAGGCCATTAGAGACAGTGATGAGTCCCGCTTCCGCGCCTCCGGACACGGAGGGTCTCTCGTACTTTCTCATTAAGGGTTAAATTAGTAGCAGCTCAGACGGATTCCGACTCGACAGTTGTTTACGTAAACATTTCACCGTACGCACGTCGTACTTTACGTAATCATTCTTTACGCAATACATTTATGGCATTTGTTACGCGTTAAACATGAAAATGTATATCGCAATACATTACTTGTAATACGTGTTTATTAAATGGAATTTTGTCTGAGAGTTGGACGTAACGTACGTCAAAAAGAACAAAAGGGTGATCCGTTTTGCCCTAGGGGCAGTTCTCTTTTAAACTTTGGCTATAGAAGGGTAGCCTCGCTTCATCTGGCGCATTGTTTAACGATTCCTTGCTATGCATGAAAATTTATTTACATAATTAAACGTCGGCAGTTTTGATTTGCGATGTCTACAGAGATTTCTACGCTCTTTATTTGCATATTTTGATGCTTAATTAAAATCTGCCATCAATTTAATTTACCATGGATAGCTATTTGTACTTTATAATGATAAGAATTGAAATTTTCGCCTGTATTGTGATCTGCTGTTGAACCGAAATCGAGCTTATCAAAGTATATTCTACAATCTAATCTGCATAACATTGGCAGAGATAAATCAAGAATCATAAGATCAGAACGGAGATCAGAATTTCCATGTTATTTATAATGTAATCGTCCAGAATGATTACTAGCAGACTCCTAATCAAAAATTTTAAAACAGTCATGTCCAACAAAACTAGCACGTCCTCTCAGAATTTTATTTTACAGATTCAAATCAATACCACCATCCGAGCGTAAGGGTTAGCTCTGAAAGGGATCAAATTGAATTCTGCTCAAGCACACATGCTCGCGCTTGGCCATTCATCAATTGTATCGTATAATGGGGTAGAGTAGTCAACAGCTCACTTCCTGCACTCGTACTACTTAAATGTAGGTACCTACAAAGTAGCAGTGACTGTACTATTACCATTGTAATTACCTTCCTGTTACAATTTTGTACAGATTTTACAATAGTAGCCTGTGTCAAATGCCACAATAGGTTTTTTGAAGTAGCCGTAATAATCACTAAATAATAGTAGTAAAGGAATCTACTAAAACGTAATTGTACCAATAAATATTATTTCTTTCTTTCTTTCTTTCTAAAACTGAACAAGAAGAAGGATTTAATCAGATATTTATAAAGCAAAATCAACTCATTACAATCGATAACCCTGATTCACCTCATAATAAAAACAAATCGCACCAACATTAGAATTAAAGAAACTGGCAACAGGTCTAACTAATCCGAATTCAAAGAGAAAATGTAAATTAGGGAACGGCAATGTCTACTTCTCAAAGCTAATAGTAATCTTAGGAAGGAAATAGAGACAAGATAAACAATACTGGCCTTGATTGAGATCGAGTCGCGACTCGGACAAAGAACAAACAAGGAAATAATGAAGATTAAGCATTTAACACCGTCGATCACAGGATAATATTATTAACATTTTATTTCTAGACATAAGTGATTTCTCGGAAACATTCGGTAAGCCTTGTGGAATCCAGGATCTAATATAAATGCGTATTTTTTATGCAAAGCACGCGTGAACTGACGTCCTTAGTTGTGACTCATTGCGACCTTAAAAGTTCTTTTGCCATGTGATAAAAATCTCCTACAGACTTGTTTATATCTGACCGAGATGCTTCAGAATGTGTTGGCAACGTCGGGGATTCCTTCTTGTTTGAATTTGCACACGTAATTGTATAATTTGTCTTGGACAATCGCGTTAATAATAAACAAGCTCTAGATACCGGCGAAGTCGTCCATATAAACGATTCCGGGTTCACCCAGCATGAGTAATGCAAACAGTATGAAGGATGTGGGACAAGACGGAGCTTTCAGACGGCCAGATGAGTCACCGGCCCGGCCCGATGTATTAATATCGGAGACACGCCTCCTGGGATCCCGAACTAAAATAGCGTGGTGTCGCGTGACTTCAATATGGTAATGCGCGATCATAGCTATATATTTTTTCGTGAATTTTTTCCGCACCCAAAAGTATTTTTAGATGGTGAATCAATCGATTCAAATAAGGATTGCTAAAAAGCAAATAACTGCCTACATCGTTGTAAAAGTATTGAGATTATAAGGATTTTGTGGAAGATTTATGTTATAAGAAATAGGTTTAGCAGTTTCTAGACCCATTATTGTTAACAATAGTCTATAAATGTATGACAAACCATTACATGACTTGTAAGAATACTGGCGAACATTCTAGAACATTCTATAACAATTTTTCTCACATCCTTGCAGCAAGGATTAAAGAGGTAGTGACTAATAATTAGCAAAGCTTTTAGCATCTGCGTCTGAAGACAAACGTGAGTCACCAACTCACCATCGCAATTGTCTGTTTTGTTTACAATAACAAATGATGACGACAAACAACTTACTATCAACGTAAAAATCTCCACACACAACAATTTTAATAATTTTTTCTTCATGTTACGATGAAACGTGCTGATATTGAATTGAGGATTTATCTAAAACTCCCTGGTATTTGCCCTTTGCCTCGCCCAGATGTGCAAACAGAACAGATTGCATTGCAATATAAAACAGAACAACATAAGAATTCGTTAGGTGGAATTGCATTTGCCGGCCGGCAATTGGCACGGTCATACCTAGGCCGCCGCCAGCTACTGTCTGGTCACGTTCAGCAAACCAGAGACCGCAAACAGGTCCCATACAACTGAATTAAACAGATTGTCTTTTATTCTTTTCACTTTCATGGGCTTTGACGACTCATTTCAATTTGATATTGGCGCAAAGCCCTGCGTCTGTGTCATGTCTAGTCAACTAGTCATAATATTAATGTTTACTTTGGCACCAATGAAAAATTCAGGGACATAAAATGAAGTCTCCTCCAAATTGGATTTGCTCTTCTGCTTTCAAATTTTCTATGTTGTGCAGAGTATATTCATGTTTGACTACACTGAGCATACAACTGTCGGAAACGACAAAACAAGCGGAGGAAATAAGCTTAATTACTAAGTTGCGAGCCCGAGTCACCCAAAGGACCGAGGGTCCCTTTAAGTAGACCCTTACGAATGTTTCAATGAAGGGAGCAATTATGGAAGAAATTTTCAACACCTCTTCTAAAAGGTCATCGTCCTCTCAGTATACTTGAAAATCAGCTGTGCAAATAATGATAAGGAATTAAAGGTGATTGTTATGAAAATCTGATTAAACTTTTGAATGAGTACTTTTGTGTATTTTTCTCACTGCTTCAATGGCTTCACCGGAAGAAACACAATGAGCATGATAAGTTTTTTGTAGAACTAAAAACTTGGTTGAATAGTCCTTTATGGTAGTCATTGAGACTACAAAAAAGGTACACAGATCAGATTTCCTTTTTTTGTAACCGTTGTTCATCTGTCACACCCTAAGCTTTTGTAAGGCGTAAAAATTTTAAAATATGGTTTGACTGAGTTCTTGCATACCGGATGGAGTGGTTATCTGGTGATAAATCTTTTGTAATTGACAATACTGTTCATTGAGAACAATAGGAACTCGACTTAAACATTGTTTTGATAAATGAAGTTTGGATACGATTTACTTAGTGCTAGATTCGTTAGTTGTCAACAATAGAGAACAATTATCCTTTGTGTATTGTCTGTTCCTGTTAATCTCATCCTGACTCAATGTTTCGGACTTGGTAAAAGTTACATTGTATTTTATTAGGATTTTATTTTCGCATTTGAAAAGAGAAAAGATTGTGCCTGTCGTATCGAGGAGCAAACTTTGCTCTCTGAACTTGTAACTGAGTTAAGTCAACCCTCGGGATCGCCTGGAGCTTCCTAATCAATATTTACTCACTGCTTTCTCGACCTTAGTTTATTTCTCCTTGAACACTTGAGCAAATTATGTGTTTGCATTGTAATCTTCTAGTAATAAAGTTGAATGAATGTTCATCTTATGCGTACAACATTCATTAGCATAATATGCTTGGCTTCTCATGTTTGCTTTAAATTGTACTAATGTTACTATATCAAACATGCAAACGTTAATAGCATCTAGTTCATATTTCGCCAAACATTAGATATATTCAAGTAAAATTGAATTAATTGAAGGAGCCACTCACCACATGCACCATCAAGATCCACTGCGCGATCTGGCGCATTTTTGAAATCAGCTTCTTATTCGACGGCATTGTCAAATCATAAATCCAACTTATCACTAACAAATCCAACAGTAAGTATTAAGGAATCCACAAATAGCACAAAACGATCACCAACTTTATCGACCGTTTCACTACCGACACGCACACACACAGGTTACAAAACTAGACCTACACTTTCACACAAACTTGTTCTTGTTTAACGTACACGAAATGTTTGTTACACTAGTAGCTTATCTCGCCAATTATGTTTAAAGTCTAGGCGCTTGGCAGTAAACCCTGCAATATAACGCCTAGGACGGTTCGGTTACTTGACGAGTCCAACTGTAGACTGACAACACTACTCAAACGCTATACGCGAATGTGTAAAACGGTGACTCATCGCCCCGCATACTGTTTACCGAGGCTTGAGTCATCGCGGTCCGAAAGGCAACGGCAGCGATGAAGCGCTGTAGTAAAAGAACGATAGCGAACACGCTAGTAAACCGGCCGGAATTGTAAAGCGCTGGAATGCTTTGTTGTAGATAACCGACTCCATTAATACCTCCATTCCGCACGTGTCTCTGATTATAGAATACAATTATGAACTCTATACTACCTTGCACAGAGTTCAAAATATTTTGAAGGGGGTTGAGTAACGAAACGTAAACTTTCGCGTTTAGATTTCGATCCGACTTGAGTTATGTTAGATTACGCTCGACTAGGTCGAATGCCGTTTTGAGGTCGTTTACGCGAGAGACATGTTGAGCTACCTAACGAACAATGACAATAGAGAACTGTATAGTGATCAATGTTGTCTTTGGAATGCCGGGTTCTGGTACCCAGCACGTAATTGAAATAGATACGAACTAGATTAGAAATAGTTGCAAGCGCTTTCGAAACTAGTGTACGTGCTGTGGTACCACTAGTACAAATAGCGATGCCAACAATAAATCAAGTTTAGTGACCAATGGTTCTTTACGTCCGACCGTTAAAAGACAGCGTAGTAGTTAGCGAGCAAGTGATAATAAAACTGGCGGAAAAATAGATACAGTTGGAGACCTCTCTGGCTAAGTTTGGCCATTTGGCATTTATGTGGCGACCTTTTATGGTCATCGTGTTTTGCGTAACTTGATGTGAAACGCTAATTATAAACAAATATGCTGAGTTGACCTATGCTTTATAAAACTTGAATTAAAAGTCGATGACATGGCCGTATCAGAAGAAGTAGTTTCATCTAATTTAGCATGGCCGTACCGAATAGTAGACAATAGGTTGCTATTTGTTGATTCACACTTTGTAACTTAAGCCAAGGATATACCATTGTTTCTGGTTCACACCTTTCACAAAAATTCTTTATCTCTGTTATCCGACCTTAACGCCTTTGTGTTTCCAACAATAATATGGGCTATAGTGTTTCCTTTATGAATCCAAACCAGAATTTCCTGTTTATATGAGTGGGCAACACACAAAGAGGACATATCATTAAATGAACTAAATATAGTGTTTTATTTCTTGGGTTTTATTCTAGAACATTTTGATAAGTTGTGTACGGTCAGCTTCACGATGTGATCCCTCACACCTACGTTTGTTACTAGGGTACCTAATTGAGGCCTACTGTACTTATATCGATATTCAGCTGCATCCGGTTCTACTGGAAGTTGATCCAAACATGCATTGTGAAAAGGTAGATATATTGATGAAATGTGATTTATAGTTAAGTTAGTTTAAGGGATATTGTGTTACCCAGTAACAATGCTGTGAATGATCAGATTAACAGGTGCTGAAAAAGAAAGGCAGATGATAATTACTACTTTAGTAGAAGAACTATCACTACTAGTGTCAGTCAAATATTTCAATACAGAAACTAAGGTGAAGTTTATTACTGAAGCAAGTTTTAATCGACGTAAAGCTTATGTAACATCAAATAGATTTAATAACGTTGTGTCATACATAGGCGTAACAATCATTGTTATCACCAGACTGTTTTATCGTCCACTAAATTTATTTTGATGTTTACTATTTTACATGCTATATTTTAATTAATAAATCTACATAATTATCTTGTGACATTATGAAAATAATACGGTTCTACGGTTGTTATTTTTTTAACCACTGAAGACGTGATATTTGTTCTAAGCACTCACCAGTTCTAAATTAAAATTGATTCTTAGATCGTTTAAAGGAAGACATCTACCTGTATAATAAAATTTTAAAATTAAAGTAAACTTCTGTTTTGTTCGTAGTCAGGCTGTTCTCAATGTCTTCATTGTTAATATCGCCTGTTACATTAAGACTCTTCTTCAAAAAGTTTCTAAAGTGGATTTCTGTTCACACAGTATTGGTTTTTTGGTAAGCTCTCCATGCTATGACGAAATCACATTCCATTCATATTATTTCAATAGAACCTCGTTCTCAATGAACACGAATTCATTAAATCGTACGTCATAACAACATAAAAACTTACATGTATGGGATTACTGACACCAAGTTTGTTTGTGTATTAACCCACGCATAAAAATGCTAAACACTTAGTGATAATGATAATATCCAATAGAATCGTCATCCTGATGTCATGTCCAATGAAATTTATCGAACCGTTAGGGATGAGCAACATTGTACAATGCGTGGGTGTCGGAAATAAATGGTGAAGCAATTTATATCAAAGTTCCCATTATATCGTTATGTGGGAACATAATTACTTTGGTATAGTTGTAAACGTTATTAATATTGTATGCCTGTCTAAATTCACGTCATGATTCATCGTCATTGTCGACATGTAGTCTAGTCATACGCGACTGACTGTCTGTTTCCTTGCCATCGTAATACTATGAGCGTAACGGCTTAACTTTCTTACTGTGTTGGGTTATTTTTATATTTTTCTTTAGCTGTATCTATTTCTGTTCAGATTTTAGTCAAGTATTTTTGTGTGTTGTCTGGCAAGCCAGATTTTTTCTTTCGGATTTAAAACTGGATTTATCAACATTGTCCTGTTCATTTGGAAATCTGTTTGATATTATGAATGTCTTCGTCTATCATTAAGACATAGTATTAGTTATACTAAAAATGAATGACTGTCACCAAGAAATTTTCTTAGTGAGTGTGATATGGTGTCATCAGACCTCAATGAATCATCTAATAAATTATTTACTTTCTTCTATTGTATTTTGATTAAGCAGTAGACAGCCCTGATTCTAAAGAGTCTGCCCACTCGCAATTCGGTATGTGTGAACAAAAATAAAATAGCAAACAACAGATTGTGACTAATACTGATATATAGAAATAGAGAGCTTCGTCTTCTCGTTTAACTCAATAAAATATTTCTTTTAAAAGTTAAATGTTTTGAATCTAAGAAAAAAAAAACGTCAATAATCTCTACCTATTACTGAAAAATTTCGTTTAGCAAAAAGAATAATTAGTAACTTAAGAGGGAGATGATCTTAGAGAAACGTCTACATCGTCGTCACAATATGGTGCCAGCGTAAGATTTATTCAACCCTAGAAGCAAAACACAATAACACCTTTTTAGATCAATAATGTTATATCTAGGTACATAGTTTGCATAGGAAACGTCCTTATTTGAGCGACATTAATTTCAAGGAACCGTGTTTATTTTGAACATTAGACTATCATTTTTGGGTTGGTTTACAGTATCGCTGCAAATTGAACGTACGATATATTGCTATTCTCCCTTTAGCATTCCGCGTGATACCTAAAAAATAACTAATAGAAGCAAAACACAATAACACCTATTTATCACTAGTGTTTGCCCGCGGCTTCGCTTGCGTTATCATAATCATCATCATATAAGCCCGACTTCTCCCACTGCTGGGCAATAAGTGCCAGTAACTTTCAATAACTATGAAGAAAAAAAGATTGATAATAATTAATCTTCAACTCAAATCAACTCCATTAGAAGAATTGCCACTTCAATTAAAGAAACAATGCTACCAACTACTCTTAGCTCCGTTTACAGACGGTTGCAGTTTCAAAGTCTGTTCAACAAAACACTTGTCTTGTCCTACCGCTACATTTGTAACTATCAACTGAAGAAAGTAGGTTTCTTCTTGAATGTTAAGAAACTATTTATATTTTCCTATTTTCAACTTGTCTTATCGTTACTATGTATTTATTTTGGTCAAGTTCTTATTACGTTTAAAGCACTATTTTTTTTTCAGGAATTGTTTTAACTGTTAACGTGTTTAACGTAATGTGTGTATCAGCCTATTATGTCTACGACGTTCTATTTTCTGCTATAGCTAATGAAGAGTCATGAATAGACACTTGACGACAATTGATGATTGGCCTACATTTTTGAGTAGACCTAATTTCTTCAAAAATTTGAATAAAAAACAACTGGACTGTTTTTGCAAAATGTAATTGAAAAGTATTTTCTTAATGAATAAAGTAAGGAAATGAAAAATTTCAAGAAAGTATTGTGCAAAAATGAAGTTAAAAAATATATCGCTTAAAAAATGAGCAGTCCAAACCAGGCAACAGTACAAGTGAGCGGTGATGATCTAAGCCTGAATAAGGTGAATGCACTCGTTATTCGATGTGGAGCGACCTCTTGGCTCTTATCGATGACTTCACCACTCGGGACTGAATGACAGTTGTTAAGTAACAAAACGTAGTTTATTTGTGAACTCCGTTCATGAATTATATTGTTTTCATGGTAATTTTTAGCTTAGGCTAGGTATACTTTTAATGCCCTTTGTCATGCATGATTTTGAAGGAAATAGGTCTCTGTTCTCAAAGGTTTTGATAGGTTATTTTAATTTAAAATGTATGGTTAATATATAAAGGTTCCGAAGACATATTTTTATCTAAATCAGCCCATAATATTCCCACTGCCAGACCTCACTCATAAGCCTCCTCTATAGCCAGCTATGAAAATTAACCAAACCGTAAGTTACTTAAGGACACGTCGATTTCCAATGATGCAATGAGACAATTTACTATGCTCAAATGTTCACCAAGATCGTTAATCTCTGGCCAAGGTTGTGTTTCTTTATAGCGGACGTGTAAGATGGACAGTATTCAAAAGAAGACATTTAAATGCTTATAAAATGACTCATAGGATAATCTGTGTCGTGGATGCCAATGCATACACGAAACAGTTGAACAAACATTAGTCTTATAACTAATTCTTGAAGACATACAAATGTTTTTTCTCTTGCAGAACTCCATACGGTGACCCTGGATTCAAACTACGTGGTCGATGTGTCATTTAGGTCATCAGACGCACATACGTAACTACGTATGTGTGTGTATAAACGTACCTAACTAGGTACGTTTATAAAAGATATCATTTTAAAGATAAAACAAAGCAGAAATAACTGAAAGTCATGGAAATGTCTCATCCAATGCGTAAAACCAACCTACAGCTCCAAATAAAAATTTGTCATAATGACACTTAAATCGTCAAAGAAATAAAACGCAACACACAAAATGCACAAACATCCAAACTCGGAAATGCAAAATATGTTTCCTTCCAATACGGAAATCTGACGCACAACGCATGACGCCGGCGCGGGCGCATGGAAATCGAGACGGTTTAAGGTCATTTTTACTAGAAACATACACATATTTTTTTTATTAAAAAAAAAAAAAAATTAGCTCTCCAACGACCCTTTCACGACTTTGATCTAAGCGATGAGCGTGGGGCGGCTCGAATAAACGTTCATTTCTTTGTAAGTATGCGAATTATCTAATGGCGGCGCCTTGTGGCGTGTTCCAAACATTTCTTTGCATTCGATTTTAGCGCTCGCCGCCACGCTTAGTCTTCGCTTACAAAGGGAACATAATGAACGAGCCATAATAGTCTGGATTAGTCTGTAGCCTTTAACTTTGAGAAATGCTAAAAGCATATTTGGGTCTTTGATTTGACAGCGCAGCGTTTAACTCGCCCGAAACCGTTAATTACTACACAATATTCAGTTTTTAAATCGCTAATGCCGATCGGGAAACTTCGGTCTTCTTGCCGTCGCCGAAATCACGTTTGACTTATCACGGCAGTTTGTCAGCTCAGCCGAAATGATGAATGGAATAGCCAGGGCATCATTATTAAGGTATATTCGATTTTGTCCACCAGCTGTGTGGAATCACAACGACCCGATTGCGACTGTTGTAAAACAAAAGATATCTAACTTCAAAGTAGGTGAAGACGTGCCTTGATTAGGTACATATTTCGGTAATCTCATTCTACATACCAGCATTAGTCATGCATTACATTTGACTGTATTTACAGCCGTTATCACTGAGTCACCGTGGTGGTTCCCAACCTTTCGCCGGGTCACATATGGCACAGCAACCACTCACGTGGACTTAATGACTCATTTCGACGCAGGTGTTGCATTTGACGTTGTCAGTGTCACATACGACGAGTGACAAGCGAATTTGATTTTTTGAATGAATTTGGAAGCTTCTTTTTTTTTGGCGCCAGTATTTTTAAGTAAAATTTTTGGTGGTAGTCATTGTTTCTTTACATTGATAGAAAAAAAAATGGACAGTGTTATTGACCGTTCTCAATGTTCAACCTAGAAACCTCGTCACTACCATTACCTGCGGAAAATTCGAGAAATATTTTTAAATACATTTTGATCCACGTCAAAAGAACTTGAGTATGGATAGAAATAGCGTTTCTATCTCCAGTGCGACAAAATGAGTATTAGAAACGGCCGTAAATTGAAGGTGAAAAGTTTTTGCGTCTACAAGTGGACAAGTACAGGGGGCGTATTACAACGTATTAAAACCAAGCTTATTCCGGTTTTCTAATACGGAAAGTAACAGAACTTTATAAGTTGTTCTAGCGCCATCTCGTTCACTCACTAGAACAAGCGTAGTTTTAAGACGTTGTAATATCCCCCCAGGAAGATGATAAGATAGCTGCCATAGATCTTGGGTGTAATGACTGGCCTGTTGGTCTAGTGGTTAGTGACCATGAGTGCTATACCGGAGGTCGTGGGTTCGATTCCCACCCAGGACAAATGTTTGTGTGATGAGCACGATCATTTGTTCTGTGTCTGGGTGTAATTTATCTATAATATGTATGTATTTAGAAATATATAAGTATTTTTATCAGTTTTCTAGTACCCATAACACAAGCTCTGCTTAGCTTGGGACTAGATGGCGTTGTGTGATAGTTGTGGAATATAAAAAAAAAAACATATTCGTTCCTAGATTGGTTAGAAAAAGTATCTAAAATAGACAGATCTGGCAGAATATGGCAGCTTTTGGACTTAATGCTTCGAGTAAATCAGTTTTAACCGCACAAAAGCGATGAATTTGCTGTTTATTGCCGCACTTACATTACAGTACATTGATTGAATTTGCTTCGAAATACAAAGACCTCTAAAATGTTTACTGTTCTGACGTGAATACTTATTTGTTAGGTACACTATTATAACTTGGGACACAGTTAACAAATAGTCAGTGATGCAGAACTGTTACGATCGTTAGGTGAGGGTAAATGTCCTATATTGGACCCCAATATGCAAATTACATTGTGATAATTATTTAAGGTAACTCGTATCAACTTCCTGTACATTACATTTAGTCATACAACGTTTTCGGTTTTCCTACATGTTATTTGTAATTTAAACATTGGTATATTAGTCATCAATTACTAAAAAAGGAACAGTAATATTCAAACGGGAATACAAAATGAAATAAATTAAGTTATCAGTTTTGAATTCATATTCAGGTTAGGCGGGTTATACCTATGACATTTTTTCTTGTCTTTTATTTAAATTAAAAAAACAATTAAATGATACCAGCATAAAATGCTTTCTTAATTTGAAATGAGATAAGCTAAGATATTCAATAACAGAACTTTGTAAAAGTAACATCAGATTGTATTCAAAACATATTAGATAGTTCTAGGACAATTGAAGAAGAGTTGGCTCAGTGGCGCAGTGGCTTAGTGATCGAGTTTTGCGCAGCAAACCGCGGGTTGGGGGATCAACCCGCGGTTTGCTGCGCAAAACTCGATCAAATCTAAGTATTTATATAAAAATCAATGCCACTTTTCGTTGTAATTTTGTTACTCAAGAACGGGCTCACTTATCAAAACCAAATGCTTAGGCTTTGTTTGGACTATTTAGTTGATGGTTTATGTGAAATTTGCACAAATTCAATAAATGGCTGTCTATTTTGTTAATGGGGGTTTTGCTGTCAAAGTAGCGAAGCGCGTCGTGGCCGCTAGTATTCCTATAATGTGCAAGTTGTTGTTTCGAGTCTGGGTATATGTGAGTTTCTACGTTTGTAATTCACCCACGATACAAGAGAAATTCCGTGAGGGACAAATACTTTGTTCAAAAAATCGTAACAGCTCTTAACTTAAAGCTTAGAAAACACAGGATGCAGGGCCCAACCACCGGCGAACATGCCTTACTTAGCCATGCGTTAGGGCCAGCATGACTACGCCCTTAAATTACCAGAACGTAGCTTTCTGTGAAATTATTGCGTCAATCGGAACAGATGGATGGGTATGTCAATGAGTAATGGACGAATCATTACAAAGTGTGGCAGGATGACTCAAATCATGAGTTATGGTCATCACACTTATTGTTAATCAGCATCATTAGCAATACTGCTTTAAGCTTGCAGTGAAAAATGCGGTTTGATGAAATGATTGTTTTGTTTGCTAGTAGAATATTTGTAGGTGTGTATTATGGTAATTATATTAATAATTATATATGTAATGTTGCCGTTACTTATGATAAAGCAACGCCCTTAAGGTGTAAATTGTTAAAATCTCCGAAATATAACTTACATGCACCATTTCTATGTGAGAGCTGATGGAGCGAATGTTTTGATCGTTCTTGTATTTAAAATTATACTTGTTATTGCCACGAATCATATTTTGATAAAGTTACAACATGTCCCTGGCCTGCAAATTGTAAAAAACGTAAGAAAAGTTGAATTTCCTCTGCTTACTTCAAGACTCTTGTGAAGGGAAGTTTTTCTTGAAAACAATTTTTTATCTAAATCTGAACAGTAGTTGAGTATTAAGACTTTTTGGTTAGTCAAATTAACTATTCACGAATTTAAGACAGGTATTTTTCAGTTTAGGTCTCTCTTGTGACCATTATTACGGAGAACTAATAAGTCTTTGATCAGCTGGACCATGGCTCGCTTCAGATCCCAAGAGTGATACCGCGTGTCCACCCGTTTACGTCTCTCTTATGACCATTATTACGGAGAACTAATAAGTCTTATCAGCTGGACCATGGCTCGCTTCAGATCCCATGAGTGATACCACGTGTCCATTTTGAGTGAGTTCAGTTGACTAAAGACTCGATTCATGCTGGCTCAAATTGGAACACAAATACCAAATACCAGAAAAGGAATAGACTCAGCACAACAACCAGTAAATTCCATTTTTCCTTTTAAAACCAAACTTACTAATACCAACCCAAATAAATTGACCCTGTCATTCAACATTACTCATAAATATACACCACCATTTCAAAGCACAGAACAACAAACTTTACTCTTATTCATGTAAAAACTATTCATTAGTAAACACCGTCTTGGAAACCCTGTTACTCATGCAAGTTACAATGTGACGTCAGACCTTGGGCCGAGATCAGTTTAAAGTACTCATCTGACGTTGAACCGCGTCACGATGAGGTCAGGCGCATCGGGGAACCTTTGTTGATAGATATATCCGCTTAAAATGGTATGATAGTTACGGTACAGTATATTTATGGATACTTCATGCATGAGGAAAATCTTTGTGGTATGGAGCATGTTTATAAAGGCATTGTTTCAATGAATTGCGTGAATTAGGGGCCAAGAACATGCGATGTGTTAAGGCTAAAGCCTGCTCTACACTACTCGCGAAGTTGGTCGAAGTAGACCGAATACGATAGTGTAGAAGGGCACTTCGCTTGGCTTCGTGCAACTTCGAGTCGCTTCGGGCGACTTCCATTTGTTGTCGGTTTTTGCGATCGAGTTAAACAAAGGGCACAATGAGCTCTTCGCGAAGTTGCACGAGTGTGTGGTCACATACTTCGGGACGTCGATCAACTTCGCGATTAGTGTTGAGCAGGCTTAACAATTATTATGCAAAGAATTGCTGTCGGCAAACAGACAGTGCCAAACGCCATCCGACACCCAGGGTGCTGGAGTCATCTGCCGTAGTCATGCAGGGGTGCCGAGGTCTTTCAGACCCCGCCAATAGTGCTTCGTTTCTTACCCATTGATTGCTAGTTCACTATATGATCTGGTTCACGATATACCCAGGTAGATCACGATATGGATAAATCAAACATCGGCCGGTTACATAATATACATAGATAGGTATAGGTACACTACTAGTCAAAAAAATGAAAAGAAAAAGTCACACAGAACATAGTTCAATTCAAATCTAGTGTCCAAAAGTCAGTGTTTTGCCTTATATAACAATTGATTTTACAACAACAATTTGCCCGATCGAATGAGGAAAACCACGAGATGAAATCTATGAAATAAACATTAATTGAAGCTTACGTAAGTCGTAAAATGTGTGACATAATTCAATTCGAAATAACTGATCTCAGTCGTAATTCCTGGAGCTCGATACGGATTCCCCCAGATAATAGACATTCTGGTTTTAGTTGCAACTGCGCATGTACTTACGTTAATAGTCTTCACTATTTTCTGCCTAACTAAATGGAATATTCCCCTTGCATAATTCTGTGTACTTATAAAAGGCCTCTTTGATTTAGCATTTTCACTGAATTTTCTGTTTAGTAGAGCTCGATAGGATCATTAATAGGTTAAACCTTTCATAACGTGTCATTTGTTATGTAGTTAATCGCCATATTTTTTCTGTTTTGTACAGTAAGCTAAAACTGTAAATCCAGAAAACTAAACTTAATCGACTTTATAGCGAGTTAATTACCAAAATCATTATTGTTAAAATTCAGGTAAGAGAACTCTTTTTAACACTTGACTCTTTTCTCATGGCATACTGAACGATATTGCGTTTCGTAGTCATGAGAAAAAAACATTAAGAGTGGAGAGATTTCAAAAGATCTACATTCAGCATTGGGGCCCATTTAGGCTTTAAACAGAAGAAGAAACATTGTCCATCTGTTATTGCAACATAACTTGATGGAAACAAAATGTAGGGTCATAAACCAGGGCAGAGTCATATATTCAGCCAATCGACGTGAGTAAGTTCTATATTTCGGTCATCTTGGTACGGAGTCTGTTTAAAGAAAGGTAAAAAAGGCCTGCTGTTATGCCAAGATGGAACATTATCTCGAAGTGTAAACTTCACAACCTGGGAATTCTAATCTTCATCCGCTGCACTCTATCTTTACTATCTTACCGAGCAATCCACTATTTTACATCACTTTTTATCATCTGTAATTCCCGAGCCATGATTCTTCTTTCATCTTGGACATTCCCGAGATACAAATCAATGAATCACCAGGCTGATTGACACACATATCAAACATCCCAGTTTGTACTGTCATTCTTTATTTATAAAACATTATCTTAGCCAAGATTGATGATATTGATTTTAATTGTTTAAGGAGAAACAATTGAGTTAACGTCAGTTGGTTTAGTAAAATCAGTGATGAGAGTTGAGTAATCAATCTCAGCATGTCATGGTACAGTGTAATGCTACCTTTGTGTTGCGAGGTTACTATTCATTGCTTCTTAGATTCTTAGGAAGTCTTAAAATTCTACTTCACTGATTGATATCCGAATGGCGTTACAGAAACAATATTTGACATATGTTTTCAGGCACAAAAAAAAGAAACATATTGGCCAAGCAACAGAATTAATCATCTCTTTCCGCAAATAAAAAGATGATGCACAATTCTTAAAATACCTACGTCAAATGCCAATAACACAAAAAAAAAAACAAAGCTATTAAGATAAGGCGCGTCATGTTATGGGTTTCGAATTAAAGTAATGAAAAAGATGATCTCATGGTTAGCTTGAATTGAGATGACCTTCCTTCGGCATATGGGAATAACCTCAGCTACCTGTTCGATTAATTTGACTTAGTCAAGGAATTACACAACCTAGGCAGACATGAACTTTGTACCGGTAGCATTTATTTTATTACCATACTACACTAAAAATGGCATGTAAAAGTCCAAAGATCGGCAGCGCATAAGCGATACACCAGAGGTGGTGCTGGCGTCCATAGGCTACAGTGACCGCTTTCCATTATGGCTGCAACAAGGACAAAACTGTGCAGTTTTATCGTTGTAATTTGAATAGTACCGTCTAATTAGAAAGATTTTTCGTAACTACATGTTAGCCTTTAGGAGAGTCGAATTTTACCAAAATAGCATTAAATATTACTGATGGAGGAATGGTTTTCGTCATCGCTGCAACGACGTGCTTTCAGTACAAAGTTAGAGGACATAAATTACATCCACCGAAATTGGAACACTGGCTCTGCTTGTTAGATTACAACATCATAGGTTGATTATGCAAAGACGTCTCTGAATTGTAACTGATTATTATAATTGAACTATCTCATCCGCTAATTAAACTTTACACTAAAACTGATTTATGATTAATTAAAATATCGTTTAATTGAAACAGTTTTGATAAAAGTAAATTACTTCGAGATAAAAGTACCTATATGGAAAAGTACCGGTTACTGCCAAAGAATGTCTGGTAAGTGAAGTGCTAAAATGAAAGTTTTGCAGCGAAAGTCATGGAGACTGCGATTACAAATCCAGACAGATTGGCAGACTACAGGCGGTCATATTTACTTCATAATACGAGTAGCTATTTTTGGTGCAGCACAGAATTGCTAACAAAAAAGAAAAAAAAAACAATTTAAATTATTTAAAACTAAATGATTTTATTATTACTGGACTGCCAAACATTGATAGTAGTTCTAGGTCAGCCATTAATTAAAACCGGAGCAAAATAGATAAGGCCAATGATATTGAAAGGACAGAAACGCCTCACGGGGGCACGACTCTTTATGGAAGAATTCCACGAAACGAGACTACGTACGTGACAACGTATCCACTGCACATACATAGAATGTGTAGTTATGTCTCTCACTGCGCCGTAATGACTGCAGTCCAAAGACAATTAGTCATCCACCAACCAGACGTGTTTAGAAATGAATGCTTGTTATGAAATATAAGTATTTATAATTAGTGTAAGTACCTATTCTGATATAACAATAGGTAGTAGTCAAAACAATGACACACCCCGATGAAAATGGTTACACATGGCACTGACGTGTACGGGGATGACTAGTTTGACTCATTACATCGTTAACCATTGTGAAAGGCTGATGCCGAAGTACTAATTTATGAAAAGTAACTGCCAGTTTATGTGGAAATAGAGGAAAAGGGCCTCTTCTCATAGAAGGAAAGAGTATATTTGAAATCCAGTTGCCAGCGACTTCGATCACGTGTATACGAAATTTAGCCTACGGGAACACAATACCGGAACAAAAAGTATTCTATGTTTTGATCTAGGACTGACAAAACCGTTAAGCAGTTTTTGTGCAAAAGAGTAACAAATCTCGTTTAATAATTTTACAATTTATGACAAAAGTCGATTACGTTTTTATTTTTATTTGAATGCACGCTAGCGTATAATTGATTTCAGGAGCTTGTTTTACGAGGAACGAATCGTCGTTGATTGGCTTCAATGTTTTTTTACTTAAGTTTAAGATCTCATCCTACAGGAAAAGGAACTCCAAACTGGAACCGATATCATTCAAGAAGATTTTTAATGTTCGCTCGCCCATGTTATTTTGAATGTTCGTCCATGTTATTTTTAATGTTCGTCCATCATGTTATTTTTAATGTTCGTTCATGTTATTTTTAATGTTCGTCCATAATAATTTTTTTCACAGTTTACCTTTACTACTGTTTATTCCTCATAGTGGCCGTTTAAGGATGTTAATGATTGACTCACGAGTCCTTCTTACTCATCAAGGAATCGACAGCCGGCAAATCGATTACATGTTTTATTAATTGGCTTATTCACACTTTGTTATACCGTTTGTAACTTGCATGTGTAATTATCAATGAGTGAGTGCGTGATTGGAATTCTATTGGAATAATTATTTATTCGTGGTGACTTGTGACTCAAAGGAAGGCGAATATATTAATGAAGGATATTAGAGTACTTGGAATATTGCATAGGAATTGGACACATTAGTATCTGTAATTAATTGAGGTGTGGCCTTGATTACTAATGAGTTTAGTTATGAGTTGTTCAAGATTTAACAGATTTATTGAGAGGATGGGCTAATTGAATATTAATAGGTTCTTGTATACAGGGTGACTTTTTTACCACCATCCAAAATTTTTCTAGGCATTAGGTTTCAATCACAAACCCCATTTTTGAAAAAAAATCGATACTTCAAATTGTCATATTAAATCATTTTCTCATCCGCTCTGTGTAATCACTAAGCTAAACGTCAATAATATACACTTGCTGACGCATGAAACGGGTAGAGCGCACCCCGCTGACCCCCCGCCCCGTCCCGCTACACCTGAGCGACACATCACAACGCGGTGTCCAGATTCATCAACTTTTTAAAGATAACATTGAGACGTGATATCTCGATATTTTTGTATTGAGCGATACAAAAAGAAAAAACACGTATTCAATAATTTTCGCCACAGATTAATATATAAAAATTTGGATGGTGACTAAAAAATCATCCTGTATAAGTAGATGTTTGCTGGTCCATTAAGTCGCAGCTAGATACATTTCAACTGACAATACTGTCTGACTGTCTTGGTACCACATTATAAGGTACTTCGTAGCGTACACAAGGCGACTCAAGTTTCCGATACCTTACGACTTCGGTATCCAAGCGGCTATCGCAATACAAACCCATAGAGGTTCGAACACAAGCACGCGCCAATGAATACCAAAATCGTAAGGTATTGGAGACTTGCGTCGCCTAGTGTACGAAGGGGCTAACTTTAAATAAATAATAATCCTATGAATTATGAGTAGGTAACATAAACAAGAAACGAAAATGATTTTTTGTGAAAATTTATTTGTACATTTGTTTTTTCGTCACAGTGTTGACTGACCGACATCCTTTTTCTAGTACACACGCATAGGGACATTGTGTTTTTCGTCAGGAATTGAACAGTCACAGATTGGCTTTTTGATAGGAATTATAACAAAAATTTTAGTATTATGCAAAATGTTGGTGTCATTTAACGCAGCTATCTGTCTTAGGGTAATATAATCCCAGATTCTGGTATAATCAACTATTTTAGTGTCTAATCCGGATACACGATAGCACCTTTCTATTCCCTAGTCAACAATGGCAATTAATGCCAAGTTGCTAAGACAGTTAAATCGATAGTGTAAGCCTTATTAGCTCGTATACTACGGGGGATATAACAGCTACCTTTGAAGATGTTTATTCATGATTGACTTACTTTTTTAGATTCATTTATTGTTTGTTTACCTTTTTAGGTGCTTAAAGGTGAAAGAAAGAAAATTGTTTTATTTGTCACATTTTTTTGGCTGGTGGAGGGTCCGATTTTATCGAAGCTTTAACACCGCACCTTGAACAGTATTCTCTACAAATTACCAAAATTTTATACCTATAGAAGTTAATCTAACATAACTGACTAATATGAGGTATTTTTTTTTTAACATACAAATTACGGTCACTTGTCATACATACCTACCTCATTACTTAAATAAACATTCTTCATTCTCAGCTTAAATAGTTGACTCATCAACTTAAAAAGAATAACTACGTTCGAGTCGAGTGAGCAAGTAGACTGACCGACTTACACTTCAAGCCGGTATCCCGAAAACTTGTCACAAAAAGTTTCAGTTACAGAGTTCGCTTTCCATTGCGTCTTTTGACTCAGACTAAGAGATGTTGTTAAAAAGCTGTTAACAAAAAAAGTAATGGATTAAAAAAAAGAATTTGCCTCGTTTGATACGTTCGTAGTAGAATTACAACGGAGAGTTGAATGACTGAATGAGTCATTCTTTCACAACGCTACGTTCTTGAAAAGGTCATCGAGAAGTTTGTTCATTGATTTTTTATTTCTCACGATTGTGTGGGTGTCCATGTCAGTGTGCACTTGTGGGTGAAATTTATTTAAAGCTTATGACTAAGATGGTACACTTTCGTTTGATATAAAGTTAATGTTCCATATAAAGTTGCGCCTAGTGTATGCTTAATGCAGTTAACTTTGTAAGCTACAAAATAATAATTATTGTATGTCAAATTAACAAAATTTGAATGTATAATAATGCGATCTACTGGTTTGTCAGTGACTTATGTTTTTAAATAATAATACATAACAAAAAATTATAAAAAAAATAATACACTCTATCATGAGTTTAAAACACAACGAAAGTCGTAATGCTAAAGTCAAATATCATTTATGGAGACTATGGATTTGGACAGTAGGATCCTATTAACGTTGTAACTAAATATTAACTAAATGAAATATACTTATGGGTACTGCAATACCTCTAGTATTTCTTAATATTCGATTTTACGAACGCGTTTGATCAGCTAATTCTTTAAATCTGACATGTTACAAAAATATGTGGTTAAGTTAGCCAACATATTCATAGTAAAGGTAGTATTTATGCTGCGGTTAAGCTCGTTAAGACAGTCAAATTGAATGTACCTAATTGTTTTCATAAGTTAAAGTCAATGACCCAAAAATGACGTAAATACAATGTCATATCCACCTACGAACAGTTTAGTAAGGAGTAGTACCTACAGAAAAGTATCTTATTTGCGAACAGTAGGTATTATTTTTTTTAATGCAAACTTATTCATAAAAGTCATCATCATTTATTAAGCCTTACTATGAATGGTTATGGCCTCAAACAACTTACTAGAGAGAGGCATATGACCAGCACATGTAGCATGGCATCGTAGAAAAAGATTTTGTCAAAGAAAGAGGAAAGAACAGAACGAAGAAAGATTTTTATCGTTTCATGTCAATGTTTAAAATATAGAGAAAAAACATGCATTGTCAGACAATCAAGCGAAAAGCAAATGAATTGTACATAATTAACCAAAATATCGTTGTCTATTATTGGTAGCATAGAGATAGAGTTGATCATGTTACGCTTGCAATAACGCAGTAATAGGACGAGGAAGGCCGCTATCACACGGACTGCACCACAACAACCACACGCAGTTACTATATTCAACTGTATGCAGTTGTACGTTCGATTTCGTGCAGTCATGATACCAACTGCACGCGGTCGTCGGCTGCAGTCGAGAGAAGTCAAATATCAACTATAAGCAGTCATGCTTTCAACTTCACGCGTTCGGCTATACGTATAGTTGTGTAGTGTTGCCGAATGCTGTCCAGCGCTGACCGCATGCAGTTAGTCTGCAGTTAGTCCTGGAGACATTTCTACATCAAACCTAACACTGGCTCCTGGTCTAGATGCTTGGCGTCTACTGCGTGAAGACAGATCCGACTGCAGACAACTGCATGCAGTTGAATATAGCAACTGCGTTCAGTTATTGCGGTGCAGTCCGTGTGATAGTGACCTTAATTGAACTAGTTCTTTTTTCTTTAGATTTGAAAACAAAAATTATTAAATAAAACGAATGGAAGGAATAGAAAAAGACAAATAGTCTGTCATGGAATACTACAAGCCAGAATATAATTTATAGTATGGATTAGCGTCACCTAATCTAATACTTTTATCAGGGCATGCAGCTGCCCCATACAGTGATTAGTCATAGAGTATTATCATTTTAGATTAGTTCAGTTTATGCAAAGTAACATGAGTCTGCGAAAACACATGAGCAATTACAAAAGGACATTAATCAATCGGACTATAGCGTATATTACTAGTAACAACACACCAATTATGGCAAGGGTTCCACTGGTGACACTGTCTAAACACGGTATCGTTGCTCTGGAATGCAAAATGCTTACTAGGGCGGAAGGAAAATTCATGAAATTACTATTTGATGAATTTAGCCCCCAAAAAAACGTAATTGAAAAATAGCGGACACATCTGATCTTATTTGTTGAAATCTAAATGGCATAATATGCTTCGTATTTATTTCTGTGATTGACTGAATCTAGGAAGAGGTAGAAAATGCGCCACGCATGGATGATTACTTATTATAGAAAAACCATAGTTTTGCAATTTTTTAGCAATGTTGTTAAATGGTTATTCTATACACAGTGTTGTCTTCATCTTTGTAACAAACTCACGGCACGCACGTATGACACGAAGTTTTTCGTGGGCGAAACAAAGGGAGAATGTGAAGAACTGAGAATAGTAATGAAGCTTCCTGTAATTCGTGCCAATTTTCATGCAACAAGGAGTTACTTGGTAAACCTTCTAACTAAAATATACTAGTACTTGTATCCACGTGGTGAAAAGGGACACTTTTAAAACCTAAAGATAATGGTTGAACTTTTCATCTTAACAGGTTTTAACCGTTTAAAAAACTTTCGGTTAGGTAATAGTTGTCTAGAACTTGCTGACTCATCTGAGCAAACTTTAGCTCAAAACCACTCAAGGCCAATCCTATTCTTACTATAATCACAAAGCATACAATCTTTATAGATTTACAAACACTTAAAATAAAAAGGTGACCTAACGAGTTCAATGTCAAAGAAAAACAGCGTAAACACTTTATTTCGGTCTGAAAATAAAAATAGCAGAGAAAGTATGAGTTTTTATAAGATTTTATGTTGGCTATTAACGTTTTATGGACATACTACTCTCGATGAGATCACTTCAACAAGTGGGGTTAGATTTGGTACACACTTTGGTACCTTTACAACGCTATAAACTGAAGTACAGGATTATGCATTACGCATTTACGTACACGTTTTATGAATTCGTTAAACAAAGCTCTTTGCGTTTTAATTAGTAAGGATAATCTTAGAAAATTATTAAAGGGTAATGCTAAAAGATGTACAGGGTACAAATATTACTGCGCGGATTAAAATTGGATTTCTAAAGTTGTTAAAATCCGGCGAGTGTCTTCATAGCGTAAATTAATATCAAGAATTTGTTTTCATGTATACTCTTTGCCAATAGAAAATCACTGTTAGAAACGTGTGTTTAAAAGTTTTTATTTAAATATAAAATGTTGTAAACATTGGCTAAAACTGTAACATCCGATATGACTATCTGTTTTGGTAACTAAGTCAGGCGATATTAAAATTATCACAAAAAAACATCGCATAGCCTTCGAATAACGCATGAAGAGTTATTAATCATAAGATAAATGCGTCAAAATAATGATATTAGTATATTTGTAAAATAAGAACTTCTCCAGCTGGTGCGGTAGCAATTGTGGAACTTTTAAAGTTGGCGCAATGTCAATGTTGTTTTTCAATATAGCCGATGTGTTTACGGGAAAAACAACTTTAATTCCAACTTTTAAAGTTTGTTGTTGGTTTAATTCATTGATAAATCAACTCAATTTACTACAGCATAAAATTGACATTCGTTCAAGAGCAATTCATATCAATTGGAAAAAGGCACTTGATCAGACTTTACCTACTTATGGATTTCGTTACAGCAATAATAATAATGCTTTATGAATATTGATAAAGTAACCAAATCTGGATGCGTCACGCCACGATGCGACATTTGTTATCAATCGGCATAATGTTACCGATCAGTGATTGGTTGATATACGACTCTTTGACCAGATAAGATACGACATTATGCTCGAGGGTTCAGTACATGCGTACTTGTGAAATTGTGATAGCGAAAGGCGGTTAGTATTCCTAATAATCGAGTATTTGTTGAATAACGCTTTTCTTTGTTCTAGATTTTACTGTTTCTACATTATCGAACAAAAGAACGTTTATTCAAAAACACGAGTTTATCAATTTTTTTTTAAGCGTATGTAGCTTTTAGGGCTGATATTTTTGATCCTCATAATTATTTGAACCCCTACACGACATGTGAATATGAATTAAACTTTTTAGTATGTTAGGAAAATTGACATCAAAGATAATTTCTCCTGCTCAGATATTTGAACTGTAGAAAGTTAGTCGCGGGACTGAGATTACCGTGACCCTGAAACGTAAAGGGCTATTGAAAGAACACCGGGGATGTTAGTCAGTACAACTCTTTAGCTTAGAGAGGACTCATTTGATGATTCTACCACGTTAAAAAAAAAACTGTAAGCATTTGACATTATTCCTGATATTCATCATCATCATCAGCCGGAAGACGTCCACTGCTGAACATAGGCCTCCCCCTTAGACCGGCCACGACGAACGACAATTCGCCACTTGCATCAATCGGCTGCTCGCGACCCTCACGATGTCGTCGGTCCACCTAATGGGAGGCCTGCTTACGCTGCGTTTTCCGGTCCGTGGTCGCCACTCGAGAACTTTTATCCCCATCGGTTGTCAGTTCTACGAGCGATGTGGCCTGCCCATTGCCACATCTTATTCCTGATATTATCAATCCATTATCATCTACCTTTTTCGAACTGGAAGCAGCTGAATATCAGTATTCTGCATTCAGGGACTGCCTATCTGACCTCCACAACCCGACATCAATATAAAGGTGATTCACCATTCACTCCCTATCTGATAAAGCTATAGATATGAGGAATCGATCACAGCCTATTTACGCAAAGAGGTCTTTATCTGACTTTTATTTGTATGTATTTTGGGAGATTACGTTATACCTATGCACTGTTATCATTTTATCAAACTAATATCTAGCAGTATGATAGCTGTTCGGTGTTGGGGATGGAAAAGTCGTGGGAATTTCCAAGATTATTTTTATTTTCGGTAACAAAGCTTTATTGATTTCCAGGATTATGAAGAACTAGCTTATCCCTGTGGTTTCATTCTCGTTGCTCGGCTCTTTTTGGTCGTAATATAGCTTAAAGCTTTCTTCGATGGATGGACTATCCAACGCAAAAAGAATTGTTCAATTCGACGCAGTAGTTTCAGAGATTTGCGCGTTCAAACAAAGAAATTCTTTTTTCATAATAATGGTACCTATAGATGAGCTGAGAATTCAGGTGAAATGAAGATAGAATAGACGAAAATCTTTCTACTTGAAGATTTAATGAGGAACTTAATCAGAAGACGTCCTGAGAAGACCTCGGCTAAGGTGGACAAGAAAGTGTCCCTGAATCAGAAAAGTTGTTAGGGGGGTTTGCATAGCAGTGTGCACAGAAACAGCATTTTGTTTTTGTTGTAATTATTTTTTTAGATTTCGTTTTAATTGCTATATTCGATATTTTCGGACAAAATGTTGCAAGTTACAGCCCAAAATAAGATTTAGTAGCAATATGAATATTATGAAAGAACTTTTTATTTTATGTAGTGTTGCAGATTTTTCAGGCTACCACGATTTGTTTTGAGGTTTATTCTAAGTGACATGAACTTAAAACTAATTCTATATAATTTTTTAGACAAGTATTTAACTTTTAGCAGAACAGATGTTTTTTTAGTAGGACGTGCAACATCTTGCATGAAAAGGTGAGGTTTCAAACTTATGGGCCACTAAGATGTTTTATTCTTGTGTTTACATATCATGCGGAGAATATTTCCAGAAATAATTTCAAATTTAATGAAACAATACTTATACTTAATCCGGTTACTTTTTATTTTAATCCTTTGCTTTTTCCAGACAAACTTTTTATCCGGGTAGTATGACACACAGACTTAATGTATAAAATTGTACATTAATCGCATAAGCTTGTAGTTAAGTGTCACACAATACCATTTTAAAGTTATCAGTGTTAAGTACCACTTCTGACTCCGATTCACCTGTCCACTTGTGCAGTGATAAAGTTAAGTAACATTTGTAATCACTAATCACACAAGTTCACTTAAAAGCTATGATTTAATCGGATGTTACTCATAACTTGCAAATACTTGCTATCACTGCTTGATAATTATCTATTTGTACCCTGAATACTCTCTTGTGTTTCTAGTAATTTGTTAGTTGCTTAACCCTTAACCACCTAACATACGTCTCACAGACCCTGTTAGGTTTAAAATCATGAATATTTTTGCGAGGGAGTGTCGTACCACCTTGTTCCTTCCTATACCTTTTCTCAGCATCCCTCAACACTGAGCAACGGCTTGTCGGGTTTGGACGGTTGCGCGTTTGCGTCAGGTGAGCAAATAAAAAGAAGCTGGGGTCTGAGAGCCGTATGTTAGGTGGTTACGTGATTATTTTAAATTGTGTATTTTTTTATTATTTTAGTTATAATAGTACATAGACAGTCCGTTATTAAGAGCTGGTTTTAAAAAGAATTATCACATGACGATAATATACCAAACGACCAATATAGTGATGCGGAGAATGTTGATACAAACTATGTTCTGGAAGAAAGTTGCGCGTTTGATTCCGAATGCGAATGGCTAGATACAGTTCAACGAAACACTATCACACAGTGACATTCCTTCACATAGTGTTGATCAAGTGTTTTTTATCTGAGGATGATGTGCCGTTGGAGGAAGTTCGGCCAAAAAGAAGTAAAGATATTTTATAATCGCTTTCGTTGGTCATCAGCCTCGACCTCTTCGCCATCGCAAAACTTTATAACATAATATAGTGGAGGAAAGAGAAGGTATAAATACAGCATACCGGAATGAGCTGAATGCATATGGCACGTCGTGAAAGTAATGTGAAATTTCACCGTAAGATACGGGTCGGTATACAACGTATCCTCCAGAACAAGGTGAACCCTCTAGCAGTTGTCCCAGGCACCAGCAGTGCTGAAGAGCGACTGATAATTCGTAAAAACAGTAGGTACTATTTGCCAGTGTACTAAGAAACGCAAAAATAATACATGTGTTTCGAATAAAAACCATTAATTCTTCTTGAATGCTCAATTAAGATGTGTTTTCGATGTCATGAAAAGATGTAAGTTTACAGTCTGCAATTTTGTTTAATTTATTATTTTAATGAGAATTTTTATTTTTTTCCATGTTCTTCATTGATTTAGTATAACAAAAAAAAAAAGATTTTTCTGTTGCTGAAAATATTTTTTGTAGATCTCAACTTCCAAACGTATTAGTAAGTAAGCCTAAAATAGGACCTTGCAACAATGATTGGGTGTTAAAAATATAAAATGTTTATTTTAATATGCCTTTTGTTTCTAATATTAGAGTTTAATAATGTTCAAAATAGTTTTTTTACTAAAAACAATACCGTTCGTTAATATTTTTAACAACAGTGAATTATTTAACTCGGGGGTCCCACAGACGTATCTTAGGTGGTTGTGTGACAATAATATGTGCTAGGTAGTTAAGGGTTAACCTGATATTTGTGATGTCATAATAATTATTAACAAATAACTTCACTTAATAAAAATATTAAAATTAAACAGTTAAGCATTAATCATGAGATGAGAAAAAAGTTTTGCATCAAGTTGCAGTGATCTTTGACTTTAAATGACTACGGAACCCTAAAAACAGAAATAAAATTAACATAAACCATCATTTTTGTATTTTTTCTCTCCTTTAAAGGAGAACTTTGCTCAACACTGGGAATACTCCTGTGTCGTGAGTGCGTTACAAACATATTTTAAAACTCACTTTCTTATCCAGAAAGCCAGACCCGGAACAACTACTTGTAGGTCAACCAAAAACGTGATCCATGAGAAAATCGAACACATGGTTACCCACTAGTCCTACCTAAGACCCACCACTCTAAACAAATTATTAAAGCACGTTGTGGTGGAAATTTCAAGCAGATTTTACTTACTTTGGGTGCGGAGATCTCGTGGAAGGAGCTAGGACGAGGTGCAGGCCCTGCTGCTACACAATCCACTGGCACACTGTAGTCAGCGCAAAGAGCAGCCTGAAACAAAAGAAATATAGACTTTAGTATGAAAGTCACAGAATATTTTTTCACTTGGAGAATATTTTAAAAATTCCTAGTACTCCCATCTGCCCTTTTTTTTTTTTAGCGTGGTAAAATCATCAAATGAGTCCTCCAACCCCGGGCAGGGCGGGAGGGACTGTCAGACTTCTACTGACTAAAATCCTCCGGTGTCCTTCATAGCCTGTTATGTTCCGGGGTTACAGTTAGGGAATAATCCCGCGACCCCGGCAGGCTTTGGCCCTCTGAGAGGGGGGCCCCGTCATTATGCTGACGCTCTTTGAGGCACGCGTGGGACACGTCCTTGGTCGGGCAGCGAGTTGCCCTTTACTCGCTGGCCGCTTGCCCGCGCCTACGGTGGCCGGAGATCATCAAGCGACGTCTGTCGCCGTGGGCGCCTACCACTGCGGCTGGGGCGGAGAGAGGACGCTGTCCTCTCTCGCTCGCGGCCTGCCTCCTCCTTCACGAGCATTACTGCCTCGCAGAAGGAGCTGACCGCTTCCCACTCCGTCTCGCCCCGCAGCATGGCCGCAACCAATGCCGGGCGCGAGAGGTCTCCGCCTATCGCAGCCGTGAGGACACGTCGGTGCTCCGCCCAAGCTGGGCAGTCTTGCACCGTATGCTCCACCGTGTCCTCCGGGCGATCTTCGCAGTGGTGACACCCAGGCGTCTCCTCCTTTCGCATCAGACACAGGTACCTCCCGAAACATCCGTGTCCGGTGAGGATCCCATCTGCCCTATGAAAATAAATATTATTTGGAATGTTCCAACGTCCGCCACTGATGGCTGTTGGGACAAAAAATAAAGCACTGATCTAACGGCCACCACTGGTGCCTGTTTTAGTGGTGGCCGTTGGGAGTATACCGATGACAGAGGCACAAAGGCAAAAAGGAGTAAGTCTATTTTTTTTTGTTGTTAGATGCTTGGAAGACCTTATCGTCAACGATTATAGTGTCAAACGTGACTCATCAATAAAGAACTTGTTGTAATCTGATATACCTAATCCCATAGCAACAGATTAGAACTAGGCATAAGTACGGTTATCATCATCATCCCACTGCTGGACAAAGGCCCCATGACTACTATTCCTCGATCCAGGGTCAAACTGGTCGTTGGTTTTGTCCAGCCCTTCCCGCTATCTACGAGGTTTGCTACGACGCTTTCTGGCTGCGTCAGGAACATTGAAGTTATATTTGGCCCACAATTCAATCAGTAAAAATAGGGAATATTAAAATGAATGAAATCTATCTCTTAAACCTATATTTTTAAGAAATTAGCATGTCCTAAAACCAAAAATTTATAGACATGCGCAGCCGTGAGAGTCCGCTCTCACCCGTGACAACATTGGCCCGCACTGGGCCAACCTGGTGGATTGCCATTCCCTTTTCATTCGTTCACTCTTTGTTCCCATTCCCTCTCATAGACAAAAAGAGAGTCGGTAACTACGCATTGCCATTCTTTATGAATGATAATAAATCTTGATATACTGTAATCATGGCTATTTCGGGTGCCCTCTATCTGGCAGAAACTTGTTGCTCCGAAACCTATTTGGCAGAACTCACTTGGCAGAAACTTTTTTAAACGAACATTGTTATGGTATAAAAAACATTTAATATAATTGTTTTTTGGCCGAATGTTTTTATGTCCGAATTTAAATTGGGATACTTTTAAGATGGCAGAATTGTTTTGGGCATAATTACCTTTGTCAGAGTTACAATTTTGCATATTTTCATTTAGCATAACGTTTATTTAGAGCGCCGATTATTTGGAATAATTTGACTTAGTATACTTCGAAGATCACAGAATTTCAGAATAGAAATAATTTAATAGTCATAATAAAAAATAAAAAATAAATGTTTATAAAATCAATATGGTGTGCTACAAAAGTTAGTGACAGAAATGAATCGCTGCAAAACCGACTTCACGTAGTCTTGTCTGCCCTACCCCTAGAGTGTAATTTATAATCGCGTAGGCGCGGAGGGGCGAGGCGGGCCGCGAGCTGAGGAGCAGGTGGTTTTGGTGGTGGTGGTGGGCATAAAATCAACTGCGACGATTAGCTCGCGTGGGACCGCCGGAGACCCGCAGCGCCGGAGCCGTGACAGAAGCCATGCCTGCTGCCATGCCTGCTGTGAATTTTCTGCGATATGATGGTTATACTTTTGATTATTATGGATATAAAATATATGCCAAAAGATGATTCTGGTTGTGAACTTTCTACGATATGATGGTTATACTTATTGATTATTATGGAAATGAAATTTATGCCTAAAGATGATTCTGACTTACAAAATTATGGGTTTCGGTGTTATGGTAAAAGAGTGTATGCGAAACGATTTTCTGCGAAAAGAGGTTTATGCTATCCGTTGCTATGCTAAATAAAATTATGACGTAAAAACTTCTGCTTTAAAGGGTGGACCCGGCTATTTCTATAGAGGACTTTAGACACCGATACGAAAAAGGAAATTAATCCGGATACTCTATGATAGTAGGTTATCAATTACGATACTATTGTGTTCACTGTTCGAAATATTTTAAAACAAAAAATATTGTGCGTGTATGAATTTCCGAACGTTCTCGAATGAGAATGTCAAAATTGGAATGTGCATTTGATTGGCATTCAATATGGCTTGCAATTGGAAATCGCAGAATTTGCGGATGGATATTTTTGTAGGCATGTTTTCCACAATTTTGAATTATAACAAAAACTAGCTTTGCGTTCATTTAAAGAAAATCAATTGGGCATGTAGTGCCACCTATAATTATTAAATGGGAGCACACGACTCGTTGCAGAGGCGCCGCACCGCACCGCAAAAATTCGCCATGCTAGCAGACACACGTGACAAATATTTTCAATCTTAGCGGGGTGCGGTGCCACAACGCGCCGTGTGCTCCGGCACTAAGTAAGTACGTTATTATTGTTTACCTCGGAAACAGTACTTATTTTTGGGATTAAAAGTATCCCATTCCCAAGTTCGCAGGTGGTTCGCATACTTGAAAACGGCTATAAACTTTGTAATGAAGGTTTTTCCATTTACTGGACAGATTTGAAACTTTGATTTAAGGTTAGCATCTGAAAAAAATAAAAGGTGGTGTACATTATTGTTGTTTAAACTGTATGTTATAACTATACAATGAATCGGGACATCATTTCTTTGAATAAATTATGAATAATATGTTATTGTTACAATAAAATACAATTTCATATCTTAAAATATTTATAGTCATCGTGGCGTCAAACATATATTTTTTTTACAAAAAAAAACATAGTTATAATGTTTACTGTAATTGTTGTTTGCCTCATAAAAAATAACTTTATCAAGTATAATGTCTTTTTTTATGATAACGTTGACAACTTATGACATAGGCGTGTAACTATGTTTCCTATTCAATATAAGGCCTCCGACCGCTATAATTAATAAATTGTGCAATAGATAACTGTTATCAGCACAAAGTAACACCTTATCATAATTATTTTAACCATGATCAGGCGACTAAATATGTATCCGTGGAATATGTTATCACGTTATTACAAAGTTAGATATCTCTCCGGATTAGGGATATTTACGGAATGTTTTTGATTTATTATCTAGATTTTAAGTACACGTGCACTTAAATGATATATTATTTATCATTAATTATATACAAAAGGTTAATGTGGTCAAGAGGGAAGCCGACTGTATCAACAGTTATCACGAATCAATCTCGTGAATCGTGAACAAATCAAGATGATCTTTCCCTTAACATGCATATTGACGTTATATGTCAGCAGTTTTACATCAAGTTATGTGTTCAGTGCGACCGCATTAGTGTATTGATACACTTCAGTCGTAGGTCAGTGGTAAATAGAGTTTTACAAACAACAGCTATCTCAGTTATGTTGCCAATTAAATACAGCTTTTCAGCCTCTTTAATTTAAAGTGTTTCTTAACGAGAACAACTATCGATTTACACTTTTGAAATTAAATAGGTACGATTAAATGAAATAAAAACTCCCACTCAACGCTGTAAGCTGGTAATGTTACCAAGAGAAATTCCTTACTCTCAAAACTAGTCATCCCTAAGTCAAAGAAATTTTTATCTCTATTGCTTAAAATGTTAGAAGGAGACAAAGGTACTAACTAGTCTAAAGGTAGACAGTAAACAAAGTCTCCACATAATATTCAAATAATTCTATTGAACCCATACAAATATTAATTGGTTCCTAAATACAAGACCAACAAAAGACCTTCACACATTACCTTAACGAACAGTAGAATCCTAAAATTTGTTAAAACGTCCATTGTAACGGG
Organism: Agrotis segetum; assembly: GCA_036375495.1. Lineage (NCBI taxonomy): Eukaryota > Metazoa > Arthropoda > Insecta > Lepidoptera > Noctuidae > Agrotis > Agrotis segetum. The sequence continues at coordinate 323,882 of JAQSVV010000674.1, read as the reverse complement.
CAACCAGAGACCGATCGGCTAAAGAAAATTCATTACCAACGGAAAACGTAAAACAAACAAATCGGGCAAACTAAATATCGCCTGGAACCAATAAACGCGTAGAAAGGACATAAAAGGACCTCACCCTCATTTGCAAGGAGTCGAAATTAATTGGTCGCAATTATCTTTTTGTTTTGCCCCGAAATGAAACCGTCTGTGTCGATTAATTATAACGTTGCGAAACGCCAAGTTTAGCAGTAAAAGTATTTCTTCATAATATAATACATTTGTAAAGCTTTCGGCGTTCCAAGTTTCATTTAAGAGCGACGATTTACTGCTTTCCATAATTTCTTCGAATAGTTAGCAATGTTAAACTTTGGTTTGTTATTTAATGTACCGCACCAATTGAAATTGAATTTCAATTAAGAATAATACAACTGACTCTTCGTTTATTGGCTTTACGAAAAGAGACTTTATAATTCTTCGGATCTTAAGTTGATATTGTGTTAGCACTTAATGGAATCGAAAACTTATAGATTTTCTAACATTTCTCGAGTATTTTAATCATAAAATTGTTTTTAAAATATCCACGATCATATAATTTGTAAGGGCGTGTTCTCATTTAAGTCAGAAGCAGACATTATTTGTAAGTCAAACAGCTCGCGATGTGTTCTCCAGCAATATCGTTGATCGTTGAGGTGCGAAAGGGCCCACGAGCGTTTTCCGGTAAATGTGTACACACCCTTAGGCTGTAGACGACATTATGGTAAAGCGCATAGTTGTGTTATTGAGTTATGCAGACTGGATGACGGAGATATTGAACGTCTGGCTATTCCGCCTGATATGTCGATACTTCGGAACTACATGCTAGGAGTCATCTGTTTAGAATTTTAATGGTAAAACTATTTGTTTTAAGATTTTTATTTCATTCATTTTTTCCCATTACGGACGAAATAATTTATCTTTAGATAGCTCAAAACACGCAGTCTCTTCCCACCTGCTTTTTGTACCTTTTAAACTGTGTAAAAGATTTAAATGCAGTTTCATTCACAGAAGGCAGGAGAAAATTCAAGAGGAAAGTTTTTACTTATTACATGTATTTTAGCACCCGTGCCAAGCTCGGCCTGTCGTGAATTATATTCCGGTAGGCCTAGTCGTACACTTCCCTCTGTGCAACTGCGCTGTGTAGATGTGATTTGTATTGGTGCCGTTAATAATTACGTTTCTCGTGTCTCGTTAACGATTACCGGCTCGTGAATTGATCATAACTGTGTGCCTTTGTGCTTAGTGGTGGTATTGTAAGTTTTTAAGTGTTATTACGCGTAATTCATTGGTAAATATAGTTTTAAATTAGTTCATCAGCGCTCGGTGAGTACTTTTTATTTTTTGGGTGTGTGGGTACCGCGGAAGAAAAAAATCTTTTGTTGTTTCGTCTTGTTTTTGCGATCTTTTAGTAGTTTTGCATTAAAAATGTTGTCCAGTAATGATGATCCACCTGACGGGGGCGGAAAAAACACTTCGCGACGCGTAAATAATCCTCCCAGGTCACCGACCTCCGTATACTCTAAACGTTTGTTTACCGAAATGTCTCCGTCCTATTTAACACCCGAGGATTGGCCGAAGAGACAACATTTGACCGATTCTGTCGAGAAATCGCCGTTATCAATAAATAATGTCAGTAATTCCAACGAAGACTACTGCGATTTAGTTACTCAGGCGTCTGCATATTTGTCTAAAATAAACGACCTTGTCAATGATCAGGGTTCTCGTATTAATGTAGCCAATAAATCCGCGATTATGGACATGACACAGCGGATTACGTCCATTGTTTCTTTGTTAGCCATACGGTCTTCTTCTAATGAAACGAAGTTAGCCAATGTTGAGCGCGAATTGGACAAAGTTAAATTAAATAATAATGTCAGCATTGTAAAAGCCGATTCCAAAAAATTATCTTATTCAGATTCTCTGAAACTCCGTCTGCCGAAGGTCGCTCCAGCGATGGAGTCGAGACCACCGCTACCGTGTTTAATAGCTTACCCCTCCAACGAAAGGTCAGCTGAATTCGCAACTTCTTCAGCCACTAAAGAAGCGCTTAAAAAAGCGATTAACCCAACGGACGACGGTTTCCAAATTGTAGGGATGAAAAAAATCGCGAAATCGGGCGTTGTATTACGTGTCGCTAACGACAGTCAATTAAATAAACTCCAATCGGTTGATGCTATTAAGACCGCCGGGCTAAGACTTGAAAAACCGAAAGGCCGCAGGCCACGTTTATTAATTAAAGACGTCCCGTCATCAATGGAAGACAAACCTTTTTTGCATGCGTTGTTCCGTCAAAATATCAAAGACGAATTGGCAATTAGTGAAGAAGAATTTATTAAGTCGACAAAAATTATACGTAGACGTGTATTAGATAATGGTCGGAAGTGGGTAGGCATCGAAATCGACAACGCCATTCGAAAGCATTTAGTTAGTACCAAAGAGAAGCTTTTTATTGACTTCGCGACTTGCCGGTTTTTTGATGACATCGATGTAGTTCGTTGTTTACATTGCCAGCAGTTCGGTCACGTGAAAAAATACTGCGTTAATAAATCACCTACTTGTGCTAATTGCTCAGAAGCACATGAAACAAAAGAATGCCCGCATAAGGATAATTCTGATTTTATACCGGTATGTGTGGCGTGTAAACGTTTAAAAAACCGTTTGACCATCGGTGTGGGTCGCAACAGTGTGCCACCTATAAAGTTAGGCTCGAACAATTAATACGCAACACTAATTACTAATTATAATGGATAGTTTAACAATAGGTCAATTGAATCTACATAACGATAGGGTAGCGACTTCAGAACTGGACAAATTAATTATCGATTATAACTTAGATATTGTATTGGTTCAAGAACAATACCAAAACACGCGCTTACGTCACAAGGTAGTTCAGTTGGATGGCAAAGCACAAGCCGGAATTTACGTGTCGCGTTCTTCTAACTATACAGTAACGTCTTTACGTAATCTGATGACGCCTCACTGTGCAGTTGCGGAAGTCTCATCAGCTACTTTTAAAGTTTACGTTGTCAGCTGCTACTTCCAATATTCAGACCCTGTTGCTCCTCACATACATAACCTCCGTCACGTCTTGCGGTCACTCGCGGGCTGCAAAGTTATCGTTGGCGCAGACGTTAATGCGTCTTCGTCCCTATGGTATGGCAAAGTCCGGTCCACGGATTACGTCCAGCGTTGCGCTGTTGAAGACTTCATTGCTGAAATGAACTTAACCATTCATAACACCCCCGATGCACCACCTACTTTTTGCAGCCCAATGGGCGAATCTTGTATTGACGTCACACTTTCTAGTGCCGACGTACGCTTGGATAGGTGGCGTGTCCTACCGGACGCGTCTTGCAGTGATCATCGCTTGATTGTTTACGAGTTTGTTCCGGTTTCTACTCATGGTTCTTCACATGTAATTGGTAACTTTAGGTATAAAAGTAAGGGTGCTAATTGGGAATTCTTTAGATCGCTTTTTGCGTGTCATGCCAAAGATTTCACTCGTGAAGGGCTGTCAGCTGAAGAAAGTGCTGAAATTATGTCAGACACCTTCACTTACTGTGCTGACATTGCTATTGGTCGCGGACCTATGACCAATGTACGTAGATGTGATTGGTGGTGTGACTACCTAACCGAACAGCGTAAAAGTTATCGTCGAGCGCGTAAACATCTCAATAAGCTTAAAAAACGTCAAGTCACCGGAGACTCACTAACCTCTGCTTTAAATACATTTAGAGTTGCCAAGTCCCGTTACAGAGCATCGGTTGAAAAAGCTAAGGGTAATCTGTTGCGTAAAGTAGTTGATAAATTAGAAAAGGAAGGTCCGTGGTCTCCTTTATATCATGAGTTTAAAGCCAATCGATCGGTCGACCTAGCGTATGTTCAAAATATTAAAGTAAATAATAAACACACCACCGGTATTGAAGAAACAACGGAAGTTTTATTAAATACTCTTATCCCTGATGATTCACCTGTTAATGATACTGACTACCACCAACAGATTAGAGCATGGGCTACAGTCCCGCCTGAATCACCAGCGTCAGACCTTCCATCCACTGACGAATTCATTAATGTTGTCAGGAAGCTGCCCCTTAACAAATCATCAGGTGAAGATAAAATATCCAATCGTATGATAAAAGAAGCGTGTAAAACAGCGGCCGACGCGATATTAACTGTTTACAACCGGTGTATTGCTGAAGGTGTTTTTCCTCGTATATGGAGACACGGCTTTATACGAATAATACCTAAAAGCGGCGACAAACCACCAGATGACCCTAAGTCTTACCGGCCCATAACATTATTACCATCTTTGGGTAAGCTCTTGGAGCGACTTATCGTCCCACGATTGTTACCGGACGGACCCAAATTTCATAAAAATCAATTCGGTTTTACTGTCGGCAAATCAACCGTTGACGCGGCACTTTCTGTTAGAAAAATGGTTAATACCTCCGAGCACAAGTACGTAGTAGGAATCTTTCTAGACATTTCCGGGGCTTTTGATAACGCATGGTGGCCAATGCTACTACTTAAGATAAAAGCTCGCGGTTGCTATAAAAATATATTTAATCTTCTTTATTCGTACTTTTCTAATGGATACGCTAAACTTAAGCTCGGACATCATTCCGTATCGAAACCTCTTACTATGGGCTGTCCTCAAGGTTCGGTTATCGGTCCTCATTTATGGATGGCTTCGATGATTTCCTCGCGATTCCTCTTCCAAGTGGTTGTTCTTTAACTGGTTATGCGGACGATGCCCTTCTGCTCATACAGTCAAGTACTCGTGCTGGACTCGAGAATTTGGCTGACACTTGCCTACGATTAATATCTCAGTGGGGCGATCGAAACCGTCTGACCTTTGCACCACAAAAAACCTATCAACTAATTTTAAAGGGTGACCTTAAATCGTGGCCTAGTATTAAATTCAATAATGTTCCCGTTAAGAGAAAACAATCGGTGTGCTATCTTGGTTTAGTCTTGGAGAGGAATTTCACATTCATAGAACATATAAAAACGGTTGGTGAAAAAGCTAAAAATAACTTTTATGCCCTAACGAGAATATCTAAATCTACTTGGGGTTTGTCATTTTTAACCTTAAAAACTATTTATGGGGCTACTTACTTGGGCTGTGTGTGCTACGGGGCACCTGTTTGGGCCGATAGAGCCACAATAGGTGCGGCACGACGTAAATTGCTTCAAAGTCAGCGCTTGGCTTTGTTATTCTTAAGTAAAGCGTATAGGACCGTCAGTACTGAAGCTTTACCGGTACTTGCTGGTGTTTTACCAGTAGATCTTGAAGTGCAACGACGCGCTGCAATGTACTTTTCCGCACGGGAGACCACTGACGCTGATTTTCTACCGCAACGTGACCGTGATAAGATATCTCGATTATTCAAACCCCAGAGCGACGTCTGGGAGGATCTTATAACCGAATGGCAAAATAGGTGGGATAATTCTATCAAGGGACGGCACCTCTACCAGTTCTTTCCATCCGTTCGTGAGCGGCTGGCTAGGACGTGGCTGGAGGTGGATCACTGTGTTGCCCAATTTCTCACCGGACATGGTAACTTTAAAAGTAAATTGTTTTCCTTCAAGCTTGTTCCCTCGCCTTTTTGTCAATGTTCAACACCTGACTGTGAATATGAACAATCAGCACATCATATTCTTTGGGAGTGTATTCTTTGGCAAAACGAACGCAATATTATGTTGGATGCTGTTCAGACTACATCTGGAGTCATTTATTATACGGACCTTGTCGAAACTCGAACAAACTTCCGTGCGTTCAAGCGTTTTTGCCATACCTATTATTGGAATCAAACATAGCAGCTTACAATTTAGGACCCATTAATATTAGTAATCATTTTTACCCGTGGTGCTAGGCAACTGGGCTTCTCCCAGTTGTAATGTCCCTTTGTGCCTATTGGCCTTGTTCTGTTCTGTCTCCTGCTTGCATGGAGGGAAGTGGAAACATATTTTTCCTACTCCTCCACTATTCTTTTCTGATTAATTTCGTGCAGGATCCAAGACAGGTAAATTCATTCTCCGGGACACGTCGAGACTTCATTGTCTCGGCGCTTTTCTGGTGGTTGCCACTGTTGATTCTGGCTTTCAGGAGTTGCAGTGGTTTGGGAATAGTGTGGTGGGTTTGTCCCAATAAAAAAAAAAAAAGGCCTAGTCGTACTATTTGAGTTTTTCAGAACAGAAATGGTTTGTTCACGTTTGCCGTCATATTGATAAGCTCAGAATAAACTCGCTGACTAAGCCAGAAAGTTTTGCCGTACTGAAAACATGGTAAAACATTCCTAGGGGGGGAGGTATTATAACGTCTTAAAACCAGGCTTATTCCGGCGAGTGAAAGTGACAGAGCTATACAAGTCGTCTAGCGCCATCTCGTTCACTCACTGGAACAAGCCTGGTTTTAAGACGTTGTAATACCCCCTGTACACCGTTTATTACCAATTTAACATTGTTACTCTTATAATCCTAAAACTTAATTAAACAAACAAATCTTTCCAAATAATCCTATAAACAAAATAATCCCGTTATTTTCCTGTCAAGTAAAACTGTGAATAAATCCAACTTTCTTCTTCTTCCTTAAAAAGTTAAGGGTAGAAGTAAAAGTTGAAATTGAAGCAAAAATCAGTGAGAGAGGGGACCCCCTCAAATCAGATTATTATGACTCACGGCTCAGTAGAGCGCATAGATAAAATTATGAACGACAAAGGGAGGAACATTGCCCCAGCAAATAGCTAATTATTTTATCAACTGTCCACAGTAGCATGACGCGTTCAATTGAAAGGGAAGTTACTTTTAAATGAAGAGGGAATTTAAATGAACTGCTGGTACGTACTTGAGTGGAGAAAGAGTGTGAGTCATGCTTTTATTTTGAAGGTTATAACTTATAAGCTGGTTAATGACTTAGTTTGTCCCCAGATAATGTTGATTGATCAAAACAAAATATTTGTAAGTAAAAGTAAGTCTATCAATATTGCAAAAGAATGATTCTTGTTAATTGTTACTTATTGTGAGGTAAAACACCTCGAAAAAAATACTACTGTTCCCGAAATAAACAACTTAAATCATTTTCTGATAATAGATGACCCCATGTTTGTTTAGAATTCTTTAGTTTGAAAATGAACGCGAGCGAAGCACCGGGTTAAAACTAGTATTTTAAACAAATGGCTGGGAAACATAGAGAGTTAAAGATCTCATCAACATTATCAGTACTTAAAAATAATTCTCAAATCATTATTTAATTTCCAACTAATTCAAATAATGAAAGAAAAACTTGATTAACGAATTACAAAACCGATAAAAAAAACATGAAAGCCAGAATCAACATTGGTGACTATACCAATATCCAACGGCTAATGAAAAAGACTCTCCGAAACAATTCAGCCGTCTTGAATCCCAGAAGGAAACAAAATCAAAGCCAAAAACAGTCAAAGAAACCGAAAATCAAAGCTGAGGAGTAAGAAAAATAAAATGACCAGGGGGGGGTATTACAACGTCCTAAAACCAGGCTTATTTCTGCTAGTGAAAGTGATAGCGCCATCTCGTTCACTCACTGGTACAAGCCTGGTTTTAAGACATTGTAATACCGGCCCCCCTGTAAGTACATAAGTTTTAGTATACAAATACCGAAATCATAATTTCAAATAACAATTGCATCAGACTATAGTACACCAAGGCCCAAAATAGACATCCCGTAGGTCCTATAATTGGCTATTACAGGATTATATCAGGCGACTGGACAGCGCCATCTATACTTATGCACGTATGCACTAATATGATCTAACTTCGACCCCGGTTAGGCGGTCCATCAGTGCGATTAAAACTGACAATTCCCTGTTATTTTAAAGGGAAGAATCGGTCATGCGTTTAGAAGTGCACGACCAGTTTTTTAAAGGTTTTGTTTCGGCAAGATGTTGTGGAAACAGTTGACTTAGTTCTTACGAACATTTATGGTTTCGTTGTAAGCAATTTTTGGACAGTTGATATTATAAGCTTTTTGTGGGAAGAGAAAATAATATCTTATCAATTGGAAAGAGATTTTGGTGAACTGAATCACGAGGCCGCAGTTTCAAACCCTGCAATTTTTTTTTCTTTTGACACATGAAAACCTTACCATTTGCAACTCAGACAGTAATGCGTAGGTAAGTACATATTATTTATAGTTGATGGCCATTTATCAAACTGCAAAAAGATAATTATATTTTTTAGGTAAACCCATTTGATCAATATTATAAGTTCTTTCCAAGGCCTTTGAAACATCTAAAAAAAAATCTGTTGATACAACAAATATTGCAATGAATTTATTATACTATATAAAGCTCGATTACCACTCACTGACTGACTGACTGACAGAATTGTTCTCCCAGATGGTGAAGGGGGAGGTGGGTATATTTTGACAGATTCGTATACAAGTCACTCTCGTGAGTATGGGAAAAATCCCAAACCTCCCCTTTTCGCCCCCCCTCTCCCCCCTCCCCATCGTATCTCGGAAACTAAGAGACCCGTGTTTTGTTTTTTTACGGATTCGTATAGAGGGGGCTCGGAAACGTAAAAATCATTTTTTAGAATCCCCCCTCCCCTTTTCCCCTTCTCCCCCCTTTAGGAGGATCTCGGAAGTTAACAGACTTGCAACAGTTTTTTTTTCAGATTCATGTCAAGGGCCCCATAGGTGGTCAAAATCATTTTTCAAAACTCTCCCCTCTCCACCCCTTCACCCCTCCCCCCGTCGTATCTCGGAAACTAAGAGACCCGTGTTTTGTTTGTTTACGGATTCGTATAGAGGAGGCTCGAAATAGTAAAAATCATTATCAAAGATCCCCCTTGCCCCCCTCCCCCCCCCCCCCTTTAGGCGGATTTCAAAAAAGACTTGGAACATTTTTTTTTCAGACTCGTGTCAAGAGGTCCAGAGTATGTCAAAATCATTTTTCGAAACTCACCCCTCTCCCCCTCTTCACCCCTCACCCCATAGCGGTAAAGCGAAGCGTAGGGATGTGGTCACGATAGCTTTCCGGTGGTAGGTAGGTCCTGAGTGGAGCGAACCTGCGAGACCGAGTGGAGCGAAGGGGGGAGGTGGCGAGCGAAGCGAGCCGGCGACCTCCGTAGCTCAATGAAGGTTGAGCGGGTGAAGCGTAACTCGCGGGTGACGACAAGCAAACTTACAAGTAACTCTCATTAGTAGAGCAAAAGTACCAAGCCTCCCCTTTTTGCTTCCCCCCCCCCCTACCAATCGTATCTCAGAAACTATGAGACCCGTGTTTTGTTTTTTTATGGATTGGTATAGAGGAGGCTCGGAAAAGTAAAAACCATTTTTCAAAGTCCCCCCCTCTTGACCCCGTTTTCCCCCTTTTAGGCGGATCTCGGAAGTTAACAGACTTGCAACATTAGGTAGGTAGGTAGCGGTAAAGCGAAGCGTAGCGTAGCGTAGGGATAAGGTCACAACAGATTTCCGGTGGTAGGATAGATCCTGAGTGGAGCGAACCGGCGAGACCGAGTGGAGCGAAGGGGGGAGGTGGCGAGCGAAGCGAGCCGGCGACCTCCGTAGCGCAACGAAGGTTGAGTGGGTGAAGCGTAACTCAGCGGTGACGACAAGCAACTCTCATTAGTAGGGCAAAAGTACCAAGCCTCCCCCCCCCCCCCCCAATCGTATTTCAGAAACTATGAGACCCGTGTTTTGTCTTTTTATGGATTGGTATAGAGGACGCTTGGAAAAATAAAAACCAATTTTCAAAGTTTCCCCCCTTTGCCCCCTTCTCCCCCCCCCCCCCCCCCCCTTTAGGTGGATCTCGGAAGAGACTTGGAACATATGTTTTTTCAGATTCATATCAAAGGGCCCAGAGTTGGTCAAAACCATTTTCCAAAATTCCCCCCTCTCCCCTCTTCAACCCTCCCACCATCGTATCTCGGAAAAACTAGGTAGCGGTAAAGCGAAGCGTAGCGTAGGGTCACGATAGTTTTCCGGTGGTAGGTGATCCTGAGTGGAGCGAACCTGCGATACCGAGAGGAGCGAAGGGGGGAGGTGGCGAGCGAAGCGAGCCGGCGACCTCCGCAGCGTAACGAAGGTTGAATGCGATAATTTTCGAATTGTTCATCATGAGAATTGTTTTTGTGGTTTTCGAAGATGCTAAAGCCGATAGTGAGGTCAAAATCAAATTCCAAAATGGCGACTGAAAAAATTCAAAGTTTTCATCATGGATGTCGATTTCATGGTTTTCAAGGATGCTAAAGCCGATAGTGAGGTCAAAATCAAAATCCAAGATGGCGACTGCAAAAAATTCAAAGTTTTCATCATGGATGTCGATTTCATGGTTTTCAAGGATGCTAAAGCCGATAGTGAGGTCAAAATCAAAATCCAAGATGGCGGCTGCGATAATTTTCGAATTGTTCGTCATGGGAGTCGTTTTCATGGTTTTCGAGGATGCTAAAGCCGATAGTGAGGTCAAAATCAAAATCCAAGTTGGCGGCTGCGATAATTTTCGAATTGTTCATCATGGGAGTCAATTTCATGGTTTTTGAGGATGCTAAAGCCGATAGTGAGGTCAAAATCAAAATCCAAGATGGCAACTGCAAAAAATTCAAAGTTTTCATCATGGATGTCGATTTAATGGTTTTCAAGGATGCTAAAGCCGATAGTGAGGTCAAAATCAAAATCCAAGATGGCGACTGCAAAAAATTCAAAGTTTTCATCATGGATGTCGATTTCATGGTTTTCAAGGATGCAAAAGCCGATAGTGAGGTCAAAATCAAAATCCAAGATGGCGGCTGCGATAATTTTCGAATTGTTCGTCATGGGAGTCGTTTTCATGGTTTTCGAGGATGCTAAAGCCGATAGTGAGGTCAAAATCAAAATCCAAGTTGGCGGCTGCGATAATTTTCGAATTGTTCATCATGGGAGTCAATTTCATGGTTTTTTGAGGATGCTAAAGCCGATAGTGAGGTCAAAATCAAAATCCAAGATGGCAACTGCAAAAAATTCAAAGTTTTCATCATGGATGTCGATTTAATGGTTTTCAAGGATGCTAAAGCCGATAGTGAGGTCAAAATCAAAATCCAAGATGGCGTTTGCAAAAAATTCAAAGTTTTTATCATGGATGTCGATTTCATGGTTTTCAAGGATGCTAAAGCAGATAGTGAGGTCAAAATCAAAATCCAAGATGGCGACTGCAAAAAATTCAAAGTTTTCATCATGGATGTCGATTTCATGGTTTTCAAGGATGCAAAAGCCGATAGTGAGGTCAAAATCAAAATCCAAGATGGCGACTGCAAAAAATTCAAAGTTTTCATCATGGATGTCGATTTCATGGTTTTCAAGGATGCTAAAGCCGATAGTGAGGTCAAAATCAAAATCCAAGATGGCGGCTGCGATAATTTTCGAATTGTTTGTCATGGGAGTCGTTTTCATGGTTTTCGAGGATGCTAAAGCCGATAGTGAGGTCAAAATCAAAATCCAAGTTGGCGGCTGCGATAATTTTCGAATTGTTCATCATGGGAGTCAATTTCATGGTTTTTGAGGATGCTAAAGCCGATAGTGAGGTCAAAATCAAAATCCAAGATGGCAACTGCAAAAAATTCAAAGTTTTCATCATGGATGTCGATTTAATGGTTTTCAAGGATGCTAAAGCCGATAGTGAGGTCAAAATCAAAATCCAAGATGGCGACTGCAAAAATTCAAAGTTTTCATCATGGATGTCGATTTCATGGTTTTCAAGGATGCTAAAGCCGATAGTGAGGTCAAAATCAAAATCCAAGATGGCGGCTGCGATAATTTTCGAATTGTTCGTCATGGGAGTCGTTTTCATGGTTTTCGAGGATGCTAAAGCCGATAGTGAGGTCAAAATCAAAATCCAAGTTGGCGGCTGCGATAATTTTCGAATTGTTCATCATGGGAGTCAATTTCATGGTTTTTGAGGATGCTAAAGCCGATAGTGAGGTCAAAATCAAAATCCAAGATGGCAACTGCAAAAAATTCAAAGTTTTCATCATGGATGTCGATTTAATGGTTTTCAAGGATGCTAAAGCCGATAGTGAGGTCAAAATCAAAATCCAAGATGGCGTTTGCAAAAAATTCAAAGTTTTTATCATGGATGTCGATTTCATGGTTTTCAAGGATGCTAAAGCAGATAGTGAGGTCAAAATCAAAATCCAAGATGGCGACTGCAAAAAATTCAAAGTTTTCATCATGGATGTCGATTTCATGGTTTTCAAGGATGCTAAAGCAGATAGTGAGGTCAAAATCAAAATCCAAGATGGCGACTGCAAAAAATTCAAAGTTTTCATCATGGATGTCGATTTCATGGTTTTCAAGGATGCTAAAGTCGATAGTGAGGTCAAAATCAAAATCCAAGATGGCGGCTGTGATAGGTTTCGAATTATTCATCATGAAAGTCGTTTTCATGGTTTTCGAGGATGCTAAAGCCAATAGTGAGGCCAAAATCAAATTCCAAGATGGCGACTGCAAAAATTCAAAGTTTTCATCATGGATGTCGTTTTCATGGTTTTCGAGGATGCTAAAGCCGATAGCAAACAACAAGATCTCAATCCGTGAACATCGCCGGATTGCAACCTGGTACGTCCGAGGTCTATTGTGCCCAGGGAAATTAGACATTGTGGAAATGTAAGCTGTATACCACAAAGTAGCGTTGTTGGGATTGACCGAAACTCACATAAGAGGACAAGGACACCGAACCACCTCCAATGGAAACACCCTTTACCTTTCGGGTTCTTTAGACTCAAGCACCAGCGGAGTCGGGCTGTGGGTAACCCGCCTGGAAAATTCTTCAGGAGCAGGCAGGCTTTGTCAAAGGCAAAGGAACTCAGGAGCAAATATTAAACATAAGACAGCTCATTGAAAAATCTTATGAGTTTGATACGCCCATCATGCTATGTTTCATAGACTACAGCAAAGCTTTCGACTGTGTTGTCTGGTCAGCCTTGTGGCGAGTGTAAGAAGAACTCGGTGTGCCTAAGCATCTCGTAGCTCTTATACAATCACTTTACTTGAGCGACCAAGGTGTCGTGAAGGTAGAAAAAACCACATCTGATTCTTTAGGTTTTTGTAAGGGCATTAGACAGGGTTGTATACTATCCCCCATTCTGTTTAACACATAATACTATACATAATACTCTCCATATTATGGAGAGTATAATTATAATGAGACGAACTCTTGAAGACTGGGAAGGCGGAGTCACAGTAGGAGGAGCCAAATTGACTAATTTGCGATACGCAGACGACACAACTCTTTTGGCTGCCAACGAAAGTGAAATGGTTCTTCTTCTCGGTAGAATGGAAAGGATCTGTATGGAACTGGGTCTCAAAATCAACCACGCTAAAACCAAGTTAATGGTGGTAGATCGTAGCAATAAAATACAATTAACAGGCGCCCTGTCGCTAGAATTCGTCGAAGATTTTTTTTACATTGGTGCTAATATTAATAACACAGGCTCTTGCGAAAGGAGATAAGAAGACGTATAGGGAATATAAGGATGGCCAAAACTGCGATGTCCCAGCTCCAACGAATATGGAAAGTCCATAACTTATCTCGGAAAACCAAAATTAAACTGGTCAAATCCTTGGTGTTCTCCATATTCAGTTACGGATCAGAGGCATGGACTCTCAAGAAAGCCTATCGTGATCGTATCGATGCTTTTGAAATGTGGTGCTGGAGAAAAATGTTGCAGATACCCTGGACTGCATTCCGCTCCAATGATTCCATTTCTCGCAAGCGCCCGAAGGGTCGCAGTCAACTTAGGTGGTCGGACCAAATTCGCTCTTCCCTGGACACGAAACTTCACAATGCTTTTCATTCTGCCGAGGACAGAAACAGATGGCGGAGCATCGTCAAGCTCAAAGTGACTTCACGTCGGGGGGAATCACGACCCTCAGCAATGAAGAATACGACGCGAAGAGGAGGAAAGCCGATAGTAAGGTCAAAATTAAAATCCAAGATGGTGGTTGCGATAATTTTCGAAATGTTCATCATGGAAGTCGTTTTCATGGTTTTCGAAGATGCTAAAGCCGATAGTGAGGTCAAAATCAAAATCCAAGATGGCGACTGCAAAAAATTTAAAGTTTTCATCTTGGATGTCGTTTTCATGCTTTTCGTGGGTGCTAAAGCCGATAGTGAAGTCAAAATTATAATCCAGATGGCGGCTGCGATCATTTTCGAATTGTTCATCATGGGAGTCGGTTTCATGGTTTTCGAAGATGTTAAAAAAAAATCTAAGTAAGAAATACCTTTCCAAAACACGACCCCGCGAGCTGCTTGCAGCTCGCGCAACGCCCAAAAACTAGTTATATTATATAAAGCTCGATTACCACTGACTGACTGATTGACAGAATTGTTCTCCCAGATGGTGAAGGGGAAGGTGGGTATATTTTGACAGATTCGTGAACAAGTGACTTTGGTGAGTATGGGAAAAATCCCAAACCTCCCCTTTTCGCCCCCCCTCTCCCCCCTCCTCATTGTATCTCGGAAACTAAGAGACCAGTGTTTTGTTTTTTTACGGATTCGTATAGAGGAGGCTCGGAAAAGTAAAACCCACTTTTCAAAGTTCCCCCCCCTTGACCCCCTTCTCCCCCCTTTAGGGGGATCTCGGAAGTTAACAGACTTGGAACATTTTTTTTTCCAGATTCATATCAAGGAGCTCAGAGTTGGTCAAAATCCTTTTCCAAAACTCCCCCCTCTCCCCCTTTTCACCCCTCCCCCATCGTATCTCGGAAACTAAGAGACCCGTGTTTTGTTTCTTTACGGATTCGTATATAGGAGGCTTGGAAAAGAAAAACCCATTTTTCAAAGTTCCCCCTCTTGACCCCCTTCTCCCCCCTTTAGGCGGATCTCGGAAGTTAACAGACTTGCAACATTTTTTTTTTCAGATTCATATCATGGAACGCAAAGTTAGTCAAAATCATTTTTCAAAACTGACCCTCTCCCCCTCTTCACCCCTCCCCCCATAGCGGTAAAGCAAAGCGCAGCGTAGCGTAGGAATAAGGTCACGATAGCTTTCCGGTGGTAGGTAGGTCCTGAGTGGAGCGAACCTGCGAGACCGAGTGGAGCGAAGGGGGGAGGTGGCGAGCGAAGCGAGCCGGCGACCTCCGTAGCGTAACGAAGGTTGAGTGGGTGAAGCGTAACTCAGCGGTGACGACAAGAAAACTTACAAGTAACTCTGATTAGTAGGGCAAAAGTACCAAGCCTCCCCTTTTTGCTGCCCCCCCCCTCCCAATCGTATCTCAGAAACTAAGAGACCACCCGTGTTTTGTTTTTTTATGGATTGGTATAGAGGAGGCTCGGAAAATTAAAAACCATTTTTCAAAGTCCCCCCCTCTTGACCCCGTTCTCCCCCCTTTAGGCGGATCTCAGAAGAGAGTTGGAACATATTTTTTTTCAGATTCATATCAAGGGGCCCAAAGTATTTCAAAATAATTTTACAAAACTCCCCCCTCTCCCCCTTCACCCCTCCCTCTATCGTATTTCGGAAACTAAGAAACCCAGGTTTTATTTTTTTACGGATTCTTATAAAGAAGGCTCGGAAAAGAAAAACCCATTTTTTCAAAGTTGCCCCTCTTGACCCTTTCCCCCCCCCCTTAAGGCGGATCTCAGAAGAGACTTGGAACATTTTTTTTTTCAGATTCATATCATGGAACGCAAAGTTAGTCAAAATCATTTTTCAAAACTGGCCCTCTCCCCCTCTGCACCCCTCCCCCCATAGCGGTAAAGCGAAGCGCAGCGTAGCGTAGGAATAAGGTCACGATAGCTTTCCGGTGGTAGGTAGGTCCTGAGTGGAGCGAACCTGCGAGACCGAGTGGAGCGAAGGGGGGAGGTGGCGAGCGAAGCGAGCCGGCGACCTCCGTAGCGTAACGAAGGTTGAGTGGGTGAAGCGTAACTCAGCGGTGACGACAAGAAAACTTACAAGTAACTCTGATTAGTAGGGCAAAAGTACCAAGCCTCCCCTTTTTGCTGCCCCCCCCTCCCAATCGTATCTCAGAAACTAAGAGACCACCCGTGTTTTGTTTTTTTATGGATTGGTATAGAGGAGGCTCGGAAAAGTAAAAACCATTTTTCAAAGTCCCCCTCTCTTGACCCCGTTCTCCCCCCTTTAGGCGGATCTCAGAAGAGAGTTGGAACATATTTTTTTTCAGATTCATATCAAGGGGCCCAGAGTATTTCAAAATAATTTTACAAAACTCCCCCCTCTCCCCCTTCACCCCTCCCTCTATCGTATCTCGGAAACTAGGTAGCGTAGAAATAAGGTCACGATACCTTTCCGGTGGTAGGTAGGTTCTGAGTGGAGCGAACCTGCGAGACCGAGTGGAACGTAGGGGGGAGGTGGCGAGCGAAGCGAGCCGGCGACCTCCGTAGCGTAACGAAGGTTGAGTGGGTGAAGCGTAACTCAGGGGTGACGACAAACTTACAAGTAACTCTCATGAGTAGGGCAAAAGTACCAAGCTTCCCCTTTTTGGCGTCTCCCCCCCCCCCTCCCAATCGTATCTCAGAAACTAAGAAACCCAGGTTTTATTTTTTTACGGATTCTTATAAAGAAGGCTCGGAAAAGAAAAACCCATTTTTTCAAAGTTGCCCCTCTTGACCCTTTCCCCCCCCCTTTAAGTGGATCTCAGAAGAAACTTGGAACATTTTCTCTTGGGGCCCAGAGTATGTCAAAATCATTTTTCAATACCAAAATGAGAATCCAAGATGGCGGCTGCTATACTTTTCGAATTGTTCATCAATTTTATCATGGGAGTCGTTTTCATGGTTTTCGAGGATGCTAAAGCCGATAGTGAAGTCAAAATCAAAATCCAAGATGGCGACTGCGATCATTTTCGAATTGTTCATCATGGGAGTCGTTTTCATGGTTTTCGAGGATGCTAAAGCCGATAGTGAGGTCAAAATCGAAATCCAAGATGGCGACAGCAAAAAATTCAAAAATATCATCATGGATGTCGTTTTCATGGTTTTCGAGGGTAATAAAGATGATAGTGAAGTCAAAATCAAAATCCAAGATGGCGACTGCGATCATTTTCGAATTGTTCATCATGGGAGTCGTTTTCATGGTTTTCGAGGATGCTAAAGCCGATAGTGAGGTCAAAATCAAAATCCAAGATGGCGACAGCAAAAAATTCAAAAATATCATCATGGATGTCGTTTTCATGGTTTTCGAGGGTAATAAAGATGATAGTGAAGTCAAAATCAAAATCCAAGATGGCGGCTGCGATCATTTTCGAATTGTTCATCATGGGAGTCGTTTGCATGGTTATCGAGGATGCTTAAGCCGATAATGAGGTCAAAATCAAAATCCAAGATGGCGACAGCAAAAAATTCAAATATATCATCATGGATGTCGTTTTCATGGTTTTCGAGGGTAATAAAGATGATAGTGAAGTCAAAATCAAAATCCAAGATGGCGGCTGCGATCATTTTCGAATTGTTCATCATGGGAGTCATTTTCATGGTTTTCGAGGATGCTAAAGCCGATGGTGAGGTCAAAATCAAAATCCAAGATGGCGACAGCAAAAAATTCAAAGATATCATCATGGATGTCGTTTTCATGGTTTTCGAGGGTAATAAAGCTGATAGTGAAGTCAAAATCAAAATCCAAGATGGCGACTGCGATCATTTTCGAATTGTTCATCATGGGAGTTGTTTTCATAGTTTTCGAGAATGCTAAAGCCCATAGTGAGGTCAAAATCAAAATCCAAGATGGCGGCAGCAAAAAATTCAAAGATATCATCATGGATGTCGTTTTCACGGTTTTCGAGGGTAATAAAGATGATAGTGAAGTCAAAATCAAAATCCAAGATGGCGGCTGCGATGATTTTCGCATTTTTCATTATGGGAGTCGTTTTCATGGTTTTCGAGGATGCTTAAGCCGATAGTGAGGTTAAAATCCAAATCCTATGATCGCATAGAGTGTTCGAGGGGCAGTAAGCGCGTACCTAACACAATAATATTTTGAAATATCAAATTTTTATCTAAATTGAAAAGTTTGTTTTGGAATTGAAAAATTCTCTTTGTCTTGGATAGTTTTTGTGTTTTCATCATGGGTGTCGTTTTCATGGTTTTCGCGGACGTTAAACTGATGGCGAAGTCAAAACGGGAATGCAAGATGGCGGCTGCGATAATTTTCGAATTGTTCATCATGGGAGTCGTTTTCATGGTTTTCGAGGATGCTAAAGCCGATAGTGAGGTGTAAAATCCAGGAGGGCATAAACGACGTCACCGAAGGCCTGCTGCGTGTCGTCTGCGAGGTGGGCTGTAAACTTTTTCAACCGATCAGGAATGGACGTAAGTCGGAACCTAATTACCAGCGAGACTCTGGCACTGATGATGAAACGACGAGAACTCACAAAGCCACACAGGCTCAGAGTCAGGTTCTTAACGGGGAGGTCAAAAAGCAGTTCATACGCGATACTCGGAGTGCAAATAACCAAATTATAGAAAAAGCTTTAGCTCGGAATAAAGGCTCGAAGGTATTTGCCAAGCCCAATACCTCCCTCTGTTGCCGGACAAAGCTCAGAACGTCACAAGGCACCACCGTCATCTCAAAGCCAGAGATTCTAGCTGAAGTCGAAAAGTTCTACGGAGACTTATATGCTCAAAAACCTTGCCCACCTCAGGCCCACGGCGCGGATGACCAACGGGCCAAACTGACACGCCATCTCACAGACGAGCTTCCCGACATTGACATGGGTGAGGTTGGAATGGCCCTCAGGCAGCTTCACCACAACAAAGCCCTAGGGGATGACAGAATAACCATTGAGCTGCTCAAGGCAAGAGGAATACCTATCTTGACAGAGCTTGTAAACTCTTCAATTCCGTCATCCACGCTTGCATAACACCGGAGGCATGGCATGGGAGTGTGGTAGTATTATTCTTCAAAAAAGGGCGATAAAGCGCTCCTTAAAAACTACCGCCCCATCTCACTTCTGAGCCATATCTATAAGCTGTTCTCGAGGGTTATTCAAAATCGCCTCGCCCAAAAGTTCGATGATTTTCAACCACCGGAGCAGGCCGGGTCTCAAATAGGTTACCGCACCATAGACCACATACACACCCTTAGGCAAGTGATTCAAAAGACCGAGGAGTATAACCAGCCTCTGTGCCTAGCGGATGTGGACTACGAGAAAGCTTTCGATACCATCGAGACCTGGGCTGTTCTGGAGTCCATGCAGAGATGCCTCATCGACTGTCGCTACGTCGAGGTGATGAGTTTTCTGTCTAAGGCCGCAACAATGACCGTCCAAGTACAAGAACTAAGCGCAAAACCAATATTAGGGGTGTTAATATCAAGGGTCAGTACATCTCATACCTCCGATTTGCGGATGACATTGTCATCATTGAGCGATTTTTCAAGGCGGAAGGGTCTCTGAATGAATCTGGCTGGACAAAACCAAAGTCATGTTTAATGGTCATGTCACTCCGAGACTTGCAAACGTGAATGATGCTGCCCTCGAGGTTGTGCAAGAATACGTTTATCTAGGCCAAAGAACAACTGGGCAGGCACAACTTTGAGAAGGAAGTAAGCTAGAGCTAGAAGAATACGCTTGGGCTGGGCGGTATTCGGGAAGCTGCGTCATATCTTTGAATCATCGATCTCACAATCCCTTAAAACCAGGGTTTACAACCAGTGTGTCTTACCCGTAATGACTTACGGAGTCGAAACGTGAACACTTACCATCGGCCTGGTCCACAAATTTAAGGTTGCTCAGCGTGCAATGGAGAGAGCAATGCTCTGGGCATCTCTGGTGGATATAATTCGTAATGAAGTCATTCGCCAGAGAACCAAATGTAGAACCAAATGGCACGTCTGTAGACGGACAAAAGGCAGATGGAGCAAACAAGTGCTTGAGTGGAGACCGCGAATGGGCAAACGTAGTGTAGGACGCCCTACTGCAAGATGGGTAGATGATTTAAACAAGGTGGCTGTGAGTGGATGGATGCGGCCT
The DNA here is from genome assembly GCA_036375495.1 of Agrotis segetum. NCBI lineage: Eukaryota > Metazoa > Arthropoda > Insecta > Lepidoptera > Noctuidae > Agrotis > Agrotis segetum. The sequence continues at coordinate 303,910 of JAQSVV010000674.1, read as the reverse complement.
GCCCAGGACCGGGATGGTTGGCGCTCTTTGGTCCAGGCTTACGACCAGCAGTGGACGGCAATAGGCTGATGATGATATAAAGCTGATAGTGAGGTAAAACCAAAATCCAAGATGGCGGCTGCGATATTATCAAAATGTTCATCATGGGAGTCGTTTTCATGGTTTTCAAGGATGCTAAAGCCGATGGTAAGGTTAAAATGAAAATCCAAGATGGCGGCTGTGATAACTATCGAAATGTTCATCATGGGAATTATTTTCATGGTTTTCGAGAATGCTAAAGCCGATAGTGAGGTCATAATAAAAATCCAAGATGGCGGCTGCGATATTTTTCGAAATGGTTATCATGGGAGACGTTTTCATGGTAATCGAGGATGCTTAAGCCGATAGTGAGGTCAAAATCAAAATCCAAGATGGCGACTGCAAAAAATCATTTTTTTATAGTGGATGCCGTTTTCATGGTTTTAGAGGGTACTAAAGCCGATAGTGAAGTCATCAAAATCTAAGATGGCGGCTGCGATCATTTTTGAATTGTTCATCATGGGAGTCGTTTTAATAGTTTTCGAGGATGCGAAAGCCGATAGTAAGGTCAAAATCAAAATCTAAAATGGCGACTGCAAAAAATTCTAAGTAAGAAATACTTTTCAAAACACGACCCCGCGAGCTGCTTGCAGCTCGCGCAACGCGCAAATACTAGTTACCAGTATAAAATTAAACTGTAAAACGTAATAGGCATATTATATCCTTGTACCTAATCCCATATATCAGGGACGGCTGGTCGATGTTGGCGGTTTCAAAACCTGTGGTTAGGGGTGTCTGAGCGAAACGAGATTTCTAACCCCGATCTGTTTTTGGAACATGCGTGCTCATACAGTCATGATCACCGATAATGTATGCACTTTACAAGTTTTGTAAGTAATTTTGGCCAGATGTAGTGATTGACAGCGCATGATAATATTTTCCAAGTAAATTATGTAATAGGTCTAATTAATGGTACACTTAACCACAGCATAAGTGCAAAGCGAACAGATTGAGTTAAAAGCACCACACAAAGACACAAAGTAGCTGATGTTGGAGTTAAAACAGCCAAGCTGAAGTGGAACAAACACGATAAACAAAATGCACGCGGAAGATACATAGTAAAGATCGTCACTAGACGCCTGAGGTAGTGTGACGATCGGATTACGTTCGTTGGGCAAGAATGGATAAATATAAGCCTAAACAAGGAGGTTTGTGAGGAGAAAGGGAAGGCCTTTGCGTAGCATTAGGAAAAAGTTTAGGCTATTAAAAAAAGGTAATTCTAAAATAAATTCTCTTTAAAATGCAAAATTTACGTATGCGGTACACTTGAATCTCATAACTGTACAAATACATAAATAAGTAAGTATGAAACAAGGATGTAGTGAAACAAGATATTTCAATCCATGTGTAATGTCCTAAGAATGCAAGCTTGGATGAGAATTTCTTAAAGCAATAAATATTATTCAACAGCGAAGGCTGCAATGTTTAACTTGCCGGTGAAAGTCCTCGAAACCTGTTCACCAACCTTTAATAATGGAAAGGCATTCGAAAATGTACGTGTGTATATACAGTGTAGGTACAGAGTATTTGAGTCAAATCGATATTCGAAAGAATTTGTTTATTTGCAAGTAACGTCATTATTTGTACATCATTATCTCATTACTTGAGTAACACAGAACAAAAGTAGCATGTAGGTGGACTTAAAAAAGTGAGAAAGAAAAGTGAGCAGTAAATTAAAAACCATAAAGAAATAAAACTGGTTATATTTTAAATGTAAGACGCGCAAAAAAAAAACATTATACGGAAAAATATCTTAATGGCAGGTGAAGTAGAGTTTTCACTGAATGAAACTTCTTCCACCAGCGGTTCTTCAACGGCTGAACAATATTCCAGAACGATAGATGAGTATACAATACTCAGAAAATCATGGGTAAAGTCTTGGTAAGAATAGCATCGGTCAAGGAAATATAACGCAAAAAGTAGAAGGCTTACTTACTCAACAGTGCAAGGAACAGAACTGCCAAAGTAGATAATGAAGACTGCTTTACCACGGCAACTCATTTTCATCACATAACAAAACACGCCCCCAAGCTTTCATCCACATTAACATAACGTAACGAACAATAGACCATCAAACCCACTCAATACCATCACAGTCATAAGCACCCTGATTTATTAACCTTCAAATTCGTAGGTTTAATGGTGCGAAATGAACGATAAAGATTAGCCCTCATGAATATTAACAGCATCAAGTTTCCGAATCTACATTGATAATAGAGGGTCATTGGATAAACTTGAAAATTTAGTCTGTTTTTCTGAAATTCTCATTCGGTTGACATTGCTCAATGATTAAAATGCTGGTGTTTGCAGTGAATGTCGGATAAAGTCGAAAATAGCATGAACCTTTTTTTAATGTTGCTTTCAGTGGACTATTGATACCTCTCAAGTTTGCAATCGTGTCTTGGTTTAGTATAAAATGAATAACTCTTTTTTTTACGCATGTACATGCTGCATAGAAGTGCTGAATAAGCCTCAGTCTTATACCTGGTAAGGCCACTTTCACATGGTCAATTATTTATTTTTACTGTCAACAAGATTTGGGATAGAGTTTCCAGTATATCTAGTTCATATAAGAAAACTTAACAACGCGACAGCCCTAAATATAATACGTCTACCGTGTACCGAGCTACAGTAATCCTAATACTGGTCAACTCTAGTATCGATAAGTTCTCATTTACGGTAAACGGGAAATAATCGCCGTGTGAACGTGGCCTAACCGTCCCTGTAGAACAAGTAGCTAAAAAGTTTAGCCACAAGTTACACTTGTTTAGCTTATTTATTCTAGACGTTTATAAAATAGCTAACTCATCCATGAAGTCGACTTAATGGCATCACTGCTGTTTGACGTGTGTACTACTACGATTTGACTACCTATCAACATTGCATGTCATGAACCATCCAATTCTGCATTCCACCCCCATAATTCAATGGCATTTGAGCTAACCAGGTGGCAGTTTTATGCACGCTAGTGACTTATATCATGCAGTATGGTGTATGGCTACCATAAGACAGAACAAAGTGGCATGTAGTTGGACTTAAAGAAGTGAAATAGAAAAGTGAGTAGTAAATTACAAAACCATAAAGAAAGAAAACTGGTAACATTTTCACTGTAAGAAAGACGTGCAAATAGAAATCATTAAGCGGAAAAACATCTTAATGGCAGGTGAAGTAGAGTTTTTACTGAATGGTCACCAAGAAGCGGTGGAATAAGTTTTAGATGATCAACGGCTGGACAATATTCCAGAACGATAGATGAGTATACAATACTCATATAATCTCGGGCAAAGTCTTGATTAGATTCGCATCGGTCAAGGAAATATAACGCAAAAAGTAGAAGACTTAATACTCAACAGTGCACGGAACAGAACTGCCAAAGAAGCTGATGAAGACTGCAACTCATTTTCATCACATTATTAGACTTAAACAATATATAACAAAACACGCCCCCAAGCTTTCATCCACATTAACTTAACGTAACGAACAATAGACCATCAAAACCACTCAATACCATCACAGTCATAAGCACCCTGATTTATTAACCTCCAAATTCGTAGGTTTAATGGTGCGAAATGAACGATAAAGATTAGCCCTCATGAATATTAACAGCATCAAGTTTCCGAATCTACATTGATAATAGAGGGTCATTGGATAAACTTGAAACAGTTGGACTGAAATTCAGGTTGAATTTCAATAATAAATGCTGGGCAGCAGTGAGCGGGTAAAGCGAAGCAGATAATGTTGTTTCAGTGGTCTATAATTTGCAAGTGTCCGGTTTAGTAGAACTTGAACTGGCATGATAGCTGCATAGAAGTACGAATAACCAGTCTTATACCAAAAAACTTTATCCTCAACATATTTATTTTTTGTTAAGTGATTTGGGATAGGTTTCCAGTCTATCTGAAGTATATAAGAAGCGACAAGCGACAGCCCTAAATTAAACATCTAAGTTAGGTCTACGTAATATAGTACCCCCATAGTATGATAAGTTTATTTCTAAAGAAATGTTGTCAATTTTCAACATGCTAACAATTAATTGTGAATTATTTATTGACGTATAAAATAGCAGTCATCCTTATGACTTTATTAATCAGCTGTTCAGTTACTACTACATTTACTACAATAACAGCATCTGAACCATCCAATTCTGCTTCAATAATCTGGCATAGCTAACCAGGTGCGTAATGCACGCAAGTGCTTATATCATGTATAAGCCCCTCCACCATAATCCGAGATACGTCGTAAGTCATGCTCACGGTGCCCGTATAACAAAGGATTTGTCGCCATGACCAACGTCCCACCTGTGTTAGATATTGATCTCAACTTAGGCCATATCAAATAGATGGGACCAATCACCCGGACGTATCCTATTGTATCTATCAATGGATGCTGATCTGATTAGGTCAGGTAATGTAGTTATCATTAAGTTGTGTAATGCTGTTTAGGCAGTGGATCGAGTATTTAAATAGGGATCTGTACGATTTATGATATAATCAGTTTATCAGTAGACTTACTACATCTTTGCTTTACTATTTTTTAAATCGATCCATGAACTACTGTAAGTATTAAAAAATCAGTTTAGTTAGTTCGCATAAGTATTTTGATGGGCAACTACGGAACCCTACACTGTGCGTGGCCCGACACGCACTTGGCCGGTTTTTATTACTCAGAATTAATTAACAAATTATATTTTATCTATGAAACGTAATGTAACAAATTGTGTCTCATTCAATATCAAAAAAGGTTATTAGGAAACAACAATATTTTTTTTACCTACATTACTGAAAAATGTTATTAAATTTCATTGATACACAACAATGACTAAGGAAAAGCTATTACCATTATTTTTTTTTCATTTTACTCGTAACAGACGTTTCTGTTTCTACAACCTCATACCAGCTCGCAAAAAGCTAAAATTCTTAACAATATGAGTTAACCAATCTACACAATAGGTACAATACTACAATGACACATTTGATACAAAAAGATAACGTAAAAAGGGAAAATACCCATACTAAACATGCAACTCATGACGATAATAGGAAATCTATAGAAAACTTAGCAACAGTACCTATTATGTGATAACAGAACATAAAAGTAAAATATCCGTAATCAAACCGTTGATAAAGACTCGTAGTAAAAAACTGAAAATATCAACTGCAAAGAATATCTTTTTAATTGTAAAAAGGTGACGGAAAGAAATATTGGACTGTGGATAAAAGCTGAAGAAAAGAAAACATTCGATAACAAAATGTAGAACAAAATGCCCACAAAATATTTCAACTAACACCTTGCACACACGACACTGCAACCACACACATCACAAGTATACCTCGATCCCCATACCTGCTCGGACATAGCTGAAATACTAGACGGTCTGAAATTTAATTAACTACCCCTCGTGAAACCCTCCTGGTTGCGATGGTTTAGATAACAATAGAGATGGGCTTTGACCACATGAGGATGATCGCAATTTCAATGATGGACACTTTGATGTTGACGGACATGGACATCCGGAATTTGCCGTGTAAATAGGTATGGATGAATTGTATGGTGTAACTGTAGTGAAAAGATAGATAGATGTAGATTTTATTGCACATTCTTTTTAATATGGTCATAAGGTGTGTCGTGAATTTTAAGATAAATTGATAATCATATTATTATTAGTACGTCTAATGGCAAAACATTTGTAAATGTTTTATATCGCTTGAGTTTACAAATAATTATTGTGATTCTGAAGTAGCTTAAGGAGGAGTGGAATAAAAAAAAAGTGAACTTAGAATTCGGAAAGAAACAACTTTTAGTATTAGTAAAATAATTACTACCACAAGCATCGTAAACATTAAAAGAAATGCTTATAAACAACAATTTCCATGAGATAAACATGTCGTTGAAAACGGAGGAAGGCCTCTTCATTCAAGAAGTTGAATACTACGGGCTATCTACTAAAAAAGTCAAACACACTACTAAGGTTGTTATTTTGTATCTTTCGTTTTAGGGAGCGATCCCAGTGCCCCCAGACCTACGTCATTTTAGCAAAGCTGAAACTTTTGGCCTTCTAGTCTACTATGTAGTTAAAAAAAACAGTATGCGTACTTACTATCAATTTATACTACCAGTCAAAGAAATTAACTTCACTCAATAAGTCACTACAAATGACTTATTAAATACTATATGAACTAACATCGCCACGTTGTCGGATGGAAGCTTAACATGAAAGTTTAACCAGCTTGGTAGGACGTCAATTTACTATGCAATACTATGTATATTGGTAACTGTGAATCGATTAATACCACATGTTACGTGTTGTCTGTAGGTGGTACGAACTACGAAAGGGAGGTCCCGCTAGGAGGTATATTAGGTCCTAGTCTGTAGACGTTGGCTTCGTTAAGTAAAATAGAAATGTTCGTTCAAATTGGAAGCGGGCTGAATTTGTACTGAATTTGCTATTATAATGTCACTGCTCCACGCGATTTTACTAGGAGAAGTTTTCTTTGATAAAGTAGGAACTACTTTTAGGATTTTTAAGCCTTTACTACTCCCATTATTGTAGAATCAAGAGACGCGTTATTTTAAAGTAGGTAACCGTGGCACTGGAAAGTAAAGGGCTATTGAAGGAAAACCTTGGATATTAGTCAGTACTAATCTGACAGTTCCTTCTGCTTCCAAAATTAAATATGTATCTAATAAAAACTGATCGTAATATAATCGTGCTACACCAAAGTACAATTTTGTGTTCGATATTAAACGGAATAAAATCCGCAATAAAATGTTTAGGAAAACATGAATCACCATGACTTTTTTAACCTCAAGAAAACATAATTTAAAAAAAAAAGATCAATGGCTCGGTTTATTGAAGTGTTCCTCATTATTCATGACCCATGCGTATATGAATTCTTAGTTATTAAAACAATTATTTTCAAGCAGGTGCTGAAGAATTGCACCTTTATGTTGATTATTGCCGTCACTTATTAACTCCAGTAATAATTCCATCCTCATAATGTATCAGCTGCTTATTATAGAACATGTAAAATGGGAAAGAAGATTAAATTGATAACAAACGTTGTAACACAGAATTAAGACCCTAGGACAAGAGTCACCGTCGCGTCGCCGTCGCCGTCTTGAAAGAATATTTGCAAAGCAAAAGGCAACTGGAGAAACAGAGTGGTCTTAAATGTATTTTTAGGCATGATAGGTTGACATAATCAGCCTTACTACAAAAACTAAAACATCTGTTGCACACTTGTCCAAAAAAGTTGTGACTGCAAAACGGACATTATTTCAAGGTCATAAACAGACTTTTTTTTTCAGTCTTACCATGGGGTATCGTATTACCCAGTTACTGGGTTGTGGAGATCCGACAGGCAGTCGCTCCATGTAAAATACTGATATCCAGCTGAATCTGGTTCGACTGGAAGCTGACCCCAATATACTTGGGAAAAGGCTAGGCAGGTGATGATGAAACTGACATTTTTTTAGACGTTTAAAAGTTATTGCGGTACCACGGTATGATTTCATTTTAAGACATGTCTACCTTTATTAAATGCCTCAATTAATAGCATTTATTTTTCTTTATCATTGTGCATAATCCCATACTCGACGACCCTTCAAATCGACAACACACAAGTGCGTCTGTCCAATCTAAATCATGTAACAATAGAGGTTGCAACTATAGTGAATTACTGAAGCGATAAGATAGTGGCTGACGCATCACTATCAAGCTGGGGTCAGATCATTGATCATTGGATGAGTTACCTATCTCCACTCTAATGAATATGTATAGAGCTGTTGTTTATAAAATCACTAGCTGTTGCCAGCGGCTTCACCGCTACAGCTCGAAAATTATCCTACGGGAACATCAAATCGGGATAAAAACTATCCTATGTGTTAATCCAGGTAATAAACTATGTGTGTACCAAATTTTAGCCAAAGCCGTTCAGTGGTTTTTGCATGAAAGAGTAACAAACGTACCTACATACACATACATACATCCTCACAAACTTTCGCATTTATAATGTTAGTGGGATAGGGTTTTTTTTTTCATCACGGATTCTATTAATTTATGGAATTTTCAAGGGTCTGAACGAGTGAGAAAGAAGATCTGTTGTACAGTGTAAGCCCAACACAGTTTTCGTATCAATATGTCAGCATTTTACCTGCTCTAGTCCGTTGAATTTAGTACACGAATAGCATTTATATCGCGTGCTCTCATGTATCATACCATCACGCTTTTATCTACGCATTTGAACTAAGAGTAGGAGAGAGCAGAATGATTACCCACATTATCACCATTTAAATCGTAATAGGGAAGCAAGAAGAGTCGGTTTCCGAGACTACTATTGATGAATTCCTGATGAAGAAACGCTTCATAACACTTTACTCGTCCTGGGAATCGTTGATCCCAAAGCTCAGCAGATTCACTAGTTAATTAAAAATGTTTTTTTTTGCCGATGTCATTTGGTTATTATGATTATTAACTTTACTGAGTATGATTCACATGGGTGTATATAATATCATTTGTGTCGGTATTTTATTTTCAAACTGGGAAATACCAGATTCCTTAAAATAACTGAATGAGAAATTCCATTCATTTTACTAATATCCTTTAAAAGTTATGAATCATAATCGAATACGCGGAATAAAGATTAAATTCCTCTCCGAAAATCAAGTTAAAATTTGAGAATCCTGAATCACGATATTATTCATTTATCAGAACAGAATACAGTTACCAATCTAGCAATGAACATTATCTTTACCGGACATCGCCTGTTTTAACCACACAATTGCTTTTCACGAAAACCATTAGCCCTTCAGCGACCAACCCGTAAATGGGTCCCCCTACAAGTGAGGAATCCCGCAAAACCAGATCTAAATTATCTACGAATGCACTATCTGTAACCACAAACCACAATACAAGGATACCTCATTTAATTCCATGTTTTGTACCACCAATACCTTCACAATCATGATTTAATAATGGCACAAATGGATTAAGCCTGTATACGGTAGCACAAGCGTATACGGTAGCATTATAAACGTATACGGTAGCATAAACGTGTATGGTAGCATCGTATACGGTAGCACAAAATGCATAGACGGGTGTTAATAATGAAATTGTTCCATCGATCTGGGCATTGTTTGGTGAGTAAATAATCGTTTGTGAAATTAGCATTGCTGTAATGGCTGTTACTGATACTGATTTGTTTGATGTCATAATAGGATTGTGCGATGTTTCAGCGTCTGATTTTGAGTTTAATGAATTATGCAGCTATTTGTGAAAAATGCTTATGATTTGATGTGGCTGTTACTTTATAGCTTGTCGTAATTTCTGATTAAAATTGAGTGAAATAATAATTAGTTTTCAACTACATAGCGTGTAGGTCTTCGCTTGACCAGGTCTGATCAAAGTCATAGAATCAGTATCACCGTCCAACGTTGTAATACTTTCAGCGTCTTGAGTACTGTTCCATTAATTTGAAGTACGTACGTACGTACGTACGCTCTACATTCTACAGAAAAAGAGCCTCTGGGAGGCATTAGAAACTTTGCGTAGTAATAAAAGTGATATGATACGTTCGAGTAATTAAGGCGAATAAAAATATTACGAAACAGAAAATTAGGTATAACAGTCATGTAAGAAATATTTAGACCACTGAGACTGATAGGCATTCTAACGATAATTATAATTTATTACTGGATTAACACATCCACTTGTTATTGCACATTAACTTGTGATTATTATTGATATCATTAATTGATAGTAAGTAATGACGTTAAACAAAATCGTACCATTGATAATGGTTCAATAATAATCTAAATTGATTTGTCATTCTTGAATAATGAGAGATTAGCGACCTACCTCCTGCTTTGCTTGACTTTCACGACTTGAAAATTATCGAATATTTATTTATGATACGTAGATTAAAAATATATTGATATTGCTGTTAATTTTTCACTGCTAAAAATATGAAGACAAAATTACGTAAATGTTAAAATCGCACGAAAATCGAAAAATAACACCGATAAGTAAACGAAAAAAAATGACTGGGTAATATTAAAGCAGTGACTAGCGCCATCTGTTTGTAACGAAGTTACTAAAAACTACTGAAGAAGGTTGGATTCGGATAAAAGTGGTAATGGCCACTTTAGCGGAGCGTCGGTGTCGCCATAGCAATAGTGGTAAACATGGCGACTGTTATTTGATGACATAACAATATTGGCGGGAGCCGCTGCTGTGTTACCACCTTCACGAACTGCTATATTTCGTCTTAATTCTTCGTATTAATCCTTATGGGATGTTGATGAAGATCCATTATAAGATGACCACTTCTGGAAAAAGGCAATCCTGGCGCCTTCAAGAATACATTGATAAATACATAATTAATATCCTACTAATATTATAAATGCGAAAGTTTGTGAGGATGTATGTGTGTCTGTAGGTATGTTTGTTACTCTTTCGCGGAAAAACCACTAAACGGATTTGGCTAAAATTTGGTACACACATAGTTTATAACCTGGACTAACACATAGGATAGTTTTTATCCCGATGTTATGTTCCCGTGGGATAATTCTCGAGTTGTAGCGGGTAAAGCCGCTGGCAACAGCTAGTTGATTCATAAAGCCTGATGTCATGAATACGAAGAGATATCTCCTTTTAATCCCCAAAGGAATAAAAGTCAAATGAATGCGCTGATCTGAATGAAACCACGTTTTTATTCGTTGTTTTACTTTGCTCTCTGATATGGATGCAATCACGGTTGCAGGTTTAGTATTTATAATCCTAAAATCAAATATGATTCTTATTCCGTCGGATCAACAAGGAACGTATTTCCTTTGTATGACCTACCAGTTTATCGTTCTCTCGTTATGAGGAGAACAAAATAAGTGGATAAAATATGTAATCTAGTGAAATGCGTTTTCCCAATAAAGGTAAAACTAGATTTATACACACTATGTCAGTGTGTGGCCGATGTTATTTTATTTTAAACTTATTTCGACTACTCATAACCACTGTCAAATAATATAATCACCAAATGGAAAAAGAAAATAAAACCATGTCAAATACAAACAATTACTAAACGTAATTACTACACATGTTATTCAACGATAAGGAATTCAATATCACCAGAAAACCTTTAAAAAGATCGACATCCGCCAAAAATAGCAAGGAAAATCTTTAAGAAAAAAATCCCATGTTTTATTCATGTCCGTACTCACACAAATATAGGAAAACAGTCATGTCCAAAGGGTAACAAGTTGAAACAACTTTAATTTCCGGTAAATTAACATTTCGACAATGTTCGGAGACAGGAAACGAGACGTACCCTTTGAATTAATGCAAGCCCTTTAGCGATGGAATGTTTCAACCTTTTTTGGTTTATTGCTGATTTTGTATGGTATATACCTATGATATAGCTACTAATTCTTTGGTGTTGAATTTCTAAGAGGTAGTTAAAACAAAAATGTCGTATAATTTCTGCCTTTTATACCGAAGCTGTTATATTATAATTATATAATATTCCACAACTATCACACAAACGCCATCTAGTCCCAAGCTAAGCAGAGCTTGTGTTTTAGGTAATAGACAACTGATAATAGTAGTTTATGTAACTGGTACATAATGAGGGGTATTATACACGAGTGTGAGTTTATAAAACGAGCGAAGCGAGTTTATAAAACGAGCGAAGCGAGTTTTATAATAGTATCACACGAGTGGTATAATACCTAGTTATGTACAGTTTCATACACTACTTTATCTACTCTCATTGAACACGAACATATCAAATAAAAGATAAAAATTAATAAACACTAATAATCATCCACCATGTCATCCACCGAAACACAAACGTCAAAATCCCAACATTCCCTTAGAAAGCGCGCGCAGCCACAGATAAAAAAGTAATCGAATAACGTATCATATGAACTTCGTTCCGCAGAACAATGTACGAATCTGTATAAGTGACGATACGCATGGCATCTGGGGGCATTAAATCTTCGTCACATCGGCCACTGTTTGTTGGAGAGAGAATATTTTCGTTGCATGATCTTATATTTTTATACATTGTATTAGTCTAAGTCATACATCACGTGGTATATACTTTTGTCTAAGTAAACAGTTTTGTAGACTTTCGATGTTTACATAGAACGGTTTTCGACGGAAATGTTCAGAAAAGATCATTTTTTTTCGATGGTATGATTATTTTTATAAATGTTCTACTGGCACTCATGAACTTTTTGACGCAATTATACGAATTTAAATCTCTTGAAGCGTTTCATTTTAAAATAAAACATTTCTTGTACGGATTCATCAGTGATATGATTTATGGGTTCCATGTTAAGATCGGGACGTTGTTCCTGGTAGAATGAAATCAGTAAGGACGTTGTCGTTTACCTGTTTGCTAAATATTAAAAAAAATGCCATTTATGAATAAAGGGTAAATTTGAATTCCTACGTGCGAAGTCTTAAACTTCACATAAATGATATTTCTTGAATATTCTAGTTTTACAGTTTTAAATTATTTCATATGGGTCAACTTAGAAGGAAATATCAATGAATCCTTTTGGTGGCCTTTGCATACCTGATCTAAAAGAAATAAGCCAATAATTAGCAGAAATATTAAATAAAGAACTTCTACGTGAAGATCATAATACCAAATAAATCATCGGTGATAGCTAAAAACAGGTTGTCACGCAACTCAGACAGAAGGCCGCCCATATATTCGTACAGTAATCAACCTAGGTACATCTTGCGACTTTGGAATGCCTTCTAGTCTCGAAATTCTTAACATTGATAGCATACCGATGGACTCAGAATTTTCTCAAGTCGTGGCGATTGAGTATCAGGCCCCAGTTATTTAAAACTATCAGAGCCTACTCCTACCACTGCGGCATTCGATCTTCGTTAATCTCATGTAGACAATATCTCTGCGATGTCCTTTTTCGTCATTACATGCACAAACTCCCATGCTATTGCTACTTTCCTTTCAAAACATTCAGTGCCAGGACGCATACGGACTAATCGTGTGTAGATCGGAATCGCAAAGCATGCATAAAGTTGCCTGCTTGCCATTTTGATTGGCCTCTCCTTCAATTCCATGGTAATACCTATCACATTTCATTTTAAACATTGCATAATCCAAACCCATTTTTTACGCGTATGAACCAAAAGAAAACGGTCAACGTCAGGGCCACCCCAAGGATTTAAGACAGCAATAGGCATCTCTGTTGACTTGACATAGACCACCCTCATCAAAGTCCCCGTCTTGCCAACACTGCCGAACCCTGACACTACATACCTTCAGATTATTTCAGCAAGACTGAATCAAGTCAACGGATTGCCTTCACTTGGCGGGACTACTATCTGGGGTCGGCCTGCATTCAATAGGAACCTAACTGATATGGTTTGGTACGGTTGTGGTTCTGTATTTCGGTCCTCACCCTTGAAGTCGGTTCTTTTCGTTCAAAAAAGCATAAAGGTCAACATTATTATACTTAAAACGGTCTTAAACTCTTGTCAGACATATGTTTTGAAAAGCAACTTAGGTGTTCGAAGCATGCACTGAAGTTTCGTCATGAAAATAATGGAGAGTTTAATTTTATTTTAATGTGCGATGTGAAATCTGAATGTATCTTCTTTCTGACTAAACAAGTGGTGCAGCCATACCGTTCACTCCATGGCGCTATGCCTGAATTAGGTATTCCATAAATTTCAAGCAGTAAGGTTTAATAAAGAGGCGTACGGTTATGTTAAGCTACATATTTGAGATTTTTTAAATATAATAACTTTTGACGTTGCCGGGAATAAGCTATCTAGTTTTATTCCTAAGGAAATGTAATTATTTAACTTCATCAAAAATTATACTTAATATTTCAAGGTAGGTAGTCAGATAGGACTCAATAGGACTTGAGGCGTTTCCGTAAAACAACGTCTAATATTCACTACGGACCCACTTTTTTCTTCGTTCTTTCGCTATAAAACGTCTTATGTTGATATGGAACTCACTATATCGTGTATTAAAAGGATTATAAATATACATTACCTGTCATTTAACTGGTCTAGGGTGATATAATAACATACCAAAAAATCAAAATGTCAAGTATCGTAGTTTTAGAGTTACACAGAGATACACAAGTCAACAACTTCTACAAGCTCTACTGAAAACCATCAATCTTGCAAATCGGACTTTATTCTTCGGATGAGTCGATATTATAGACAAATTACACCCAGACACAGAACAAATGATCATGCTCATCACACAAAGACTTGTTTGTCCTGGGTAAGAATCGAACCCACGGGGCATTGCAGTCAGAGTCACTAACCACTAGACCAACAGGGCCAGTCAATAATATACGAGTATGCTATACTAGCTTTTCTAAGCTGAAAAGAGTTGTAGTGTGGTGTTTTGTGGCTTTTAATGTTCCTCAAAAAATTAACTATTACGTAACATTAATTTCAATATTTGTTTCAAACTTGTGATAGTTTAATCTACATTAGATAATACTAGATTTCATTCTAGAAAAGTCGCTTAGAATTTTACCGTAATTCTATCATTGTGCAACAACTCCATTTGTGTTATGAAATGGTTCATATAAATTGTACAAGTGATCATTGCCTGCCCAGATATGCGCTGCATGTTGCACTATCTCTATTTTCATAAATAACTTTGCACTACTTGATATTTTTGGATTCTTATGCTAATCAATGGTGCATAAGAATGCCTGCGTCAATATCACTATCTCATCACCTTGAGTTATGATATTCGTCTAGCTAGCACGTGCCAAAATCGAGATAAGACCTATCAATGAAATGAACAAAATCCTTCAGTTATCTCGATAAAATCCATCAATAAAATATTTATCATTCTGTAAAATTTTGTACTCTATTTTTATGTAGATCTCAAGATAATATCATATTCTTTAATTTATTTGTATTACTGACTAATGATAGGTAGTGTGATTCCCCCTATCAACCAGTATTTTGTACAGATCTACAATGTGGTTGGTAGCAATGACTAATAAATTCGATAATCTCTATTGGTTCCTATTGGCCTGCGATTAAATATAATTACATCATCAAAACAGTCTAGAAAGCATCGTGGAAAACTTTTATAAACCAAAAAGCAAATTTATTCGTCACAATAATTATTGGTAACTGTTGCGACCAATTTTTTCTTTTCAATTAATTTATATTTTAAAAGACGATTTACCGACACAAACTTAAGCACTTGACAGCTAGCATCGATTATATTTTAAAGTGCTTATTTTGACTTAGTTTATTATAGTCCAAGATTCTAACGTTAATCAATCCCGATAGTCTGGCTTCCAACCCTTTAACTATTCGGAATGGTTTCATTGTACCCCTAAAACAAAAGAACGATGGCAACAAACTATCAATCCCCGTCATCCTTTCATTTGCAGGATATCTAAACACAGTCTCAGTTAATCGCACCACATTGAAGCATTCTGAACCGTGGATGTCCAGCCCCCTTCGCCACATTGACCACATTCAATCGGCATCACCCTATACCCCTTCACCCCCTCGACCTCAGACATTGAGAACCCTTCGGGGAATTCCGAACATCCAAGGTTGGTTTTTTAATTCCGCCTGTGTATTGCAGATGCACAATGTAGTGAGGAGATAAGAATGGACTCTTTTGTTGCATTCCCTTGCTACTTGATGGGTTATACTCATACCTACCTAGTGAAGCTTCATTTGAGGGAGGGAGTGATTTGTCCATTCGTGATAGTGTTTTGTAAGGTCTGAAATATGTGGAGTTTAGTAAATAGAATTTATTTTTGAACTGAGTATTAATGGCACAAATATAAACCTTATAAGAAAACGATATTTTTTTTCTCGAAATATGATTTCATTGATTTCATTTGCGAGCATTTCCAATAAATAATCCACGATCATTGTTCAGAAGTCTAGACATAACTTTCGAAGTTTCGCGAATCTCAAGTTAATACCGGATGGAAATCATGGACCTTGCCGGACTTCGAATACTTCAGATTCCCTAAAGATTTGCTTCGGAATTGAACAGAATATTGGAATGAATACTGAATCGAATATTTTCGATAAGGCTTGTGTATCGTCGATAAATAGACTTGGAGTTTATAAGAAGCTTTTGATATAATACTCTTATAAGAAAATTCGTTTTTATCATAAAAGGAAATATAAATGGGATCTTGACCCGATTTATATTTAGGCATCTCGGGCTTTCGCCATTTTTTATCCGATTAAATGTGATATTATACGAGTAAGGATGATCACCAAAAACCAAATTGAACAAGATTATCAAAATCGTCCGATTGATAACCGAGGTAAATTATCTACAGCTTTATGCAATTCCAGTTAATAACTGCTGTATTGAAATAGTCTAAAACAGTGCTTTCAATTATTGTTCTTTTTTACTCAGGTCTGTTTGTTACTTAACTAAACGAACTTTACAGAATTGTACGTAATCTTTTCAAAACCTACACGTGTAACATTACCAATAAAAGTCTGTCAAAATACTTCTTAACAAAAGCAGGTTTCCAGAGAAGGTGAAATCCAAATTATAGACACTAGGCACACTCAAACGTATAGGTGTGTTGGCCATTTCTGTAACTTAACTGAAAAATGTGATACGATCACCATTTCACATTTAAAAAAAAACATTATTATTTAAAATCTGTCACCATAGTCAGAAGGCAAGTTCCACATTGCAGCTTTTCTCATTATCATTTAAATGTATCGATTGAATGTAAATAATAAGTTCGAATTCAACCGTCCCGTCCGCCTATTTCCAAAGCCTATACTATTTCAGTCACGAGTCGGACTCTACTCGATTAGCTTTTGTTTGTGCATATTTCCCAACAAAACCTAATCTATCTCAGTAAAAAACTAGACTCAAATAGATTAGCTTTTGGAATTGATATTTTCAATGAAAATGCACGGACAAAACCTAGTTCTATATAATTCATATCACTCGAATAGCTAGACTTTCGGCGAGTTATTTTAAAACATTACGTACGAACAAAACCTTGTCGAGTAGAGGCTCACTAGCTATATGAGTAAATTTACCTCGGAATTTAACTTTTCTTAAATTTTATAGTACTACTTGATTATCGTAAATACGACTGTGGGCACCCCGACTCGGACAGGTTAGGTTAGAAGTAGTAGTGGTTATTTTTTTTTGAACCACCCAGAAGTAGGAGCACCGCGAAGCGGTGCTCCGTCGACGTTTTCTAACATTTTACTTAGTTTAGTGAAATTACATGATCTCTGACTTTATATTAGTATTTTTTGTCATAATTATCACTAGATACTTTTCTTGATAATTGGATTTCGTGAAATCCCTGATTTCCTCATTTCACTGCGACATGTATGTATAAACAAAACCTGGTCTTTTTTTTAGAGTTTGGCTCGTGCGTGACTAAAATGAGATAGATTTTGTCCGTGCATTTTCTTTGAAAATATCAAAACCAAAAGCTAATCTATTTGAGTCAAGTTTTTTACTGAGATAGATTAGGTTTTGTTGAGAAATATGCACAAACAAAAGCTAATCGAGTAGAGTCCGACTCGTGACTGAAATAGTATAGGTTTTGTTGAGAAATATGCACAAACAAAAGCTAATCGAGTAGAGTCCGACTCGTGACTGAAATAGTATAGGTTTTGGAAATACGCGTCCCGTCCTCCAGTTGATTTTATTTCCGTCGTGTATTTTCAATCATGGCGCTCAATACGTCAACTTTTGGATGAGACAATACATTTTGCAGTGAGTAACGTTTATTTTTAATTCTTTAATGGTGACATGAATAAGTCTCGTTGTAGCTGTTGATGACTTAATAGAAATTTCTTTTATTTAAACGATGTTTTGTAGGCCTACTTATTAAGGGCCTATGTTAAGAATAATACGTACTATAAGTTGATGATAATGTAAAATTACTAAGGCTATACTCGTATCACAAGAATAGAATATGCTTTATTGTACACCAAAGTGAATACAAACTTACAAAAAATTATAATTTTAAGTGTACAACGGCGGTCTTCGCTGAAAGCGATTATCTTCCAGACAACCTTAGGATGGACTTAGAGAACTTTAATCAAAACAAGAGGGTAGGCAGTGATGCACAACAAATAACAGATAACCTATAATATAAATACAATACACATAAATGTTAATTTTAATATAGAAAACACATACACATTTAAATATATATATACACATTAAAGAGAAAGGAAATGATTTATGACTATTTTTTTAAAAGAAACCAGTGACTGGGCTTGTCTTACTGACAACGGCAATGCGTTCCTCAAACGGACAGCCTGGACTGTGAAAGAATCATCGTAAAATTTTGTGGAGTCACAAAATTTTACACAAGATTTCCATATTGTACGTACAACTGACTTGAAGTATTTACGGCATTTATTTAATAGAAAATGTTCAAAGTTCCCATTTCCATTACGTCGCACGTCGCAAAAACGTGAAAGTCGTGCTCAGACCTCAGGACGATCACCTGATCATGGATCAGGGATGTAGTACGAATTAACAAATGAAACTGATTAGCAAATTTTAAACTACATTCAATCAAATCAAACTTATGATTTTATCAAACTGAAAATGTTGTTCTGTTTTTCTTGCTATTATCTAAGATGTCCTTTAACCATAAAGTATGAAAATAACATTAATAAAACATTATTACAAAATTAATTTGCATAAAGTATTTTTACGTGATTTTAGACTTTGATACAGTACCAAGTGCCAATAAAACAGCAGGTATACACACCTACCATCAACTTAGGTAAAGAATACCATAAAGAACTATAACCGTCATCAAGACATAATATATCACCACCACTTATTCCCGCTTACCCCAACACTTAGTCGAAGAAAAAAAAAATCTTGCGATAAAACTGTGATAAATTATCTCTATGATAGCATCGACTTAAAGTATGGTGGCTTTATATTTCCCATAAACATCGTTTTGCGAGGGTTGCCATAAGTGTGTATGAATAGTGTTTTCTGAAGTCGTTGAAGAGGTTTCTATGAATATAACATGTGGAAATTATTATTCGTTTAGAAAGACAAAAATCTAGAGACTTTCTAAAACTATCCCTTATTGCTTTATTAAACTTATTGCACAATCCTGGGAAAAAAAGTCCCAGAAAACGGTTGAAAGAGATTGTAATACAGAACTAAATCATATTCATCATAATCCTTTAACCCAATTGATTTTGTAAGCGCAACAAATTATTTTCTTCCTTACTTCTATATTATTTTTATGGGGTCTAAAACCAAAAATAAGTTTAAATGTATGCTCAAAAATTCTATCTCAATGCAAATCCTGGTCCGTGTTCATTGACGACTTCTGCTGACTGGACATCACAAATTCGAAGACTGCCAAGTTGATTGGGATCAAGATTGCGATCGAAATAGATTATAGTAAAACAAGATAATGGCCATGAAAAAGTTTCAGTCAACAAGAAAATGCCATAAGTATCCAACAGAAAACATTACTAAGCGTAATAAATAATACTATCACGGAACTTTATACCTACGTAAACCTGTTTTTCTACGATAAAAATAAAGAATTCCCTTGACCGATAATCTCTCACTTGGTCCTAGTATTTTATTGGCTTTTCGCCAGTCACTTTGCATAATGGAACTGGTCGTTCGTTAATTAGTAAGTGCTGCATCAACTTTTTCATCCACAACATTGCGGTTTTCTTTTTAAAATCTTATTTGACACCTAATTAGTAATAGAAAGATTTTTTTCTTATTTTTGTTTTAGAATGATTGAATTGCGACTGTTATTTTGAAGTGAAAAAGATACAAGTATAGTACTGGAAGATAATGCCCAAGGCATTAAGTCCGGGCACGCCGCAATTGCGGCGGTAAGACCCCTCTTTGAGGAATGGCTGGAGAGAAGTCATGGCGTCCTGACCTACCGCTTGACGCAGGTCCTCACCGGACACGGAAGTTTCGGGAGGTACCTGTGTCTGATGCGAAAGGAGGAGACGCCTGGGTGTCACCACTGCGAAGATCGCCCGGAGGACACGGTGGAGCATACGGTGCAAGACTGCCCAGCTTGGGCGGAGCACCGACGTGTCCTCACGGCTGCGATAGGCGGAGACCTCTCGCGCCCGGCATTGGTTGCGGCCATGCTGCGGGGCGAGACGGAGTGGGAAGCGGTCAGCTCCTTCTGCGAGGCAGTAATGCTCGTAAAGGAGGAGGCAGGCCGCGAGCGAGAGAGGACAGCGTCCTCCCTCCGCCCCAGCCGCAGTGGTAGGCGCCCACGGCGACGGACGTCGCAAGATGATCTCCGGCCACCGTAGGCGCGGGCATGCGGGCAGCGAGTAAAGGGCAACTCGCTGCCCGACCAAGGACCATGCCCGGGTCGACGGCGCGTTGTGTCCCACGCGCGCCTCAAAGAGCGTCAGCATAATGACGGGGCCCCCCTCTCAGAGGGCCAAAGCCTGCCGGGGTCGCGGGATTATTCCCTTACCGTAACCCCGGAACGTAACAGGCTATGAAGATGGACACCGTGGATTTTAGTCAGTAGAAGTCTGACAGTCCCTCCCGCCCTGCCCGGGGTTGGAGGACTCATTTGATGATTTTACCACGCTAAAAAAAAAAAAAAAAAAAAAAAAAGAAAGAAAGGCATTAAGTCCGCCGTTGTACACGTTTTTTGTAACTTGTGCATAAAGTGTAAATAAATAAAAAAAATAAAACAAGTGAGCCTACGCTACGAAAAACATTCAAATTGAACAACCTTTTTTAAATAACGACAAAGCTTCTATCAGCATAAAAAAAAATATAATACTATTGTAAATCCAAAAGTATCACACTGCCTGTCTGTTTTATCTTTCATGTTTAATTAAAACTCAAAAAATATTTTTTTTTAATGCAAATTGCACCCAGATTAATTGATCACGCATTTACTTCAATAATTACTAGTAATTCCACTGTCATATCCGAGAGAAAAAGATTTAAGTATCATACCTTGCATCACACTTTGAAAATAAAGTCCGGCTAAGCAGCACACAACTAGGTCTAGGTTGACCTGCGAGATGCCATAGGTCAAAAAAAACCCGGGTTGAAAACACACACTCTTAATCTAAAACTCACCAAAAATCACTAAATTCAACTTTTCCCTTCCCATAGCCACCTCTTTCCAGCCCCTATCGTGTAACTACTCATATTGCATGCATTCATCAACTTGTAGGGGCTATCGGCGCAAGCACTGATTTATAAAACGTCAGAAAAACCTCATCGCCCATTTGTATAGAGTTATAAATGGAGGTAAATAAAACATGTTAGGATATACGCGGACATAAGCGGGGGGTAGATAAATGTATGGAAAGTAATAATGAATAGGAATGTATAGATAGAAATTCGCCTTTTTGTGGTGGAAAATTATCAATATTGAGTCTTGGGTTGAGCGGACTGTACTGTCTGACTGACTACAAACCACCCTGTTCCTTTAATAGCTCTTTGCCTATTAAGGCATTCCCCCTACATCAATAGGCATTTGGCCTTATAGGCCCCTATTAGTTTGCTGACAGCTCCTTGAGGCACATCACTCGTCGTCTTGGGCCGAGCCCTTGATCCGACGGTGAGCAAAAAAACGGTATTTGGCTTACGTAAGATGTGATTCTTGTGATAAATCAATTGATAAAGAATGATTAGTTGATCACTTAATTTTATTGATTATTTCGTCAGAGGCCACGAAAGTATTTATTGATGCAGTTCTTAGAAAAATATAATTATTTCCGTTAAAGATTAGAACATTTTCCTCTTACAATCTAAATTCGAAGTTTATCTTTATTTTGAACAAAATCACAATCAAGTGGTTACTGTGAAAATGTTTTGTGAGAAATTCAGAATTTCCATCCCAATTCCTAAGTTACTGTGACTTAAACTGTCACGTTTCACTTGGCAGACGGAAGTCCGTGATTCTGAGTAAAATTAAGATATTCAATTTCTCGACTATTTAAGGAGATCGTAGCTAAATAACAGCTGCTAAGGTGGGTCTGTGGACTTATAATAAATAAGTCATCCATTTAGATTAGAACAGCTTAAAATGCCAGTAGCACAGATAGTTTTTAACCTGGATTTACACATAGGATAGTTTTTATCCCGATTTATGATGGAACCGCCTTGAACAACTAGTAATTTATATTTTCTGGAACGATTGTAATTATTGTTATTAATTGAAGCAAATAATTATGACAATCAATCATAGTGGGGTTTCTCCGTGCTCCAGAAAACCCACGTACAGCTGTTGGTCCCTTCTCCCATTTATAGATCTTGGAAAGCATTATTGTTAGTCAGAAGCTCCAAACTCTGACAACGATTCTTAAGCAAAGGGCTTCTATTACCCAGTTACTGGATTGTGAAGATCAGAGAGTCAGCCACTCCATGTAAAATGCTGGTATTCAGCCGCATTCCTTTCCCAACTATAATATGGGGTTTCCTAGCAGTCGAACTGGATGCGACTGAATACTTTTCGCTCTGCTCTTCTCTGAATTCTTATTATTCTTAAATAAGAGTAAATTGATAAACAATCGGTCTCGTAAATAAACCCCATTGCTCGAAGAAACACATTCAATAAAAACTTCACACGCTAGCTTTTATTCAATACGAGTAACAAAAAGAAAAAATATAACTTCCCTTTTCGCTTTAGAAAACATCACCTGCGCACGCTTACTTTTTTTTTATTAACCCTGCATATGATGTACCTTTTGCGAACACCCTCTGTTACGCAGCAGACTGTTAACCCTTCGGTGTTTGTCAGCAAACGTGTGTAGCGTCGGTGCTTAAAATTAGGGACGTTGAAGGGTTTTATTGTACACATGTTTTTATTGAAGAGATTCGCTGGTTTGAGTTCCTATAAGCATAAACCATAGATGGGTATTTGTTTGTTTATCGATTTCCGAACGAGGAATGTTTATGGTAATGCGAGCGCCATTTCGGGTTTGGTTAAGCTTGCGTGAATATTTCGGGTGCCAAAAATATATCGCAATTGATTTTCGTTTAGATGAAAACTGATTCAATGACATAATATCACGACTGTAATTACAGAAGGTTTAGATAGAGCTGTACCTAATGGCCTATTGCAATTAAGCTAAGCCATCCAAACTCTGTGCTTGCTATTGAAGAATTCTTGTGAAAACACTCTATAACACTTTTGTCCGACATGATAAATCGAACCAAAAGCCTTTTTCTAAGCAGTCGAGCTTGCGATTATTCAATGTATGAGGTAGTTTAAAACTGATTCATTATGCTTAAATATTTAGTTACCATACGCAATTTTGAGCTTACATAATATCAAACACATACAACTTAACACAAAGCTTTCTAATTCATAATCTTTAGTGAAATTAATCCCTGTCAGGTGAGGCAGCGTCTACCTAAACGTTCAATGCCCCGGGGCAATTATTCAGGTACAATTAATTTACATGATTTACGATCTACGTGGCCGAATTTGCTTCATTTATTTATCATTGCAACTTCCTTTTAAATATCTGTATATTTGGAGACATTTTAACTGTTAATTCTAAGTTTCAAGTGTAGCTTTAAATTGTTCGAAATCAAAGAGTAAACAAAGAATGTGACAAAACAGTAAGTCAACATCACAATCACAGCTAAGTATATTGTGCCAACTTGCCAAGTTTGTAGAGCCGTAGATTATGGCAGCGCGAAAACAACGAGTCTACCAACAAAGAAGCGGGGTGTTTGAGCACACTTTGACAAACGCTACGTCATCATATCACCCACAGTCCCATCTGTGGTGCTTACTCTTTGACAACGTTTTTTGATGAATGTGACTCGAGTATTTTGTGTCATATTCAAGGATTCGACGAAAACTCATTTCCAAAAGTTTTCGAACGTTCAGTAGCTCGAACTTTTGAATTGTTCGAAATTTGAATTGAGTGTTCCGAATTTGGTTTTCTATGCAAACAATGCGATCTGATGTTTGAAGTAATTCCTTTCAAAATCTTTTGAGAATTTTAACGGTTGGATTCTTGTTCGATATTTTTTTCGTGATGTAATAGGTTCATGACTATTAAGGGTATGAAGAAATGTGAACTTTAAATAGTAGAACACTATGTTGAAGTACTTCATAAATGTCGAATATAATTCAACATTTCATAATGAGACGAGTTTTTTCAGAAAGTAGCACTTTCATTGCATAATATTAGGTTATCACAGCTATCGAATCGAATTATGAAAGAGTGGAATAATAATTCTTATTATCTTAATTATAACAAAACAATGGCGTTAATTACAAAACCGTAAAAAACTAAAACATTAGTTAATAATTCGATTAGTAACATATTTATAAGTAACATAGCATATCATAACTGTCACTAAAACATAATCGTTCACAGCAAAATAACAGTTCCGAAATACGATATCTAAGTTGAGTATTAAATAACAGTTCAGTCAAAGTAACAGTTCCCGAAAATAACAGCTCCAATCTATCTGATATAACCTGTTTACCTGAATGAAGTTTCCGTATTACAACCGTTCCTTGTGAACTCCTGACTGAGTTACATAATAGCCCAGTTACTAATTGAGTCTGTCTAGACGCTACTCGACAGATAATCGCATTACATCTGCCTGTCAGTGCTGTAGTGTACTGATTAATGCAATTATTTATGCAAGTTTGCATTGTTGATCTTGGATTAGGACTCTATACTAAAATGGATACTGAAAATACATAATAAGGAGGTTTAGAACGTTGTTTTCGATTCGGACTAAGTTGTACAAAACAGTTGAAAAGAAACTACTACCAGGTTTATTTTCATAACAAGATTGTTGTCTTTTTTTAATGGGTAAAACATCCGATTCTTATCCAAGCCTATTTTAAACTCGTTAATTGATTCAAAACTTGATTACTTACAATAATACTCAAATATACATGTACTGCGTATAGTCACAGCAGTCAGTAAGTAAATTATTGTATCCTCTTACACGCAGGGTAAATGATAGCCCAACAATGTCCATTACGAACATGAGCCTCTCTAATGTCAAAGGGTCGTTGCATTGTAATATACACCACACCTAGAAGATTTTTGATAATTTTCTGTGGGTAGGCATCGGACGTTCTCTATAAAGACTTAAAAAAAATCCTAACACAGCAGTTTTAAAATTGTAAATACCTACCACTAAGTATTTATACTAGCGCAAAAAGTACAGTTTTAATAACAGTTATTTTTGTTAAGGTAAAAAAAATCTTACTAAGTATTTCTCATTTCTTCAGTTTAGTAAAAATATTATAGATACTAGATACAAAATACCAATCGCAAATTCTAGAAAATAAAATATTATTTTTAAATTAGTTTGGATGAATAAGTCTGGAGTCTGGATGAAGTGGTTATAAAACGCCTATTACTATTATTGATGTGTTTCTTAAAATGTTGCTCTCAGCCATCACTCATTCTTTTGGAATCTGACATGTGTGAGTAGTGACGCATAAAAATCAGTTGTGAACGATTTTCCTATTTCCAGGTAACTGATATCAGTATCTATTAACTGGCGTCGCAAAGATGCTCAATAATAAATAACTATGGAATGATTGATTCACCAATGATGTTGGCAATATTGAAGTTACTTTTTGGTGATGGCTGAAAGTGACCTACTGCCGACAAACTGGTCTGCAGTTTGGCAGATGTAATATGAAAAAAGCACTGTATCTTCTTCTTGAAGAAATAAACGAAAAACAGTGAAGTTCGATCATTATTATACGAGGCATCGTATAATAATTATGATCGGACTAATACGTTCAGAAAATAAAAGTTTATTTCACTAGTTATTATACAACTGGCCCTAATTAATGTTTAGTTAAACTTGCACTTTTTAATAACCTTTAAGATAAGTAAATTAATTACCTATATAGACTAGTAGCAGACTAGTAAATCAACAAAATTACAAAAGTAAGAAAAATATCAACAAAAAACTATTTTGCGAAAACCTTTTCAATTTAGACTTTCTCAATACGTTGGTCTAGTGGTTAGTGACCCTGACTGCTATGCCGGAGGTCGTGGGTTCGATTTCCACCCAGGACAAATGTTGGTGTGATGAGCACGATCATTTGTTCTGTGTCTGGGTGTAATTTATCTATAACATTTATGTATTTAGAAATGTACATAACACAAGCTATGCTTAGCTTGGGACTAGATGACGTTGTGTAATAGTTGTGGAAAAAAATAAAGCAAAAAAAAACAATTCTATCGTCAAAATATTGATCATGTCTCAAACATGGCACGCTTTATAAAATGCTGTACCTACTTAACCAATCATTACTTGGAAAGTTGCTTAAACTCTTGTTAAAGCCCACGAGAGTACGGTTAACTCATCTACGAATTATTCGAGTGAATAATTTTATTAGTGCCAATAAAACAGGCAGACTGAAGTACTTTTGAGCTTTCAAGTATGGGGAGGATGCCACAAACGTATAGAGAGTTATATTTTTCTGTTTCGTCTGCATAGAACGATACACAGACAAGTATTTCAATTTAAAACAAATGGTTTAACATCAAGAGCTTTAATATAATCGCCTAATATGACAAAAAACAAAACTAGATTAATTTGTTTCGATGATTTTTCTCAGAGTTGTATGAATTGAGTTTTGCTAGATTTTATTGTTAACGCGGTTTTTTTTAATAAATTAATCATGAAAATTTACATTTTATATTTTGACCTCTTGCTTTAATGTAAAAAAGTGTTGAGGAGGGTTTTTTGGGTGCTTTGTAATAGTTTAGTTTAGTTTTTTATATTTTAGAAACATTAATTCTAAAAAAAATGTTTTAAGTTCATAAAATAAGTTCCAGATAGAAAATAGGATTGATAGTAATTTAAAGAGGATCTATGAGAACAGAAGTTTCACCACCCGTAGAAAATATGAAAACATTAGTAATAAATATTATTCAACGCATTCCGTTTAGTCACACGTCATTTCAGATATTATGACAGTTGATTTAACACTACAGTATGCATAACAAGCATAATATTTCCAAACATCGAACATCCAGCAACAATTTAAAAGTGTGTCCAAATATTTGTAAACTGCATCACATTCATCGTAATATTTCACTAGTAAACAAACAATTTCATGAAACAAACAAACAATTTATGGCTGTACATTTAAGTGTATAGAACCAGTGAACAATAATTAATTTAATTCCCGGCAGCAATAAATTAAATTGGACTTCTAACTAAAATCCTCTCAGCGAGACCAGTAAATAAATACAATTCAATACCGAACGGCAAAAATAATCAATCGAATCCAATTACACCTCACACTATGTATTAAGATCTGCCGATTGAACGAACAGAGTCGGATTAGGTGCGAAAAATACCATTTTCAATTAACGCCCGCTTGTTACCAAGGGCCAACATGAAGGGAATTGGTGAAATTGCCCAGCACGGCTGCGACACGACTGCTAAATTGCTGGAAACTGTTTGCTCGAAAATATATTTTATTTTCGTGTCGTAATCCAGCCCCGTCGTGTTAACTAGTGCAGACACTGCCTTTTTGGTACATGGCGTCGGGTTGCCTTAATTCCAGGCTTTTTGAGGCAATTGATTGTTTGGCTTTTGAGGGGTTGAGGGAAAAAGAGAAACGGAAGGTTTCCGAACGTGTGAAAGGGTGAATAATGTACCTTCTGTGTTTGTTCAGTTCCGCAATTTAGATTACCACTTTACTTGTTACAAACTTGAGGTAGGTAATGTAAGACATTGTACAACACATTACTTTCAAGTATAACACACAACAATGTTGTAGATTCCCAAGTTTTGCTTACACGCAAGAAAACTTCCAAGTTTGCAAACTCATAATTACTTTTCATTGCTGTTACGCTACGTTTACTTTCTACCGCACAACAGCGAAGAAGAAATGAAAATGCCTCTAAGCGGCTTCCGCGGCTATAAAAAACTAAACAAAAAAAAATGGTAAAAGCTTACCACTTCGAACCTAAAAATACGAGTAATCACTCAACTTCACAGTAAAAAAAGGACATAGAAAGAGCATTATCTCCATAGTAGCTAAGTAAAAAGCTCGTATCGAAATCGTCCGGGAACCGTCACGTGGAGAATTGGCACTATGAGTATATTTCCCTCGCTTCGGAGTTAGGGTTGTGAAAAAAAAAGTTTTGAAATGTCAATGTCATTCAACACCAGATGTTTTTTGTTTCGCAATGTGACGCTTGTACAATTTTCTAGGCAAAAGTTGAGTGTTTTTCGTTTTTTAGCTTACTAAAAATTTTTTCTCATTCAATATTTGTTTGTTGCAGGTACAGTCGTACAGTTACATATAACTCATTAGGTTTGTGAATGATGAAACGAACACCTATTCATAACGATGGGAAGTTGACATTCACCGAAACCACAAGACCCAAAACACCAAATTGGTCAGTAAAATGACATCATATTTTAGTTATTTAGTGTCTGTCATAAAATTCGAGGAACTTGCATGGTGCTTGCTAACTAACTGACTAAATTATGCCGGATATGTGTGAAGTGAATTCTAAGAACAAAAAGCAGCATATAATTAAAGCTTGATGTCTACTTTTATACGTCATTCAACTGTAGATTAAAAAATTAAGACGGAAGTATTTTAGTTAAGAAAATCGTGGATTAGTAATCTGGAATTTATTATAATGGTCCGCTCATTTTTACGAAACGTTAAGTCACTCTGTTAAAAGGACGTACGAAATATTTCTCTATGGCTCGCGTTTGCGTTATTTTTTTTTTCTAGCAATTATCAATAACTCACGTTTACTGGTGCTGAGAAATAGATCATGGGAAAAGAAGACATGTTGCCCTAATCCTCAATGATCTCGGATACATTTAATATAATATTTGTATCAGATGATTATGCACTTATTGTTCGATGCGATTGTGCACGCACTTGAGCAGAACATCAAATATATTTTAACCGGAAAAAAATTAAAAACCGAACATCACCCAACCCTAAAGGAAGGGTACCAGTATAATCGTTTTCCTGCATACCTCTTTTGTACACGGTACTCTTAAATATGGCTGCACCAGACGCAAAAAGTTTCAATTGCTTTAACGGCCACTTGCATATAATTGTCCCTGGAACGACACTGTACAATGGTGAAGCACGAATCTATTGTAAACTAAGGAGTCTTTACATCTTTTAATAAGCAATGGGGACGGTAAATGTGAAAGTAGTGGCGCTAGTGTAGCTAGTTCCAAGTATCGTCATTGGTTGAATGTTGACGTCATTGTATATTTCAAAATAGTTTGACTCTTTGGTCAGACTGGGATATAACTATTGTCACGCCATCTTTAATCAGTTTAGACAAAGCTTTCCTATTGGTTTAAAATAGGCATTTTAAAAGTAATATTTTGACTGGTTTTAAAGCATTTTACCATATACTATAGTAAAAGAAAAAAACACTACCCTACAATTTGTAGGCTACAAATATAAACATTTACCTAAACTCTATAGCAGATTAACAGTTACATAACAAGATTCATCATCTGTCGTTCAATCGGTATAAATTATGTCCATCCAACTACAGTAAAAAATAAACAACCTATCAACAATCGTTCACGTTTTCGATCACTGTTGTCAAAACAAAACACAATATACGTGCCATAGACACGTTCTTATTTTTTGAGTAACCAACAACGGGAGTACAAGAGTAATAAAAGTAAAAAAAACAGGTCGCAAATATGAAATTAGTCCTGTACGACGTCAAAAGGTCTCTATCTCAGCATGGTGCTGCACCATTTAAAAAAATATAAACTGTGTAGAGTAAACTAAGGTTCAAACAAACTACGTTAGATTATATATTTTCAAGTAGCTATCTTCTAATGATTTTCATGTTATTAGCAAGAAATTGAACAAAACTAAACAAAGGTCGAACACTCCCTACCAGCAAATATATAAAAAATACTAAACATAAAATCAGTATTCATACAACGCTACTATAATTTCAAAGAACTTTAATTAAATTAAGGTTTTAACATTTCCCTTTTTTCTACCGAACCCTAAATGTAAATGATAATTTAGATGCACCGCAGCGTTTATAGTAGAAAATTAAAAGTAAGATGACCATTTAAATGCTTTAGCAAACTTTTATTTAATAGGTAGGTACTGATGACATGTAATAAGGTGGTAAAATGTAGTCCTGAAAACTGTTATAGTCGACTTTTGTCGAGTTAATTTTGTGGGACAAAGTTTTTAACTGCTGTTTGAATAAATTATATTCTGGTTACCTTTAACATAAATGTTAATTGTTAAGTGAATTGGAGTTGTTATAGTTTTGATTTATCATATGTATTCAAGGCAGACGAGAGTTATCATGCCTCGTGATCGTGTTGAATACATACATTTTTCGTGAAACTGATTTAGCGCTGAATGACAATAAAAACAGGCAAAACAATTTATTCAATTCAAATCAATTTTATTCTCCGTCGTATCGATGACTTATAATAATATTGAATACACTGCCCCGTTGTAATTCTGTTTCACGTGTTTTGTTAATAATAAAACACTCATTAGGCCACAGCAGCTGTAGATAATAATATCAAATTCAAAAAGAAAAATTATCACTTATCATTATTTCGGGTTTTTTGGAAAGCCTTTTTAAAACGAATTATTTGAATAACATGGGACTACTATTATTTAAACTTCTGGTCGTAATTTTATGTTATGCATAACCTTTATATTCAAAAGTGAACATCCTCTGTTCTGTCTGGTGCATTCAAAGTTACAGTTAAACCATTTAATGCAAATAAATACGTGATACCTAAATTACTTAGGTCATTCTGTCGGTGACAGTTCATGCATACAGGAAACACGTGCATTCATATTTAAATCAAGGAATTGATTTGTATGTTACCTACATTAAAATTCAAGGCATTTCCATATGTCTTAAAAAAGTTATTTTTAAACCAGACCAAAAATAAACCACTTTTTCATTCAGATCAACTGCTGAGCTTCCTGTCGTGGGCTCGATTCCAGTTCGGAACTAATTATCATCATCATCTCTCTGTAAGAGGGAGTGGGCCATAATCCACCACGCGGGCCCAGTGCGGGTTGGTAGATGTCACATTTTCGAATTTTTTTGGTTCTAGTACATGCCGGTTTCCTCACGATGTTTTTCTTCGCCGTTTTAAGAGCAGTGGTGATGAAATAAATTACACAAAGTAATGCGCCTGGCGGGGTTCGAACCCACGACCTACTACTCGTAAGTCGGGACCGATACCACTGGACCACCACTGCTCCAAACTGGAACAAATTATATGGCCTACAAATAGTTTTTCCAGGTCTGGTTATATGTGAATTTAAATGTTTGATAACTCACCTAAAATGATCATGTATCCATGGACTCTTTAAATCAAGACCAAATCTTTTCTGTCAAATTAATTCTGCTTAAAGATCAAGATACTCTTATAGGTAGAGAAAAAAGAAACCTACTCTTCAATAAATTAAAGGCATAAACCAACCACTTATTCCGAATAACAATAATAATCGTTCTCTAAGTCTTCGTTAAAATGCGGCCTCACGAATCTATAGCCCAACGTTTATACTTGTTGACAAAACAAACATGAAAAAAATCTGCCAAGGATTTTCTTCCAAACGCGGCTCGTCCCCAATCAAGGACAACTTGTTTGTCTGACAAACAAAATATCCTTTTCGACGAAAAATAGAACCTTCGTTGCTCTAGAAGGTGTCTACAGAGTGTTTATGAATTGGTTTAACGATGTAATCGAGTTTAATTAGTACTTAATTATTGACGAATCTGTATGAGATGTTTGTACCTTTTAATTTTGACTGGCCTGTTGGTCTAGTGGTTAGCTGACTGCTATGCCAGAGGTCGTGGCTTCGATTCCCACCCAGGACAAATGTTTGTGTGATGAGCACGATCATTTGTTCTGTGTCTGGGTGTAATTTACATAAATTATGTATGTATTTAGAAATATATAAGTATGTTTATCAGTTGTCTAGTATCCATAACACAAGCTCTGCTTAGCTTGGGACTAGATGGCGTTGTGTGATAGTTGTGGAATATTATAATTATAGTTTCTGAACAAAAACGGTGGTACCACAAAAACCTTTTTAACTTCTGTTGAACACTTTAAAAAATGTCTGATTATGACGTTGAAATAAGGTGCGTTTTGCAGTCACACTTTTTAGACAAGACGTGTTCAACACATGTTTAAGTTTTTCTAGTAAGGCTGTTAATTTTTTTAAAGTTATCCACTTATGTATTTTATTTGATACTAGCCATTCCCCGGAGTTTTACTACCGCTGTTCGGCACCTTTTAGTCGTAGACAGATTTGCTAAAGCCTATATAGCCTTGCTCGGTAAACGGACAATCCAACATAAAATGAATTTGTCAACTCGAACCAGTAATTCCTGAGATTAGAGCGTTCAGCCAGTTATTAAAAATTAGTATAGATATTCGCATTAGTTTTAGGTTAGGTGCTTTCATAGAGAAAAACACGAACCACTCAAATTGGGCAACATCCTTTATGAACTAGAAGGTATTACGTCACATATGAATCGTAAAATTCGGAAACATAAAGTATACTGACGTATTAAAAGGTGGGTACCCGTTTACTTTTACGCTTTTGTTTACTTTTTTTTGCTTACGTGTTCTTTGGATATGCAAAGTATGCGATATTATAATTTATGTATTAAGTAAATGAGGGAAGTATATTCTGTTTCTACAGCTGAAAGTTGCGATTTTTTTTCTGAATATTTTACAAAAAATACTTGTTTCAAACGCTAAAGATCGTTTTGGCATAAAAATTTGCTATAACTATACTTTCGATGAAATCCTTATATAAACAAAGGAATACTTTCTCTGCTAACACAATAAGAAACGCCTATGTTTACAAGACGCCTGCCAAAACTGTTTACTTAGCAAATTGCTTTATGTACTACACCGAATCCAATCATATGAACAAAGCCATAACCGAATATTATACCTACGGATCTACGAATCTACGTTAATATAGTAATGGCCGTCGTAAAATACCGAATTCGAGTGTTGTCTTAGTGAATAAAGTTTGAAGATGGCTGTACTAGTGGAGGAAAACGAAATAAATGATAATGATCTTAGCTAGTAAATACAAATTTTATGAGAAAACAAGACCAAACATTGCCAACACGTACAAACAATTCATTTAAATGACTCATTTGAAGTTGTTTATTTAAAGTAAGGTAAAAAATCATCATATAAGAGATTTTATCTCTACGTTTAATCTCGCTTTTATGTCATGTTTAATACTCGCAAGCAAACGAATTTTCAAATAAGCTTCTATTCATAAAATCTTACACAAAACGTTGATTCGTCTGCGCAGCGTTAATAAAATGTCTATAAAAACATAAACCTCAAACGCAAATAAAAATATTTTTCACTTTACCGTCTCTTCTGTGAACCTCATATTTCTTTTTAATTTTCCTTCTCAAAGTGAACTGGATGAAATAAAACAGTTTTATTCTAAAAGAACATAAAGGTTCACATCCACGGTTAAGTGTTTTCCACCATCCAGACGCACTCGGTAGAAAATTGATATAAACTTGTTGTGGGGCCCCGCTACGTTTGCTCAGGTGACGACGGTGACT
Organism: Agrotis segetum; assembly: GCA_036375495.1. Classification (NCBI taxonomy): domain Eukaryota; kingdom Metazoa; phylum Arthropoda; class Insecta; order Lepidoptera; family Noctuidae; genus Agrotis; species Agrotis segetum. The sequence goes on along the minus strand of JAQSVV010000674.1, from coordinate 270,234 downwards.
TATTTGTTTTATCGTGAACAAACGAAATCCATTCCAAAACATTAGAGTACAAAGTCTATATTGCATTGTCTCGGTGCATAATAGAAGCCAGAAAAATGCACCCTGCACACGGTTCGCATAAGTCTTGAGTATAAATGTTGTTCGCGAGAAAACAAGTAGTGTGAAATAGCCCCGCCCGCGATGGAGACGGGTGTACGAGTTTTAAATATTTGAGTATGTTATGCTTTAGGAATATTTATTCAGTATGACGCCACTATAACAGCACCCACTTGGCGTATAAAAGGGATTTTATGCGAGCAAGACTGACCAATGGATTTAATAGAATATGAGGACAGGATAATAAAATCTACTATTCATATCGACACATATTTTGTTCATAAGTTACTTTAATATTTTTGTTCAACATATTTGTTTCAGGACAGATGTTTTCGTATGACGTGTGTATATTTTATTACTCAACATGCAACAAGTGTAGAAAGTGACAATTTCCTCACCCATTTTCTCGGAGCGTCTCTCAATACCCAATTTCCCACTTCGATTCTTACAACGAATGGGAAAGCTAGTGACTGTGATTTACTCGATATGGATGAAGATGGAGGATATAAAAGGCCTAATGACAAAAGCCTCTGAATAACGACAAATGGTTCCCATTCAATTACCTAATAAAACCGCAGCGTGTCCGATAAATTGAATACGGAGATCAAAATTCTGTACGCGCGAAGAGATATGTCGACATAACGAAGACAAATCAAAGTTTGTCTGACCTGCCTCGGCTCGGATGGACACCCTTCTAAGACATAAGACGGAAAGCCATTAAGTCGAGATAGTGGTATTTATCTTTACTGTCCCCTGTCTACCTTCCGAAGTGACGGGGACACTTCGATTAAAGCGCAGTAAATAAATTTTGCGGCGAAAATTTAAAGGAAATTTTCTGTAAAGAGCGGTTTACAATGTCTGAAATTGAAAGTGGTTGTGCAAAAAGAAAGGTGTTGTTGCATTGTGAAGGCATGGACGTCAAAAGGATTGTGTTTACAACAGTTGAGTAAATACAGTCTGCGTTGATTTTCGCTTCGCTCTTCGCTCGTATTTGCTTGTTTTCAATACCAGTTTTAAATGAATGAATGAATTCTAAATAAAGGAGCTATGGCTGTGTTATGAGAATAAACTTGTGACGAAAAAGCGTGGTGTCGTGTAGAAAAAAATGCTTTTTGCTTAGAGAACCGAATGGATTGGCAGATTACTAACACAGTGTGCAGAAAGAACATCGGAAAAATGTGAGGAATCCGAAATAGCCGGAACCTTCGACTTATTTTGGTCAAGCTTTTTTATGTTTTACGGGAAAATATGGCCAGCATTAACTTAAACATACAAAGCGTACTACTGCTGGAACACAATCCACTTCTCTGTGGGACGGAGTGAGATCCACCACGCAGAACCAGTTCGGATTGGTAGATGTCACCCTTCTTTATTTTTTTTGGATTTAGAACTATCACACGATACTTTGATATGATGTTGGTCTTCACCGTTTTGAAAGCAGTGATGCTAAATCAATTACCAAAAGTAATGCAGCTACCTGGGCAAAACGCAAGTTGAGGCGGTTACCGCTGCTATCAACGTGGCCGAGTAGAGAAATAAAATGTACGTACCTAATATTAAAGTTAAGTAAAACAGTATCCAATGTAATTACATACAACTTTAAACACCCATGCGTCACTCGAGCACGCAAAACACGACTTGCAAAATTCTTTTATTTTAAATCATGGCGAATTCTGTACTATACGTTTTGTCCACATAGCTGTAGGTAACTCATTAACATGCAAATTATTCCTTACCTGAGCACGCAATGTATAAACCTTTTCTGTTTTAAAAGTAGAGAACAGTAAAATATAAAGTAGATTTTTTTACAACCCTATTTTCTTGTCCAGAAATGCCTAGCACGATTAAAAGAAATATTTTATTTAAGAATATTTTTAATTTTCATAAAAAAATATTTACATCCAGAAAGAGAAAGATTTAATTTAAACTGTTTTTATTTTACTTTTACTGGTAAATTTATTTAAAACGGAAGGTGAAAGGAAAGAAGCTTGACAGAAACTCGGCAAAATACTAAAGCAATTTTATCGTGAATTAAAAAACGGTATATTTCCATAAAAGATACATAATACAGAGGCTTATAGAAAATAAGATAATATTCACTTCCCAGTAACTACAAGCTCTACTTTCAAATACGTACGTAATACGTAATATTATAGGGTAACTTTGAGCTATATGTGAGAAAATCAAGAGGTTTACGTCACCTAATCGTAAAACTGAAGAACACTTAAGGCTATATTGCTTAGCATCATTTATTTCAGGCGTGCGTGCTTCAGTTGCGTGCCTGAAGTAGCGTACCTCCTAATAAATGTAAATAGCCTAGGCTATTTATTGAAGTATACATAAGTTTTATGCCTGTAGGTATTATAAATATGTACAAATGGCGAAATTGCAATAGGTAATGTTAATTTTCTGAATATGTAATTTTCAGTTGGCTTTGCGGCTTAATTATTGTTGTAAAATTAATTTTGCGTGTACTGATTATATCTTGGTAATGCCCAGTTATGGACTTAATTACTGGATGTGAATGGATTGTGTAAATCACGCTTTAATAAATACAATAAAGGAAACAATTTCACTATTTTGTTGCTTGCCATATTGTGCTTATACTTATTTTCCAATCAGAACGATACCTTTTACGTTACCCTAGCGAAATACACTCATTATACCTGTTACCTACTACAGTAACATTGTTATACCTATTTATCTTCTATACATAGTATTAAACAGTCGCTTAAGTCTGACTTTACTTGTATAACATCTAAACGACTGCAGCCAAATAGTTCTTTTTATGCTATGTTCGTTATTGTTAGTACAAGGTTTGTATTGTACAATAAAGTTTTTGGAGAACCCATTGAGTATGTGGGTTTGAACCAGAGCTAAGTCGGCTGAATAAATAAATAAATGTTATTCCACTTGTTTCCTAGGTACGAAGTATCAGTATTGGCAAATACATATACCCTAATGATCTCAGAGTTTGTTTTGGCTGTTTCTTCTCAGAGTAGTCAGGTATATATACGAAATACCGGCCCCATAAAGTTTTATTTTTTTTAACATGTTAAATATTTCGACAAAACATTTTGTAAAATGCAACATTTGTAACAACTAAAGGTAAATGAAGCGAAGAAGAGGGGTTGTAAGTCAACCCCGCTTTAGGAAAAAAATGTAGGTATCAACAGTATACGACTTGAGGTAAAGCTAAGCGTAGATACGAAGGTTTTTAAAGCTTTCACAAAAGTAGTTTTATGTATCCTATGATAAACCAAAGATTTTGCGCCAGTTTTATTTAAACCTTTTGCTATATAAATCAAGTGAAGAGTCATAAACTCGAGCCATATAATTTTTATATCTACAACGCGGAAATAAACGCTATATTATATCCATACTTACAACAATATACCTACATACTTTTATTTGAATTCTATCGATTACTCATATGAGGTCAGGACGGAATATGACCTATATTTCACTGGTTTTAAATATTAATTTCGGGTGGAATCCTTGTTATTTGAGTTAAAATAGAAAACTTACATGTCCAGTAATCATCGAGTCGTCCAAAGTTGACCAAAAGCTGGAATAAAAAGCTTATGAAAATGAATCATTAAGTAGATATCTCATCACCAATTGATTGCTATGAATGCTAATCAACAGTCAATCGCACCATTTATTGTTTCATTTTATTGGCACAACCTTACCGTCCTTAAAGTGACTCAATGAATCTGTGTCGATGAATCAATCAAGACAATAAAACTCTAGATACAGATGACAGTAATAAATAATCTTTAGTCACTCTTGTGACTACAGAAGAAACTATTTCCTGACATGACTAATCCCTACGTCCTACCCCAACGAAATCACGCAATTTATACAAAAATAGGTAGTTTTAACAATAACTGTAATAATCTGAAACCACTATCTGTGAGTCATGTGAAAAGTTCAAGGATTTTCACATCGAAAACTTGTAAGGTAACTGTGAAATTAGTACGTTTTACATCACGCTGATGAATACCATTCATCATCGTGGTATTAGCGTGAGAATCTTCAATGCTTTAATTAGAGGTATGAGGTCGGCTGGGGTAGTAAACATTTCTTCTTGATATTTTTATTTATAATCAACCAATTAAAGAGAAGCAACTGCAATTTTTAACAGTTACACAATTTATTTTTATGACCTTACATGAATTAGTTGAATATCAAAAGAACTTTGTACTACAAGCATTTTCACCTTTGAAATTCAACCTTTGATCGAATAAATGACTTCATTCGTAACATGATAAAAGAATTAGTTGTCAAAACTAGATTTTATATCCATTTACACGTCTAATTAATCTTCGAAGGACTTCAATTTGGGTATACCTAACCACTTCCTGATTTCCAATTACTCATGCTAATTAACCGATAAATCTTGCCCATATTAAAGTAATCTTTTAACCTACCCCAACTGACTCACACTGATAAAAATAATTTAAAACAAAATAACAGTAGCAATCTAAAACTTGTATCTATGACTCACACAAAAGTTCAAGGTTCATACGAAAAATACTACAATAGCAGTAAAATTAGTACATTTTCTAATATTAGTCACGAACTGTTACCCCACCTAGGTAGTTTGGTATATGAGTACGTGAACCATAGAACGAAATGCCCCAATTCCAGTATGAGTCACACGGCAAACGGCCTTCGCTAGTATAAACGATGCCTAGTAATTTTGCATAGTATCGATCGTTCCAGGAAAGTATTATTAATAATTGTTATTTTATTGTGATGTTTGATTTCTTTTTTACCTTATCGTGATGACGATATGTCTTAGGTAATTGACGTAATGACCTAAAGGTGAAAAGAAAGGGAAATTACGTCTGAGTTAGTGCTAGTATTGTTAGTCATTGTCGCATTGAATATGCGTGTCATAGTATTCTAAAAAGGTTCTACACTTACTCATGCGTAATACCAGTGGTTACAGGTATTACCTGGCTTTGTATTTACTTGCGAGCCGTAGGTATTATAAAAGCTGTTTAAAGTTGTTTATCAAACTCGCAGTTTTAAAGCTTGAAAAACCGGTTTCATGGTTGAAAAGGTTAATTTTGTTATCATTATAGTTGTATTTGCTTTTGCACATTTTATTTAAGTTTTTACTTGCCGTCATTCTATCCTTAATCATCCTTAATCTTTTTTTATTGCTACTTATTTCTACTATATTCTTTTACGGTCGTTTACAAGTTTTACTTTTTACTTTAACTTAAGTTCAATAAAGCATTTTTCTTGCACCTGACTGTCTTGAACCCTCCAATCAAGGTTTTAATAAAGGAACAAAAATAGACAACGATTCATATTTCTTTTCGAAGCCACAAACTTTAACGGTAAACTTATAAATAGTCAAACTCAGCGTTCAAACTAATTTTACTCATCAAATTTTCTCAGCAAAAACTTTTCGCGGAACCTCTTTGGTTTTGCGAGAGACTACAAAGTGTATGGTTGGCAACAGCAGATTTTACAGCTTAATTTTATTTACGTATAATTTCAATATTTATTTGCTACTTTAAGTTTAAACTTTGTAATTTTACCTAATCCGTGACATTTGAATTGAATGTAAGTTTTTTTTTTGTTGCGAGTGTAGATACGTTGGAATTATAGACTTTACTTGTCATTTGATTTAATGATTAGAACTTTGTACAATTTATAGGATTTCGCATGTTAGTGTTAATAATTATCAAAACTAACACCTTCTTATTCACAGAGAAGCAGCTAATGTTACAAACATTAAATTTTCCACAAAACGCGGAAATTATTACTTTTAATTTAATTAACTGTGGGTTAGGTTACTCAAAAAAAGGTAAAGATGCGATATCGATCATAAATTTTATCGCACTCTCATATTTCTGTAGAAAATAATCAGTTGTTTCATGAACATTGAATTTATGACAGCACCTTGGTAATTTAATTGGTTTAATTTTCTTAATTCTAACAGGTTAATTTGCCAACCATACACCATACAGCCCCATACAATTCCCACGATAATGGATCATGATTCAAAAATTTACATATAAAGAGAATCATTGCAGAAAAATCTTCGCCTGTCCGCTTTCTGTGCGTCATTACAATTCCTGGTACAAATGTTACTCTGAAATGGTCTTAGAACACGTGATTGTAATGTTATAACTTAGCATGATTAATAACTGAGATATTAGGGTTCCCTACTGGGTAAAAAACTAAACGTCATTATTAGGCCTACGCCCAGCATAACCGGTGCACCACGTTGCATTGTATCTTTTAACCATATTTTTAGTGAAAAAAATCTAAGAATGATTAGGTAATGGTACTTGTTACAATGACCTTTATTAGGGCAATTAAAAATAGTTAAACTGCCTTTTAAAACAGTACGGATCCATTTCATCGCTAGTTATACATATAGTTTTTTTTGTCTCCAAATTCACATTGTCATGTCCGGCCAACTGTCCTTTACTTAACTAAGAGGACTGACAATGTTAAAAGGACAAAGTGCAAAAAACGTTAGTCATTTGAATGTCATCTTTTTAGGACTTGCATCATATTTTTTGTGTCAATACATCAGACTTGCTAATCATTCAAAACGATAGTGGTTCTAATCTAATCATCGTTGTATACTTGAGAGTATAGTGTCATTGCATATGACGTCGTATCATTTGAGTATTAGAAAATAATTTCAACATAATTAAGAAATCCACTAATTTCTACAGCAGATCCCATCCAAATGGTCAGATGAACTAGGAATCTAAATAAGGGCAATTTAAGCAGAATCATAACTGTTTCAATTATCTCCTCTATTTCTTGGTTAATAGAATAGAATATTCAACTTTACTGATGAATTTACCCCTTTCAGATCCCCTGTACGCCTTTAGCGCCTTTGGATAATATACTAGCCTATTTCTTTACTAGCCCTCTTTTCCTCTTCTGAAAAAAAAAAATGCGAAACTAAATCCATAACTTTATAGCTATGTTAAAGCTAAAATAAGCAACATAAACTTGTTAAAACTGGGTCACTATTTTGGGAAAAAACACTTAAAGCGCTTTAATATTATTTCGATGTTTTCCCTACAGATTTCTCCCCTTTTTAGGGTTCCGTAGTCAACAAGGAACCCTTATAGTTTTGCCATGTTCGTCCGTCCGTCCGTCCGTCCGTCCGTCTGTCCGCAGTTTAGCTCAGAGACGCACAGTACTAGAGAGCTGTAATTTGGTGTAAATATATGGATTTGTTGTGCCGAAAAAGTGGTAAAATAAAATCTCGTAAAATATTTTTTTTTTTTTTTTAGGGTACCTCCAGTCGGGCACGCCGCAATTGCGGCGGTAAGACCCCTCTTTGAGGAGTGGCTGGAGAGAAGTCATGGCGTCCTGACCTACCGCTTGACGCAGGTCCTCACCGGACACGGAAGTTTCGGGAGGTACCTGTGTCTGATGCGAAAGGAGGAGACGCCTGGGTGTCACCACTGCGAAGATCGCCCGGAGGACACGGTGGAGCATACGGTGCAAGACTGCCCGGCTTGGGCGGAGCACCGACGTGTCCTCACGGCTGCGATAGGCGGAGACCTCTCGCGCCCGGCATTGGTTGCGGCCATGCTGCGGGGCGAGACGGAGTGGGAAGCGGTCAGCTCCTTCTGCGAGGCAGTAATGCTCGTAAAGGAGGAGGCAGGCCGCGAGCGAGAGAGGACAGCGTCCTCCCTCCGCCCCAGCCGCAGTGGTAGGCGCCCACGGCGACGGACGTCGCTAGATGATCTCCGGCCACCGTAGGCGCGGGCATGCGGGCAGCGAGTAAAGGGCAACTCGCTGCCCGACCAAGGACCATGCCTGGGTCGACGGCGCGTTGTGTCCCACGCGCGCCTCAAAGAGCGTCAGCATAATGACGGGGCCCCCCTCTCAGAGGGCCAAAGCCTGCCGGGGTCGCGGGATTATTCCCTTACCGTAACCCCGGAACTTAACAGGCTATGAAGGACACCGTGGATTTTAGTCAGTAGAAGTCTGACAGTCCCTCCCGCCCTGCCCGGGGTTGGAGGACTCATTTGATGATTTTACCACGCTAAAAAAAAAAAAAAAAAAAAGGGTACCTCCAGTACTTACACGTAAAGTGAGGATTTTTTTTTCTCGCGTACCCCTTAGTGTGGGGTATCATTAAATATGCCTTTAAAAAATAATGATAGTTTCCATTAACAATTTTTTGATAAAAAAATTCGTAAGCTTTAAAGTGCTAAATTTTGCTCGATTCGAGTGTCCCCCCCTCTACCAGCTAAATGGTTATGTTTGTGGGTGTGAAAAAATTCACAATAGTAGTATATACAATAACGAAGTTTAAAAGAAAATTGTCATGACTAAGTAGGCTTTACAACTTTACGAATAATAGTCGACCAACTTATAAAATGTACTTGGATATTATATTTTCTTAAACAAAATGTATCGGAGACAACTGCAAATGTAAGTTTGTCAACTTTTTTTTACAGCTTTTATAGGTATGTTTTTTGGGGATAGGTAGGTTTTTATCGTCAACTATTTTTAACTAAATTCAAAAAAGGAGAAGGTTCTAAATTCGTCGTAATCTTTTTTCTTATGTATTTTCCCCGATTTCTCAAAGACTCCTGGACCGATTTTGAAAATTCTTCTTTTTAAAATTAAATTCAGCGAATCAGTTTAGTTAGTTCGCATAAGTATTTTGATGGGCAACTACGGAACCCTACACTGTGCGTGGCCCGACACGCACTTGGCCGGTTTTTTTCTAAAACAAAAACAATTCATAAAGATTACTGCAATGCGAAAAAAGATAGAAAGAAAATATACTCCATTACAATACGCATACTCTACGCCGCGTATACTCTAGAGCTGAAATAAATTTAGTAAAAAATACACATTCATCATCTGTGTTGTACCGGGTTGATCTCTTGCAGGGATCAACGAGATTTATGACGTGAAATGACGTCCCTGATCGGTGTAGGAACGCATATTTACGTTCTCTTTTGTCTAGGTTATTTTTTTGCCTATTATAGAGGACGTATTTTTATTGCTGCGTCACAGATAAGAAAATTGGTATTTTTATCATACTCGTACAATAGCTGTTATGCCAGTAGATTCGCCTGTTAATATTTTATCCCACGGAAACCTAATTCCGGGATATACCTACGATATCCGACTATCACAAGATTCGTTTATTTATTTATTTATACTTCATGTAGGTACAGATCAATGGTGCGCGGACAAGGCATTCTCTACCAGTCAACCTTTGGGTTTAAAACAACACTGTGGTAGGGTACAATATTATAACAAATAAAATACATAGTAGAAAGAAAAACCTAATAATTTATTCCATGACTCGACTTTTAATAATTGAGAGCTAAAATGCGTTATGGAGAGATTGGGTGACAAACATCAATCCATTCATACAAACTTTCGCATTTATAATATTAGTAAAGATTGATTATTTACATTAGATTATAATTTGCCATAAGTATCACAGTTGCACCATTTTATATTGTAATGACCGCAAGTATTAGTCATTCCAGGAGTGTTGTAGGAAATATTAATAGGTTATACCGAAACGATTGGATACCTTTATGTTATTCTTGTGGTCTTGTTATGCAAATCTATACCTAACTGTATTTACAATTATAATATTAAAACCTTGCAATAAGCCTGAATAAATAACCAGGTGTAACGTGAACTGTGGTGGCCCAGTGGTATCGGTCCCGACTTACGAGTTGTAGGTCGTGGGTTCGAACCCCGCCAGGCGCATTACTTTGTGTAATTTATTTCATTACCACTGCTCTCAAGACGGTGAAGGAAAACATCGTGAGGAAACCGGCATGTCCTAAAACCGAAAAATTTGAAGACATGTGACATCCACAAAATCGCACTGGGCCCGCGTGGTGGATTATGGCCTACTCCCTCACACAGAGAGGAGGCCTGCGTTCCAGCAGTGGGAACATTAATAGGCTGATGATGATGATGATGAACGTGAACAAAGAGAAAGAAGAAGAAGTAAAACTGAATATATTTAAGTATCATTTCGTAATGTCGCAAAAGCGAGAGACGGTGCCGGGCCGGCTATTGGAAAAACGCCCAATGCTTTCTTTGGGCGCGAAAACGTAACAAACAAAATATGAACTTACTTTGGCATTTATGATAATAGTTTAGAAAATAATAATAAATAGGTAGAGATTGCATGAAGCAACTTTAAATCCTAGCCTTTTAAAACATGCGGTTTTATGTCATTGCAAACACAAGCCTGTTATACAATACAACTAGTATTTGCGCGTTGCGCGAGCTGCAAGCAGCTCGCGGGGTCGTGTTTTGAAAAGTATTTCTTACTTAGAATTTTTTGTAGTCGCCATTTTAGATTTTGATTTTGACCTTACTATCGGCTTTAGCATCCTCGAAAACTATTAAAACGACTCCCATGATGAACAATTCAAAAATGATCGCAGCCGCCATCTTAGATTCTGATTTAGACTTCACTATCGGCTTAAGCACCCTCGAAAACCATGAAAACGGCATCCAATATAAAAAATATGATTCTTTGAAGTCGCCATCTTGGATTTTGATTTTGACCTCACTACCGGCTTAAGCATCCTCGAAAATCATGAAAACGACTCCCATGATGAACAATTCAAAAATTATCGCAGCCGCCATCTTGGATTTTGATTTTAACCTTACCATCGGCTTTAGCATCCTCGAAAACCATGAAAACGACTCCCAGGATGATTATTACGAAAATATCGCAGCCACCATCTTGGATTTTGATTTTGACCTCGCTATCAGCTTTATATCATCATCAGCCTATTGCCGTCCACTACTGGACGTAAGCCTCCCCCAAAGAGCGCCAACCATCCCGGTTTTGGGCAGGCCGCATCCATCCACTGCCAGCCACCTTCCTTAAATCATCAACCCATCTTGCAGCAGGGCGTCCTACACTACGTTTGCCCATTCGCGGTCTCCACTCAAGCACATGTTTGCTCCATCTGCCGTTTGTCCGTCTACAGACGTGCCATTTGGTTCTACATTTGGTTCTCTGGCGAATGACTTCATTACGAATTCTATCCACCAGAGAAACCCCGAGCATTGCTCTCTCCATTGCACGCTGAGCAACCTTAAATTTGTGGACCAGGCCGATGGTAAGTGATCACGTTTCGGCTCCGTAAGTCATTACGGGTTGGACACGCTGGTTGTAAACCCTGGTTTTAAGGGATTGTGGGATCGATGATTCAAAGATATGACGTAGCTTCCCGAATACCACCCAGCCCAAGCGTATCCTTCTAGCTGCCTCCTTCTCAAAGTTGTGCCTGCCCAGTTGTACACTTTGGCCTAGATAAATGTATTCTTGCACAACCTCGAGGGCAGCATCATTCACGATTACAGGTCTCGGGGTGACGTGACTATAAAACATGACTTTGGTTTTGTTCAGCCAGATTCATTCCGAGACCCACACACGCCTTGAAGAATCGCTCAAGCTGTTCAGCATTTTTTCCAGCTCCTGCAGAGACTCTGCTATGACGACAATGTCATCCGCAAATCGGAGGTGTCAGATGTACTGACCGTTGATATTAACACCCCGTCCTTTCCAATCAATCGTCTTGAAAACGCCCTCCAACGCGTTTGTAAACAGTTGGATTGGTTTTATGCTCTGTTCTTGTACTTAGACGGTCACTGTTGCGGCCTTATACAGACATCTCATCACCTCAACGTAGCGACAGTCGATGAGGCATCTCTGCATGGACTCCAGAACAGCCCAGGTCTCGACGGTATCGAAAGCCTTCTCGTAGTCCACATACGCTAGGCACAGAGGCTGGTTATACTCCTCGGTCTTTTGAAACTTGCCTAAGGGTGTGTATGTGATCTATGGAACGGTTACCTTTTTGAAACCCGGCCTGCTCCGGTGGCTGAAAATCATCGAACTTTTGGACGAGACGATTTAGAATAACCCTCGAGAACAGCTTATAGATATGGCTCAGAAGTGAGATGGGGCGGTAGTTTTTAAGGAGCGCTTTATCGCAATACTACCACACTTCCCATGCCTCCGGTGTTATGCAAGTGTGGATGACGGAATTGAAGAGTTTACAAGCTCTGTCAAGATAGGTATTCCTCTTGCCTTGAGCAGCTCTATGGTTATTCTGTCATCCCCTGGGGCTTTGTTGTGGTGAAGCTGCCTGAGTGCTATTCCAATCTCACCCATGTCAATGTCGGGAAGGTCGTGTGAGAAGGCGTGTCAGTTTGGCCCGTGGGTCATCCGCGCCGTGGGCCTGAGGTGGGCAAGGTTTTTGAGCATATAAGTCTCCGTAGAACTTTTCGACTTCAGCTAGAATCTCTGGCTTTGAGGTGACGGAGGTGCCTTGTGAGGTTCTGAGCTTTGTCAGGCAACAGCGGGAGGTATTGGGCTTGGCAAATACCTTCGAGCCTTTATTTCGAGCTAAAGCTTGTTCTATAATTCGGTTATTTGCACTCCGAGTATCGCGTATGAATTGCTTTTTGACCTCCCCGTTAAGAACCTGACTCTCAGCCTGTGTGACTTTGTGAGTTCTCGTCGTTTCCTCATCAGTGACAGAGTCTCGCTGGTAATTAAGTTCCGACTTACGTCCATTCCTGATCGGTCGAAAAAGTTTACAGCCCACCTCGCAGACAACACGCAGCACTTCGGTAACGTCGTTTATGCCCTCCTGGATTTTAAACCTCACTATCGGCTTTAGCATCATCGAAAACCATGAAAACGACTCCCATGATGAAAAATTCGAAAATTATCGCAGCCGCCATCTTGGATTCTCATTTTGACCTCACTATCGGCTTAAGCATTCTCGAAAACCATGAAAACGATTCCCATGATGAACAATTCGAAAATTATAGCAGACACCATTTTGGATTTTGATTTAGACTACACTATCGGCTTTAGCACCCTCGAAAACCCTGAAAACAACTCCCATGATGAACAATTCGAAAAATATAGCAGCCGCCATCTTTGATTTTTATTTTGACCTCACTATCGTCTTTTGCATTCTCGATAACCGTGAAAACGATTCCCATGATGAACAATTAAAAAATTTATCACAGCCACCATCCTGGATTTTCATCCTGGATTTTCATTTTTCATTTTTCAAATGTTCATCCTGGATTTGGTTTTAGCACCCTCGAAAACCCTGAAAACGACATCCATGATGAACATTTTGAAAATGATCGCAGCCGATATCTTGGATTTTGATTCTTACTTCACTATCAACTTAAGCATCCTCGAAAACCATGGAAACGACTGCCATGATGAACATTTTGAAAATGATCGCAGCCGATATCTTGGATTTTGATTCTTACTTCACTATCAGCTTTATTACCCTCGAAAACCATGAAAACGACTGCCATGATGAACATTTCGAAAATTATCGCAGCTGCCATCTTCGATTTTGATTTTGACCTCACTATCGGCTTTAGCATCCTCGAAAACCATGAAAACGACTCCCATGATGAACAATTCGAAAATGATCGCAGCCGCCATCTTGGATTTTGATTTTGACTTCACTATCATCTTTATTACCCTCGAAAACCATGAAAACGACATCCATGATGATATCTTTGAATTTTTTGCTGTCGCCATCTTGGATTTTGATTTCGACCTCACCATCGGCTTTAGCATCCTCGAAAACCATGAAAATGACTCACATGATGAACAATTCGAAAATGATCGCAGCCGCCATCTTGGATTTTGATTTTGACTTCACTATCTATTACTCTCGAAAACCATGAAAACGACATCCATGATTGATATCTTTGAATTTTTTGCTGTCGCCATCTTGGATTTTGATTTTGACCTCACTATCGGCTTAAGCATCCTCGAAAACCATGAAAACGACTCCCATGATGAACAATTCGAAAGTGATCGCAGCCGCCATCTTGGATTTTGATTTTGACTTCACTATCATCTTTATTACCCTCGAAAACCATGAAAACGATATCCATGATGATATCTTTGAATTTTTTGCTGTCGCCATCTTGGATTTTGATTTTGACCTCACTATCGGCTTAAGCATCCTCGAAAACCATGAAAACGACTCCCATGATGAACAATTCGAAAATGATCGCAGCCGCCATCTTGGATTTTGATTTTGACTTCACTATCATCTTTATTACCCTCGAAAACCATGAAAACGATATCCATGATGATATCTTTGAATTTTTTGCTGTCGCCATCTTGGATTTTGATTTTGACCTCACTATCGGCTTTAGCATCCTCGAAAACCATGAAAACAACTCCCATGAAGAACAATTCGAAAATGATCGCAGTCGCCATCTTGGATTTAGATTTTGACTTCACTATCAGCTTTATTACCCTCGAAAACCATGAAAACGACATCCATGATGATATCTTTGAATTTTTTGCTGTCGCCATCTTGGATTTTGATTTTGACCTCACTATCGGCTTTAGCATCCTCGAAAACCATGAAAACGACTGCCATGATGAACAATTCGAAAATGATCGCAGCCGCCATCTTGGATTTTGATTTTGACTTCACTATCATCTTTATTACCCTCGAAAACCATGAAAACGACATCCATGATGATATTTTTGAATTTTTTGCTGTCGCCATCTTGGATTTTGATTTTGACCTCACTATCGGCTTTAGCATTCTCGAAAACCATGAAAACGACTCCCATGATGAACTTATCGAAAATGATCGCAGTCGCCATCTTGGATTTTGATTTTGACTTCACTCTCAGGTTTATCACCCTCGAAAACCATGAAAACGACATCCATGATTGATATCTTTGAATTTTTTGCTGTCGCCATCTTTGATTTTGACTTTGACCTCACTATCGGCTTTAGCTTCCTCGGAAACCATGAAAACGACTCCCATGATAAAATTGATGAACAATTCGAAAATTATAGCAGCCGCCATCTTGGATTCTCATGTTGATTTTGAAAAATGATTTTGACATACTCTGGGCCCCAAGAGAAAATGTTCCAAGTTTCTTCTGTGATCCACTTAAACGGGGGAGAAGGGGGTGAAGAGGGGAGATTTTGAAAAAAATGGTTTTTTCTTTTCCGATCCTCCTCTATACGAATCCGTAAAAAAACACCAAACACGGGTCTCCTAGTTTCTGAGATACGATAGGGAGGGGGGGGGAGGCCAAAAAGCGGAGGCTTGGTACTTTTGCTCTAGAGAGTTATTTGTAAGTTTGCATGTCGTGACCCGCGAGTTACGCTTCACCCGCTCAACCTTCGTTACGCTACGGAGGTCGCCGGCTCGCTTCGCTCGCCACCTCCCCCCTTCGCTCAACTCGGTCTCGCAGGTTCGCTCCACTTAGGATAGGTCCTAGGTAGGTAGGCCTACCACCGGAAAGCTATCGTGACATTCCTACGCTTCGCTTTAGCGCTACATAGTTTTT
The DNA here is from genome assembly GCA_036375495.1 of Agrotis segetum. NCBI lineage: Eukaryota > Metazoa > Arthropoda > Insecta > Lepidoptera > Noctuidae > Agrotis > Agrotis segetum. Next base: position 254,763 of record JAQSVV010000674.1, on the reverse strand, counting down.
GCGATATACGATGGGGGGATGGGTGAAGAGAATGAAATGGGGGAGTTTAGAAAAATCATTTTGACCAATTCCGGGTACCTTGATGTGAATCTGAAAAAAAAATGTTCCAAGTCTCTTCTGAGATCCGCCTTGAGGGGGGCGGGGGAAAGGGTCAAGAGGGGCAACTTTGAAAAAATGGGTTTTTCATTTCTGAGCCTTCTCTATAAGAATCCGTAAAAAAATAAAACCTGGGTTTCTTAGTTTCTGAGATACGATTGGGGGGGGGGGAGACGCCAAAAAGGGGAAGCTTGGTACTTTTGCCCTACTCATGAGAGTTACTTGTAAGTTTGCTTGTCGTCACCCCTGAGTTACGCTTCACCCACTCAACCTTCGTTACGCTACGGAGGTCGCCGGCTCGCTTCGCTCGCCACCGGGACCCTTCGTTCCACTCGGTCTCGCAGGTTCGCTCCACTTAGGACCTACCTACCACCGGAAAGCTATCGTGACCTTATTCCTACGCTACGCTGCGCTTCGCTTTACCGCTATGGGGGGAGGGGTGAAGAGGGGGAGAGGGCAGTTTTGAAAAATGATTTTGACTAACTATGCGTTCCTTGATATGAATCTGAAAAAAAAAAAGTTGCAAGTCTGTTAACTTCCGAGATCCGCCTAAAGGGGGGAGAAGGGGGTCAAGAGGGGGAACTTTAAAAAATGGGTTTTTCTTTTCCAAGCCTCCTCTATACGAATCCGTAAAGAAACAAAACACGGGTCTCTTAGTTTCCGAGATACGATGGAGGGAGGGGTGAAGGGGGGGAGAGGGGGGAGTTTTGAAAAAGGATTTTGTCCAACTCTGAGCCCCTTGATATGAATCCGGAAAAAAAAATGTTCCAAGTCTGTTAACTTCCGAGATCCCCCTAAAGGGGGGAGAAGGGGGTCAAGGGGGGGGAACTTTGAAAAGTGGGTTTTACTTTTCCGAGCCTCCTCTATACGAATCCGTAAAAAAACAAAACACTGGTCTCTTAGTTTCCGAGATACAATGGGGAGGGGGGAGAGGGGGGGCGAAAAGGGGAGGTTTGGGATTTTTCCCATACTCACCAGAGTCACTTGTTTACGAATCTGTCAAAATATACCCACCTTCCCCTTCACCATCTGGGAGAACAATTCTGTCAATCAGTCAGTCAGTGGTAATCGAGCTTTATATTATACAATACAATACAATACAAATCCCAGCCCTACAAAACAACAACAACATATCTGATCCCTTTACAAGATCACAGTTTATAAAGGAGGAGACGCCTGGGTGTCACCACTGCGAAGATCGCCCGGAGGACACGGTGGAGCATACGGTGCAAGACTGCCCGGCTTGGGCGGAGCACCGACGTGTCCTCACGGCTGCGATAGGCGGAGACCTCTCGCGCCCGGCATTGGTTGCGGCCATGCTGCGGGGCGAGACGGAGTGGGAAGCGGTCAGCTCCTTCTGCGAGGCAGTAATGCTCGTAAAGGAGGAGGCAGGCCGCGAGCGAGAGAGGACAGCGTCCTCCCTCCGCCCCAGCCGCAGTGGTAGGCGCCCACGGCGACGGACGTCGCAAGATGATCTCCGGCCACCGTAGGCGCGGGCATGCGGGCAGCGAGTAAAGGGCAACTCGCTGCCCGACCAAGGACCATGCCCGGGTCGACGGCGCGTTGTGTCCCACGCGCGCCTCAAAGAGCGTCAGCATAATGACGGGGCCCCCCTCTCAGAGGGCCAAAGCCTGCCGGGGTCGCGGGATTATTCCCTAACCGTAACCCCGGAACTTAACAGGCTATGAAGGACACTGTGGATTTTAGTCAGTAGAAGTCTGACAGTCCCTCCCGCCCTGCCCGGGGTTGGAGGACTCATTTGATGATTTTACCACGCTAAAAAAAAAAAAAAAAAAAAAAAAAAAAGATCACAGTTTATAAATACCCAGTTTGTCACGAGTAACCCTCATTCACAATCTTGTTCCACATTGCTAAGGCTTCGTATGCATGTACATCCATTGTTTTACAACGTGATATTAAGAGCCTTGTATGCAAAGATTATCAGCTGTCATGAATTCATGATGTATTTTTAAAATCGAATTAATATATTTTTAAGCTCGTAAGTTCCGTAGCTTCCTTCTTCCGTATTGGAAGTAGGAGGCACAGTGTCGTGAAGGATGGAAGGAGTGGAGGGAGGCCTTTGCCCAGGAGTGGGACAGAGCAGGCTAGGAAAAAAAAAAGTTCCGTAGCCTGCGTGAGTCACTAAATAGGATTTTATTTCAAATACGAGTATAACCTTGTAAACAACAACAAAGTAATTGACAATTTTTCTTCCCGTGAAAGTTAATTTCTTTTGGAGGTACGGTACCCCGCCCGACAAAAAAAAAATGAGAATGGAAGTAAAATGACTATTGGGTGAAGTGACGTGCCATTGGAGAGGCATATGTCCAACAGTGGGTCATTCCGGGTTGGCATGATGTTCAGCAGTGTTCATAGCCTATGCCGATGATAGTGAACAGGAGTCTATTCAAATTGTAGCATATTTTTCCTACTCTCATAGGAAAAGCGTAAGTCAATGTATTTACTTTTGAAGTTGTATTTTTCAAGACTTCTTATTATTTCTTACTAGCTGTTGCCAGCGGCTTCACCCGCTACTACTCTAAAGTTATCCCACGGGAACATAAAATCGGGATAAAACTATCCTATGTGTTAATCCAGATTATAAACTATGTGTGTACCAAATTTTAGCCAAATCCGTTCAGTGGTTTTTGCGTGAAAGAGTAACAAACATCCATACATCCATACTTACAAACTTTCGCCTTTATAATAGTAGTAGGATGCAATATGTTGAAGTCAATAAACCTTCTTATATATTTAGGTCAATTGCTATTGGAATCAAAGCACTAGGGTTTCAAAAGAGTTTAGCTGTAGAGGTTTCAAAGCGAAGCAATCAGTGCTGAGTCTTGAACATTCACCTAATCCCGGTTAGACCTTTCAAACTTTCAACGTAAATGGAGTAAAATAAGAAGAAACGAATTAACCCACTTTCGAACATAAGAGCCCTTTGTTTTTTTTTAAATTCACAATGTATATGTTCTACGCTTCAATCTAGATGTAAAGATGAGACATAAGATCGAGTGATAACATAATAATAATATTGACAGTGGACGCGAGCCAGGCGGCCCTTGTTTTAGCCTCTGTTCAGACACGGCGGGAACCGCGCGTTTCCCGCGCGGGAATCGCGCGGTTTTGTCTGAACGATTACTTAATAACTCATACAAATAAGACTCACGCGATTTCCATGCGATTCTGAAATCGCGCGGTTCCCGCCGTGTCTGAACAGGCGCTTAGTTTATTATGGGCTGAGTTACCCCACGAGAGGTTTTGCGCATTTAACGTTACACGTTGTATAAGTTACAGTAAATAAATACTTTGCAAAGAACCATGGGAGATTAAAATTGTGATCCGAATCCATGTTTCCCTAAAGTTATGTTCATCTTTCATCATGACTTCTGACTTTCCTTTAATTTTAATTATTTGAAACAAACATAAAAACAACTTTACGACTGGTCTGACGTCCAAAAAAGTTCACAAAAGTACTGACTTTGTATTACCATTGCTAAAAATATGCAAATCACGGACGTAAACTTAGTCAAGTGTTCCTTTTAGGTCGCAAAACTCAGGATAGAAAAACTGTATCTTCTGTATATATCAGACGAATTTCAAGGTTCACTGGTCATCTAGGCTATAATTTCAGCCTGGATAGCCTTCTTGCATAATATTCAGTGAGTCAGTAAAAAGCATCTGCGACTATCTAGCTGATAACGTCCTGAGCAAGCATTTTTGTAACTACGTATTTTTCAGGAAATCGATTGGGTTTTCATTGAACGATGTTATCAGTATGCGTTGGATATTGCTTAGTTCTTCGATCAGATTATTTTGGCGATGACGTATGGATAAATTGATAAATATAGATATACGAGTATGAGAAATGTGCAATGGGGAATATAGGGATTTTTAGGTGCAAGTGAACTTACACTTCTGGACACATCTATTGGCCCACCTTGTATTTTCAGTTTCGTTTGGTCGTAGCTAAAATTTTATATTAGGTCGAGCAAAAAGTTTTTATGCAGTTTTGAACCTGGCACATTCACAACTTCATTCAATAGTCTTTTTTTGAATTTCGAACACAGAATTTAAAGAAACAAAAGACAATTTGGAGCCTGTTTGTTGATATCAAACAATCGAATACTAAGAAAACTTGGTTTTATTGGTTTACTTGGATTTAATTCTTGAAAAAGTGATTGATATCGTTCATTCATTCACAAAAAATTAGAAAAAGAGGATTAATCTGTTCGATTAATGCTTTTCCTGCCGTTTTATAAAAAATATCACATCTTGCGGTTGTAGGTATACCTATGTATGTATGTGAGTTTACATTTTTGCATTATGCACTCACGACACAGGAGAAATTCTTGGTGTGCTGTTACATTAAAAAAAAAAAAACAACTTCAAAGGTACCACACCCTCCTTAAAAAGCACAACTCATTACGCCAACCTAACATCTTATTTTTCACGCAGTATACCCCATGCTAGTCCCTTAGGGACCCTTTCACCTTAATGACCAGGCCGGATCAATCTGCTCCCATCGCATCTGAGACACGAGAGCTTGCGTGACTCCGCACGGCCTTATCCAAGAAGTCAGGCCATCTGTATAATGGACTCGGATACACGCGACCCAAAGTGGATGTGGTTAAGTGGAACTGATTTTGATTGAGGTTACACACAGGCCTTGAGATAGTCAAAATAAGTGGCATAGAAGTATGAAAAAAAAAGGAGTTGCGGTTTTAAGGCATCTATCCACAGAGCGCAATACGTTCTAGTGATTGGCATGCCAAAGGCCAAATCTACGCTAAGTATACCCGAGCAAATTCTCGCCACTGATCACTATTATATCAATCCGTAAGGATATCCGCTAAAAATACTTTCGGCCCTTATGAAGACGTTCCTATTCCCCATTACATTGTGAAAGAAAATGTCATAAATATGACATCACGCTTTCAATCTACGAAAAATTTTCACCAAAATTTCGCCAATTATGTTTAAGTAATATTATTATGTTATAGGGACGTACCTTTTGCTATTAACCGGGCTTAAATGCAGATTTCGGTTAAAATATTTATAGAGCCAAACTAAATATAAAAGGTATTTTACCTTATACACCGTGTTCTTCACGTTATCCATAAACTTTAGCAAATACTTCTATGGCTTTTACAAATCAAATCCAACAAAGGAAGTAGTACTTAAAAAGGCTTCGTTACAAAGATATTTGTAATTTCATTTAATGAAATTTAATTGAGCTATGCAGTGAGAAAGTATCTTAATTTGGCCTATGTTGCCGCTTAGTGCAATTAAAATGATAAATCTATCAAATACTATTTGCATTTCATTTGCACGTACGAGAGGAACCCGAGAGTTAGCGAAGAAATACGATCATTTGCGATAACGAATCTTTCAAAGAGATTAAACTGGTCGCTATGGATACCTAAGTTGTTATTTGTCATTGTTTGTCATGCATGATTTTAAGTGTCAGGATTATTGTTTATTGTAATTTGCTTTTGGGTTTCCGACTAATTTAATCAATCATTTTGATTACAACTTTCACTATGCCGCACGAATATTCTGCTCAACACCAAGCTGATATTCACTTCGTCTACGGTTTCTGTGACGGAAATGCTACAGCAGCTGTGCGAGAGTACCAACGGCGATTCCCTGGTCGGCGCGTTCCTGATATACGAACATTTATTAACATACACAGGAGATTTTGTGAGATCGGAATTAGACCACGCCGCCCTGAACGAGCAATCAATTTGAGCGTCGCTCAAGAAAACAGAATAATGAACCTTATTATTCATGATCCTACACTCTTAACGAGACGCGTTGGGAGAATCGTGGGTGTATCTCATAAGCTAGTGTGGAAACTGTGGAAAAGATATGGTTGGCATGCCTACCACTACAGAAAATCCCAAGGCATAATACCACCTGATCACTTCTCAAGAATTGTTTTTTGCCAGAGAATGAATCAAGAACTGATAAATAATCCAATACTGCTTCAAAAAATTCTTTGGATGGATGAAGCCCAGTTTACAAGAGCGGGAGTATTCAATTCCAAAAATCAAGTGCAGTGGCATGAGAGCAACCCGAATTTACATTGGCAGGCGTCACATCAAACTGAATTCTCTGTAAACATGTGGGCTGGTGTTTTTAACAATCAGCTGATCGGCCCTATTGAGATTCCCCACCGCCTAAATGCTGACAATTACTTAGAGTTCCTAAGAAACGTCACTAGCTTCGAATTTTTCGAACAAGTGGATCTTCAAACTCGCGAACCATGTAGCTCCAACATGATGGGGCCCCTGCACATTATGGCACACAAGTGCGTGAATATTTAAATGCAACGTTTCCTGGCCGTTGGATTGGACGAGGTAGCACAAATATCGCATGGCCAGCTAGGTCCCCAGATCTGACTCCTTTAGATTTTTATGTCTGGGGAACCTTAAAGGAGAAGGTGTACTCCGTACAAATTCAGAACCGTGAACAGCTCTTAGATAGAATATCTCAGGCTGCTGAACAAATAAGACAAATGTCTGTTTTAAATGGCCAAATTAGGACTCGTTTGAATATTTGTGTCGAAAAAGAAGGTGGTCATTTCGAAAACTTTTTACATTAAATTTATTTTTTGCTTTTTAGAGTTTATTTTTTATTAATAAAATATTTTTGAATGACATTACGGCTGACGTAGTTGTCTAACCTACAGTGTTATATGGATCTTTGGACACTCCATTGAGGTTGACAGGAGAGCGCTCATTTGTGAAATGTATTGAAAAATAAGATGGTGGCGTTAGTTCTGATGTTGCCCACGCAACAAGTGTGCTTATAAATTATAATTATTCTACTCAAATGCATAAAAAAAATATGCTGTGATTACCATTTATCTTAATTTGACCGAGACCTATCTTTTGAGAGTATTTTTACGAATGTACGTGAGCTCTAAGCGTGTGGTCCCCAGATTGCGTGTTGAGCTGCCCCTCTTTTAGTCAATAATTTTGAGATTGAATGTTCGTTACTTAAGCCGAAACGGCAGAATGGGAAGATAATTATGGTAGCCTACTCCCCTTCCCGTCGTTGGAGGTCCGGCGTTGCTTTAAGCCTAGACTAAAAATAAGGACTGCAGAAACGTTTTGCGAAGGCTGCATGTCGTGGGAAGAGGTTATCATGATTTGTTTATGGAATTTTGTTTTTTTTTTTATTCCTCAATTAAAAAGACAATTCGAAATACGTATCTACCTGCTTGGTAGCCTTATACGTTCTCTTTAGATAAGTATAGTACATTGACAGTGCTATGAGGAACGAGATAAAAAATCAAAGAAACTGTTTTGACAAGTTTCAGCCCGCCAAATGTTATGAATGAAAATACGACGTTGCCAATTCGGATAAAGAGGCATGCATATCGGGTTATTTACGTCTAGGTATTTAGTTTGTATGAAAATTAACAAAAAATAAAAAATAAGAATTTATTAATGTGTCCATAATGAAAAATGCTTACTTCCGTGGTCTGAACATCTGGTCGAAGTTTATGTATATCGTCCGGAACACGGTGTATTATTATTACCCATTAAGTTCTATTTCAAGCTTATTGGTCATTGTTTTGAACACTGCAAAGTATTACGGGATTTTTATAACTGTGTAATGCAAGAGGAATTTTTCCTCAATGAATTCCCATAACATTGGGCTGATTACAAAACAACTAATGCTGTTGGTATGTTTTCCTACAATTTCAGAAAGAAACATTATGAAACAACAATAACACCACTGAGTAAACGTAAGAGTAAAAACAAAGAAATAAAAGGTATATGCTTCATTATAATACGGTAATAACATTTTTTCTAGGTAGTTATTAATTATTGGAAACATACCTCAATATAAAACAACTACAATTGGAAACATACCTCAATATAGAACAACTACAAAAAAAAAATCGTCTATAGCACTACTTACACTCACAATACCAATATTACTATGTACGCACACAAAATTTAAGGTTGATAATAACTTTCAAATAATAATTAAAGAGCACTAAATTCACAAAAAACAACCACGCCATGTAACAATGCTTTTTTTTTAATTTAACGTTCGAGTTCCGAATTTTATACATACAGCCAGCCAGTCGTTTGTTACCCTTTATAAAAAACTTTTTTCCATTTTCATTTTTTTTAAAGCGTTCCATGTTCGAATATTGCATACAAATAGCGCATCGGCCCAGTAATCACAATTAAAATGGCGGCCAAGATGAGAATGCTACGTGGAACATTACCATCAGGAACGTTTAAGTACTGGCTGAATTGAAACCGTTTATGGATGGAAAAATTAAAACGAGATTTGAATTTCGTATTCTGTGTGCGCTTGTCTGGGTCATAAATGGTAATGCTTTAGCTGGACTGTAGTATTGTTCATAAATATCTCAGATAGATTAATGTATTTGAAAATGAACTATAAAGTGACCACGTGAAGGCGTGAAGTCATGTTGAAAATATTTGTGAGCTACATTTAAAAACAGAGCTAAGATATTTTTATTTTGGCAAGAGTCGCATGTTTATCGGAAATAAAGTATAATAATATAGTATCAATTTCTCACGTAAAAATTGTTTTGAATTGCCAGTTAAAAAAAATGAACTACACCTGAAAGACCGATCGAAAAACGTTCACAAGTCGTTCAGTCAGAACGAACGTTTTCAATTAAATCCTAACCCCTACACTCTATAGCCCATACAAAAAAAAAAGTAATTTCAATACACACAGCCTAGAAAAAACGTCAAGAGGTTTTTTGCGCTCCATTACAGCCGGTTCGGATTACGACCGACGACGTGGAAAATCTCTATATCGTTAATTGAAAACGAACCGTTCTGTGGACAACAGAGGGAGAAAAAATGCCTGAGCCTTATTACAAGTCTGAAGTAAACGGGTATTATTTAGTCTAGTCAGTTTTTAAGACTGGAATGCAATCAAAAATTGTTTACGCAATTGATGATTGATCTACTTTCCAAGAATTTTGATGGACATGTTGTAAACTAATTACCAAAGAATTTTATTGTTCGTCTAGTGACTTCATGATCTATTAACGTGAAGAAAAAAAGTGGAAAATCACGAAACAGAAAGAGGAATTATAGACTCAATAAATAACTCTCGAAAGCCGCAGACAAAGAATGTGTAAACATATTTTTTTTTAGCATCAAATAATTGAGTCATCGCAAATATTTGGATTGTCTGAATTCCAATATTTATTTTGAACTGAGCGTCCGAATTAGCGCCGAATATACTCACGCCCACTTATTTTACGAAACGTGTGCTACTACTATTTTTAATTGAAAATGAACACATTTACCATGAGTATAAAAGAATGATTTCCTACATGGCAAAAGCTTTTGTCTTCGGCTTAGTCAGTGGTAAAATCATCCCAGAACAAATAATGCTGGGATTAAACTGCTATCTTGGTTATAAACTGTATATGCGCCAAATTTATCCGAATGCGTTTAACCGACTCTGCCTGAAAGGGTGAAAAACAAACACCCCTTTCGTATGTATCATATACATACGAAAGTTTGTACGGACGTACATAATATATGTAATGGTAAGATTTATTAGGTATCTTCCTCATTATATGTATATAATTATTAGGTATTTGGTAGCTAACTCATTATACTCATATTAATAATTATTTCAATGACGTCAATGTCATAGAATACGTACGCTCACTTGTTTTGTATTGGATAGGTGATACCTACAGTACAGCAATATCGTTAAAATTACCTAAACTACTTAACAAAAGTATTTTTGTTTACGGTTATGTTTTTCTACAACCAAATCCTCAGGCCCTCTTGGAAAATTCACCCTCTATATCCATCCAAGGATGATTTTTTCAAGTGAACCTGGATGGTCAAATCATACCAAAAGGATATTAACCTTAAGGAATCGCGAAAAATACTCAAAGAAGTCTCGGGAAAACTGCATCATTGGATGTTTTTATTTCTGTCATATTCATAATTACTCACCGATTTTTGCCAAAATTTATCACCAATAAAAGTTACCCTAAACAAATCCTCTAACCACTTAATTCTTTCTCTAAAATACGATCGCGTGAGAAACAAACATTCGTTCCGTTCAATATCCTTGCACTTGCACCGTAAGGGGCCGGTCAGAAACTGCAAGTTAATCGCCATATATTACAGCGATACATCATTAGGACGACCCTTAAGTGAGTTGTAAGAGGAAATAAATAAAGAAGGTTGTCGGTAAATTAGACGCCATATTGCTACACAATCTGTCGACGTTAATCATTTTTGGCAGATACAAATGTATGGGTTAGTTTATTTGTGTGTGGAAATAGTAGATTGTTATACAAGGGTGGAAAGGAATCAATTCCCATACGAGGTATTTAGACGCACGAGCGAAGCGAGGGCGGCTATAGTCCGAGTGGGAATTGATGACTTTCACCCGTGTTAAACACTCTACTTTTCATTTCAAATATAAGGAAAGTAAAAAATAGTAGTTTTTCTAAAATATTTATTGATAGTAATAACACGAGCAGTACCTATTTAATAGTCTTTTTTAATTTAAATTTCAAATATGGAACACACCGCCCGCGTCACCGCCGCGGGCCATCCCACTATAATATGTTTTTTTTTAAATTCACATTGGCCGTATACACTCACAAGACCGCAACCAATTTTAGTTCTATTTTTAAAATTCATTCCCGCCCTAGGGAGGGAAGCAATTACTATGAGTCTTTCCCGCCCAAGGGAGGGAAGCATCGTTTTCGACCCGCTGCTCTGATCAAACAAACACTACTTTCCGAATATGAGAAATGAAAAATAATAATATTACCTATACTAACGAACTTCAACTGTTTAATAAACAAAAAATATCAACATAGATATGCAAACTTCAAATTATACAATGACATAAACCTACGCAAGTACATTTTCCAAGAAAAAAATCGATTGAAAAACACAACAACATGTCATCGACTCGTCGCTGTCATTTTCCAAGAAGTGAAAATAATTTATTGCCTAAATTATTTTCACTACACATTTCGTCATTTAATCTCATCTACATACAATGATGTCCATCGGCGTCGACAACGGCTTTTACATAATTAATGCTGCGCATAATCACGTTCTATGTCAATAGAGTTCGCACGATGCGAGCATGCTGACGTCATGGGGGCGTCACGTGACTGCCTGAAGAGTTTTCCAGGCGACTGGTGACTCATACTAGCCATGAGATGTGGTGCAAGTTATAAGAATTCCTGTAGAGCAATAGTTTTGCACACGGAGCGATACGATCGTACTTTTATGGCAAACTTTTATTACTTGTTTATAAAAATAAAACACAAAGTCAAGTCCTCGATGGATTTGCGTTGCTTTATTATTCGTTCTTATGGTCACATTCAAGCTCCATCGTCTGATCAAGTTCATCAACTTGGATAATTTGATTACAGACAGAAACTAAATTAAATCTTGTACATACTACGCTTATTCTTTTAGAATTTGGTCCAGACATACAATTTTAATGCGTTACATGAGGAAAAGGCTAGCAATTTGTGGGAAAAAGCTACCAATGATGACTGTCATGGCAATCTTTAGCCTTGATAACTATAGTACTATTAATGACCTGCTAACATGATTTCATATTGTTTTAAATTGATTATCAACATAAAAATACTTCATAAATAGTTTTTCCAGATAGTTTTCTCTTTACTAAATACAAACAATCTGGAAACGCTCTTTCTATTCAGTCTTCTTCTAGTAACCGCTATCGCTTATAAATCACGCCTCATTTCAGCCTTGAACTCTGTGTATGGAAATTTTATACGTCGTTCGTACTCCGTCGCACCCAGAGGCATTGTAGTCTAAAATAGACCCGACACAACACTAGTCATTCCACAGAATATAAATGTGCTAGAATAGAATTTTCTCTTGTTATATTCCTATTCTAGACCAGGTTTAGTACTGAGCTGATTGGCTATGTTGTTTGCAGGTTATTTCTTTGACACCGTAAGGATTTGAAGCTTGAAAATGATGTCTTTTATTTTTACGTTTATTTGGGCAAGTACGAGTATGATAGTTTGTTAGCACGATTGGCACAGTGGCCCAATAATTGAATGTTGCGCTATACGTCGTTTGTTCGATTCCCACTCACTTTTTACGTACACGCACAATTACTAGTATAACCTACAGGTAAATAATCCAGGTCTGTCTGTTTGTATTTGTGAGTATGTTTGTAAACGCACTCAAGGTAAAAGAAATTCCTATACTACTAGTATGACGAAACGTTTAAGAAAAAAATGTTAAATGAAAGTGAAGAAAATACTTTTCTTCCGAAAAGGCGACTAAGCCCGAAACCAGTTATCTACCAGAAAGGTGCTTTTGCAAATCTGTAGCCAATTTATGGTAGGAATAAACTTCCTGGCTCAATCCAGGACTTTAGTCTAGCTAAACCTGAAATCTAAGTGTGAGTAATGTGTCCAGAATTATCAAGATTGAATGTGTTTCTTATCTTCTTGAAGCTCTTGCTAAGAGAAAGTTACTTATATAACTTTTAAAGGTAAGGACAAAGTAATGTGAACCGAATTATCGTGAAAAGATGACTCATTTATGACATGGCAACAGTGACACAATTACATTTCTGTAATAAACAGGATATTATCATTATACTAATCAAAAATAACAACACTAATAAAGATACGAAAAATATAGCTCGTGTAAACCATAAAACGTAATAACACAGACATGTCACACAAATGTAATAACAATAATATAATTAACAGCAAATGTCATTAATATTCGAATGACGTCATTTTCTCACAGCATTGTTCTACTGAGGTAAAGGACATAATTCATTACCGCGGCAAGTGTACGACACCACAAAAGGATCCACGTTCCAAAGAACATTTTAATCTATCCGTAGCTCGTAATGTCTATATGTACTTAACTAAATTACTTGCATAAATCATATTTAAACGTGACGAATGCTGGCGCCTACAAACCCCGCAAAACATAACACACGCAATTATTAACTTTAACACGGTGGGATTAGTTCCAGAATCGGTGGAGGATACAGAAATCGGCCGGAAAATTCGAGGCGATATTAAAAATGTTATTTATGACTTGCGATATAGAGATCAATTTCGTGTTTTCGGTTTAGGCTGTAGGAAAACGTTATCTAACCGAGAAATTTTTGCGAGAATTATTTCGTTCTCGTGACCGCGTCGTATCATTTCACAGTGAAAGCAGTTTTTTGCCACTGTTTTTAACTGCTGGATTAAACTCATAAGTATGTTGTATTTATATGCGTTTAGTTATTAACATGTAACATTTGAAAGCCGTTTAAAATGTTTGCACTATCTGCTGAGATTTACTCGACAAATGTTTACATTTTCGTAGACTTTGCTCTCGAGTGGGAGAGGAATTTAAATTGTTTGGAATTTGAAACGTATACCGCGTGTTCTCCATTGATAAAATACAGTTTATTTTTTCTTTGACTCACACTGGTTTTACATATGAAAAAGCAAGCATATAAATCTACTTTCTTGAAAATGTTTCCACACTTAATTGTTTTTGCTTTCTTTTAATCTTACGATAGAGAAAAGCGCCTTTAAAGTATATTAAATTTTATTTCAAAACTACCTATTCTCCCTATGTTGATAAATAGCTCTCCTTCATAATATCCGCGTTTTATCAAACGAAACACTTTTACATAGGCGTACTACAATATTTACTAACCATTTTCACAAAAAAATCGAACCATTAATTCTAATTCCCCATTTTCACAGTGAAACATTTATGTCATTTCAAACATTTTAAGTCCCCATGAAATCGCGATAAAACTGTTTTATTCTTACGGGACTCTTTGGTACAATCTGTTTCTTCCCACCGGGAGAACTTGGTGGTACATGCGCCCGATGATTTATTCCAACCCTTATCTTTGGTACAGTCACTAGCATTTATATGAATGCCCTTAGTAACTTTCAAATTTGATTTTTATACACGAGAACCTAAATTATGACGCAGTCTCCACGCTTGCAATAAATTTACGATTGGGTAGAAGTGCATGTCATAGTACAGTACCCTTAGCATGAATTTTCAGTATTTGAGAAGTAAACTGGAACTTTGTCAATTTCAAATTGAGAATTTTCAAGGAAAAAATTAGTTCCTTTTTCACACCAAAGGCGCTGTTCCATTTTTTCGTACAAGAAACACTGTAAATACTGTAAAGTAAAAGAGTGAAAATTCATGCTAAGGGTACAGATTACAATTCTGGTCCAATGTAATTAGCGATGAGTCTTATTGCCATCGACAGGTACAAATCTGGACTGTGGCTGCCACTGAGAAACTGAACCTTTGCCGTCCACGTCCTCAAGCCTAGCGTAAGGCCTAATCGCTAGACCAATAACTAGTCTTATATCAAAATCGGAACTATAATTCCGTTCGAAAATCGCATCTGAATTTTACGAAGTGTACAGGAATTGGTGGTTGCGACTGTACGTGTACATACTCCATTAAGATTAGGTATTCATGTTGCACACCTGATACTTTGAAAGCGTTTGACAATGTGGTAATGTCAAGTCTCTGTGTGCGTGTGTCTGTACATTGAAGATGGAATTTCATCTTTTGTTTGTGTGTAGTAAAGGTAGATTAGGTAATGGAGGGTACTCTGATAGACATATCGTTGGGTTACCGAGCAACAAATATAAATGTTTATAAAACATATTGTTTTTTTTGAAGTGAAAACTTCTTTAGCGGCGTTGTACACTTTTTCTGTAATGGGTAAAAAATTTAAAACTCGCGTCAGGGTCACGTGACCAAAACTCGCGTCAGGGTCACGTGACCCTGATCGAAAATGAGTAAGACGTCATTCAAATTAAAAATAAAACATAGTAACAAAAAAGTTTTCACTTCTACCGGCACTCCTGGAGTGCAACCTTTTTTTATGAATGGACTGAGATAGGCTGAATTAACAAAGCTCGACAAAAGAAAGGTAGAATGTACTTCATTGTACACTATAAAACCTTTTTTCAAAAAAAATCAAACCGACGAAACATCGAACTGAAAAGCAAAAAATAAATTTTGAGGCGGCGCCAAACAAACAAACATATAACTATTTGAAGAGCAGAAAAGCTTGTTGTATAGCTTGTCGTGGTTGAATAGCTCATCGTAGCTATTCGCTGATTGTTTCTTTGGCGCCGCCTCAAAATTTATTTTTTGCTTTTCAGTTCGATGTTTCGTCGGTTTGATTTTTTTTGAAAAAAGGTTTTATTTTTTACTTTTGAGTTTCCTATCTCGTGTCTGTAACTAAAAAAAAATAACATTATTTTTTTAATATTTTTTTTTGTTAACTATTGACGACTTTCTACACCTGCCTTTCTGTCTTCATTCTCAAACTCTCTCACTCTTTCTAACGACTGTCATACCCCAGCTACGTCTAAAGTTCTCATCAAGATGAGTGAAATGAACCCAAATACGATATAGTTGCTGTTAACTGTTAAGGATCTCTTGCTACTGCCCTCTGTCACCATCCTCAGACCCTCGATGACAATTATACCCCGGCCAGGTATAAAGTTTTCACCAAGACTAGTGAAATGTGCCCAAACACGATAAAGATGCTGTTTTAACTGTTGAGGACCTCTTGCCCCTGCTATCCGTCACCATCCTCAGACCCTCGATGGCAATGATACCTCAGCTAGGTCTAAAGTTCTCATCAAACTGAGTGAAATGAGCCCAAACACGATATAGCTGTTGTTAACTGTTAAGGAACTCTTGGGACTGACTTCACAAAATAACAGGGATCTGGAGTTGATCTGATGCTGGCGACGCCAGCATGTTATGTTCTCCACATCTCTGCTATATTATAATAATGTCCTCAGAACTACAATTGTTAACTTTATTCCAACAGAATCGGTTCATAATTGAAAATTCTGTAGGAAGATTGACAATTACTTCCTTTTTTTCTACCCTTAGAGGCCGATTTTAGTTTTGAAATGGGACCAACTTTGAGATATACTCTTTCCAACAAAAAAAGAATTTTTGAAATCGGACCACGTCAGGAAAAGTTATGCGTGGTCATACATAAAAAAAAAAAAACAAATATACATGTCGAATTGAGAACCACCTCCTTTTTTTTTCGTCGGTTAAAAATTGTAACCAAACTGTTTTACAACATTTCTGATCCTATGGTAGTAGGTAAAAATTTAGCCAACACCGTGGCTGGCATCCATTTAACAAAGCTTTAACAATTTACACAAAACCAGCTCTACAACATCAGTATAGTGTATAGGAGGCTTAAGAAATCAAAGTTGCATATACACTGGTTAGTTTTGTACTAGCCACTAGTCCTATACCAGAGACTGTCTCCGGTAGAGAGACAAATTACAAAGTAGTGAGTAGAGAGAGAAGACAGTGTGCCTTTATAAGTTTATACACACTTCTGCAGAATATTTCCTGTATCGATACCTATTCTCCGCTAATACTGGCCCTCATAGCCGAACGGCATGACTCTACTGCAAAATACGTACCGTAAATACGTATAAAGTGCCGTGTGCAAAATCGAAAAGTATGACTAATCAAATTAAAGAATATCTGTCGAGAATTCTAGTCTGTTTTAGGCTTCTATCCTGTTTGTTTGTTAAGCTTTTTTTAAATATTTCTTAATATGTAAAAGAGATTTTCAAAGCTATTTTGCAAAATAAATATCAACTATCACGCCCAAACTGATTCAGTGGCAAATGTGATCTACCATAGACCAGATGCTTTACCATCAGGGAAAATAGTGGTCTAGGCGAAACTATCGACAATAAAAAAATACTGATCATATTGAAATGTTACATCGTTGTACAGAGAAGGACATAAGGTACCCCTTATCCGGATAAAAACACTTTTCACTAACGTCATATGAAAATAGGTAGCGTCACGTATACGGTCCGAATTTACCATCAAATTGTAAATTAACAAGAGCGAAGCCGCAAGCAAGAGAATTAATGCTAACTCTCTTCATTGCTAAATAGAATAATTGGTACAAAAAGCTTCAAAATCACGTATCTTGAGTTAAACTTGTATGCAACTCACGTTCCACTCGTATTCGATACTCTAGAATAATTAACAGAGATTGGCGCCAAAGTTAGTTACTCCACGTTAAAGGGGGATGCAAGACGACATTAGACATATTTTCAGATACTTGCTAAGTGATTACTGTCTGCATGTCTGTGTATATATGTTTGACATCCCATGACAAGAGTTCCTGAACATTATTAACTGATGATGATGAAAATAAACAACATATTAAAAATGAAAAAAAAAAAGTTTATTAGTTTTAACATGTTTTCATAGACATATTATATTTCTTGCCTATTTATTCAAGATCTCCAACAAATGATAGAGAAAGTGAAATATGAGTCATTGGTGTAGTTAAATATTACTTGTTATAGTACTGTGCCTTGTTTATTTGAATTCTTAATGAGTTTTAATAACACTGATAACTATTTACATGAGATAGTTAACAAAATAAAACAACAAATATTACTCGTATTATCATTTACCATTGTTTGTTTACTCGTATGAGTCAAAATATCAATCAAACTTATTTTACTTTCACTTGTAGATTGTCATTAGGTACAATATCTCTTAGAAGTCATTAAAATGTGACTTATATTATAAACATTTAGTCTATCAACATTATTTCCAACCACATGATTTTAATATCGGCTTTCACCCAAAATCCTTGGACTGTGTCCAAAAGCTTATTACTTTGTCTGCGGGCCGCACAGTCTAATTAACTATTTACACCCTATGAGTCATACGATGTATTTATTTAGAATATATTCTGTTGGTAAAAACTGGAATTCCACCACTTCGGTAACCAGAGAAAAAAGTGAGTTTAAGTTTGTACACACGGCTACACATTAAGCTATAGAAAACTAGAATAAGCTGACCGTTGAATGTGCAGAAAGACCATACAAAGCTAGACAACGATAAACCGGCTTTTATAGTTTGAGGTATAATAGGTACACCTATTATATTTTCATGGAGCTGTAAACAAAATTTAAATTTCTTGGTATTTACCTAAACATAAACGCGTTCAAAGTTGTAAAGGTGAAACGGTTACACACGCGTTTTTCTTATGCACATAGAACGAATCGACGAATCGCGCAAATGCTTAGCAAACACGAGGCAGAAGACACGTTGTTACCATTTCGATTCTTGCGTTTCTATCACTGTAATCGCGCTGATATATCACTTCAAACGCTTGTAAAATCAAAATTATTCTTCTAAAAAAAATGTCCTATCAATTTGTTCAAAAGAACATAATATTATTCCAGAGTATAATTTTCTTGACTAAAAAAGGTATTCCAACTGCACAAATCCCAGCAATTGTAAATAAGGAAGCATATCAATCCTAAGTACTTAGTTTCTTACTCTAAATCCAATAGGAAACTTAAGAAAGTTTCGTCGAAATCTATCCGTTTCTAAGTTACTCCCTAAATAAGGGTCTATCCGGACCCCTTCCTAGCGTGACATCTGTAAAGGGGTTTTCAATGTCGACGAAGTTGAACAGCCCTTAGAATAAATAACTAGTAGTAGGTAACGTATAGACTATTAGAAAGATTTTATCTGTTTGTCCGTAATTTGTTATACGTAGTGACAATTTAATAATAGTAAGGGGAATGGGTGGTAGGGAAATGTGGTGTCAATTATCTTTTTCATGCTATGTTTCCCATTTCTTGTATGTAATTAATTCCAATAGGTACCATAAGTTATTTGGTTTCTTTTTTTGTTACTATATTATTTTCGAGGTTTCATAATTAGTATAGCTGACCGACTAGGTTATGCTTTTTAATAAAGTGTTTTAAAGAATGTATTTGAATAACGATTTTTGAATTTGAGACTTCTTTTTAAAACGCAGTATATCGGAAATACTTTTCTGAAACCGGTTCTTTAATAACAGATGTGACCATTCATTTGAATATCATCAACTCCTAAAACGAAGAAAAAATCAATTGAGAAAAGAAATCCAGATTCAATAACAAAATAATCTCGCTGAAGCATTGTAATACTACCGATTTATGAAGTACCGCGTAGCGCTACGAGCTACGAGCTACGTGCTACGACCGCTACATCGGTCGACGTGCTCTGCGGTGTGACGTCACGAACTGATTTACAGCCTACGATGCTACGAGAGTTTATCGACCTCGCGTTTTATATGAAATATTATTTTGTGGTAGTAAAAGAGGCTTAATGTTTTGAATTCATTAGGTGTTTGTGAATGTTTTGAATTTTGCAAACGGGCAAAGATTGGAGTATAAAATCTGTAGCTATTGTCTAGCCGTAAGGAACAATGTTCAAGTAACTAATTTAGATAATTTGCTATCATGAACTTAATAATGATCAAATTATAAATAAACTTACATTCCTCATAACTGTTACCTAAAGCCAAAGTTTGGTGACGTTTAATCGACAAAAAAAACGTTATAATTATAATCGCTAACAACTGGATCACGTTGTTGACGCAGTAGCTCAGCTATCGGTTCAATTCCCGATTCACTGAAAAAATATTTATATGATCTACAGGTAGTTGCTCCGGGTGTGGGTGTTTGTATAAGTGAGTTTCTATTATTGTAATTACACCCACAATACAGGAGAAATTCTTAGTGTGAGGAAAAGGGATTACAAGTTTAAGACATAATATTTTATGTTTTTAGTCTTAGTCATAAAAAAGTATTTTTTAAGACTAAGACCACCTATGCACAATGTCTGCTTGGTTACCAAAAGCTCTGTTAAAAAACCAACTTTATTTACCCACCCAAACTATATTTTAATTACACTCAAAACAGAGAATACAGCTGTCATCCCCAATTGTTTGCCCACGTCGGTACATCCCACATATACCTACAGGTCTGTCTATACCACATAATGTATCAACGTAGCGTGAAGCCTGTCAGTAACACGCTGTGACGTGTGCAAACAAACGTGAAGAGCTTACTAATAGATTATTGTGAAATTAGTAGAAAATCTAGGATCGATTGAATATGGAGAAAAAACAACTGCATGAACTACTAGCCAGGAAATCTAAGATCGATTGAATATTGTGAAAAATAAGTGAATTTTTGAATTTCATTTATGATTGACTTTAAAAATATTGATTTTAAGATGACTGCTTTTTGAAATACATCACGTTATTTATCTTAAGGCTTTCATATTTTGCAAAATCGACGTCCGATGAGCGGGGAAAGTTTGACGATTTCCCCGCCACCAGCGCCACTGTCGCGAAATTATTGAAAACCTAAGTTTTATGTATTTCATTTCTAAAACTTCAATATTTCATACAGTGTTCCCTTCACGCAAAATACATTTATTACTCCAGTAGAAATATTTTATCACAAGGATGTCAATGCATTTACTAATACAAAATGATATAAATACCTGTTGATGCAAACAAATATTTTATAAATATATTCGTCCATTCACAGACCTAAATATATTTTATAACATTTTGACACAGATTTTGATGTCCCCAGATAACAAAAAAAAACTACTATTTTTTAGAAAATTTATGAGCATTGGCATACTGTGCCAAAATGACAATACCCAATTATCTATAATGCCCCAAACACACGAGCGGAGCGTTTTATTAACATGCGTTCACATTTTCACAAAGCGGGACGCCCTTCACCATCTGGTGGTGTGTACCAGTACACATTTTACGAATAAAACATTTACTGATTTGAATTTAAAAACATATTTTTTTATCTCTTTTATCATCAATTCATCATCATCATGATCATACGATGTTTTGTGTATAAATTAAGAACAATTTTTTCACTGATGCATGGAAAAACATTATCAAAATTAGAACTTCGATAAATAAATGTTTATTAAAAAAAACTACAAAGAATATGGAATTTATATTATTCTAATTCTATTATGCATTTAAATTACAACACCAAATTATTCATAAAATGTGTTTAAAATATAAATTTTAAACACATTTTATTTTATTTTGTTGTTTATTATACAACAAAATTGCAGGTTTTTTGTCCGATCGCCATAAAAAGACTTCTTAACGTTTCTGGCGGGAAATCAGAACAAGATGGAGAACTTTTGTTACTGCTGCACTTTAGCAGCTGGCTAAATGAAGTAAATGATGGTAGTGTCATCCTCTATTCGTTCTATTAGAGCAACCAAAATTATAAATTTCCCGCGAACGTGCCTTTCCCATTTGTAGGATAAAATATCACACTTCATGTAAAAATAAAATTGCTATTATTTAGAAAAACTATTACTAAATACAATATTAAAAAGAGTAATTTCTATGAAACTAATGCAGTGTCGTTTAGGCGATGCTAATTCCTAGTAAAACAGATTGTGGACGCGCCACAAAACTTGAATCACGATCACTATTTTTTTTAATTTACTAATTATTCTTTATATTCTAGACAAGTACGTCTAACTTCTTTAAAAAAAAAAAACAATATTGTACATTTGGTCTTAGATAATTATGATTTTCAACCACGTCGCAAAAAAAAATTAAATAGAGCGACAAACAACTTGTACTGAACACATGGTGAGACTGAGCAACAACCACCGATTTTTCATCGCATTCGCAGTACTTTGTGGCCAATCGCACAAGTGTTTTTTTCTGGGCATGGGAAATAGAAAAAAATGTATTCCCATATTGTATCTGTTCAAACGTCAACGATTATAAAACGCGGCGTTTTTGTTCAAACTCCATTTGATTTTAAATGCTAGGCGGTGACAGTTAAGTTCAATTTTATGTACCTTTTTGTTAAAACTCTGCGTATTTTTACGTCCAAAAAACAGAGCTCACTAGCTCTGTTTTTTGGACGTAAAAATACGCAGAGTGAGAATGGAGCTTTATGCGATAGTTAACAGCGTTGTGGGTATTACTCCTTATTTGTAGGTGACATGGGTGACATGTAATCTTGAAGTATTCAAAATATTGACAATACAGTAATTTTCATTTAATTATTTTAATCCTGTTTCTTCGAAATTGTTATAAATCTTTGACGAAATGAAATAAATAATAATAAAAGTGAAGTGCATCTTATCCTATATTGCAATTCGATACCATTAGTGGTTGTTTTCAGTTACATAATTATTGTTGACTGAAATTCAGTACTAATAAGAATAGTTCACGTGAAATGTTATATAGATCCAAAAGTATTGGACGATAGAGAATGCAAAATATTGCAGAACGATGAACAAGAACCGTACTACGATATCACGATAACATTGATATAGGTACCTGTGAGTAATTTATTATATTGATAGAAACAATTCATAATGTATATTATACGTATTCTAAAATTCTCATTCTCTCAAATCCCTTATTTGCTCCGTACATCAAGAATGTCTGTGCGTCAGAAATTTCCTGCAATTAAATTCAGTAAGTTCGGTTTCTTTTCAATATGTATTAATGAAAATAATATGTTATTGAAAATAGAAAGTTTATAGGTCTATTTTACAGCCATGTCCGTTTAATCAGGTCCCATTAAACACAGCGTATATATGCCTAAACATATTTTGAATAATCAATAAGCCTACGCTATCTTTTTCTCAATTTCCAATTTTTCTATTACGAAAATCTGACAGCCCCGATCAGAAAAAAAGTGTCATAGGTCTAGTCTGTAAGAGCCACGCTGGCTGACTGATTCGTCAACGAGCGACAGTGATGACACTACTTTTGAAAGGCAAAAGATGAGAGGACGATAGTGAATGTGTGCTTAGAATAAAACGGCGTATGTGCCCAAACACATTGACGTCTTTTTATAAATTAAAATTGTTATTAAATGAAAAAGTAACCTGATAAAGTTCTGACAAACATCATTACCTATTTATTGATATATTCTTCAGGACCAAAAGTTTGATCTACTTCAAGTACCACTCAAAAAACGTTAAAAAATCTCTATTTTCGCGATTTTTTTTGATCGAGTCAAGTTATAAATATCGCGTTTTCAACTGGAAAATAACATAGACAGTTTATTGAACTATAACATACATTTTTTTCAGATCGAAAAACGAATATTTGATTGTTTGCCGTTGAATCAAAAATAGGTTGATTCCGAATTACGTGGCCTTAAAGGTACGAGAAAAGGAGACAGAAAGAAATATGAGCTTCATTTTTAGCACGAAAAGTTTACTGCAGCCGATAAAAAATCTTGATTACTTGAATATTGAACATCTAACAATGAAATGAATAAAGTGTTAAACTCTAAATTGAAGTTCTCATTCAAAAATTATCTCGAAAAGTTTAGTCAGAATTCATTTTCCCTTTTTTATTTATGGTTTAATTGAAACCGGTTGTAAACATTCGAGGATGCACTTTTTGTGATTAAAAAACATTTTTTAATATCCCTGATATATGGAACACGGTAGATTTTTTATGCGTTTACAAATTGGCCACTAAAAATATCCCGAAACCATAAAACCTGTGCAATTCAAAACGCTGCATAACATCGTTTAAAACTTTCCATAATGAACGAACGATATCCATAAATAATTCCATTCATTCACTATGAAATTACCTTCACGTTATTAGTCTAATAAATTTTATTTATGGTCAAACAAAAGGATATAACGTCACGGACATTTTGTCCACATTATGTCCCCGGTACAGCCTGACCTCATATGTCCGTATCAATAAATATATTGTTACAATATTTGAACCCAGCCTTACAAAAAAATTACCCGACATTTTTTGCGTTGAACGAACCGTAAAAGTTTTACAATCAAGGGTGGAAAAACAACCGTTTTCGATGGATATTTTTGGGACTTTAGGAAACGTTTTATTTTTAGACTATAGTATGTTTTACGAGGGTTTAAGCACGTATGGGTCACCACAAATGTGTTGGGATGTTACATGTAGATTATTGGGTACAAAAAATAAGTAAAGTAGTAGTAGTGTAAGTAGGTAGGTATTGTTTTTGAAGTTGATTTTAATTCTAAGTTCTATACGTATAAATCATCGATATTCAAGGCGACA
Source organism: Agrotis segetum (assembly GCA_036375495.1). NCBI lineage: Eukaryota > Metazoa > Arthropoda > Insecta > Lepidoptera > Noctuidae > Agrotis > Agrotis segetum. Next base: position 230,676 of record JAQSVV010000674.1, on the reverse strand, counting down.
GCTTTCCGATAATTATTGCCTTTAATACATATTTCAACTAAAAGTAAATACACAATAAAATTACTTAGAAAGACTCCTGTTTAAGTAATTTTAAAACTATGTCTGTGTCTTGATTTGAATACCTAGCTACTTTAGCAACCGATCGATTACCCCAAAGGAACCCCCTTCAACCACCCACTAAACAGACTTAAAAAAATACAGGTAGCTACAAAGAAAAATCACTACCTCATTGACAAAGGCCGTCCATCTTAAGGCGGCATTAAACAAAGAGTAGGGGGACTATAATGTGATTTAGGCCCGAGGACAGACTCGCCACGTTAATCTTTACGTCCTCTCCCTAGGGTGTCATTCCAGTAGCCACGCAATGGACGTGACTTCTTCACATCTTAAAATATTGGCGAATTGATTTCTTGATAGTTCTTGTGGATGTCAAATTGGGTTTATTGTGTTTGGCGGTCTTTGTCTTCTAGTCCTATGTCAACTTAGATAGTTTCTTAGGGGTTAGACGTGTTATAAAACAAAAATGCTACTAGACTGGTCATTAACTATGTTTTTTTAATTTTTTAGCAACCTCTTTCAATTTTCTAATGCAGAAATACTTTTATTTAACAATTTTCTTATTTCTTAATCATGTACAAAACTCGTATGCTTTTTTAAACATAGCTGTTAATCTAAGCGGATAGTTGATACCATTGAGCACCAAAGCAATAGTCTTTTCTTTGCAGACTTTCAATAGGTGCTTAAACGTGCACATAAAATGCACATAAAACCTTTTCTCCCCGATCCTTTTACATAAACCTTATGACCTCGCACTCATTATTTAAGAACCTTGAAAGAGAACCTGTGCCTAACGGCAAAGTCCCAAATCTCTAATGTCTCATTTATAATTTAAACCCGTCCCTTCTTAAATTAATTACTGACGACAAGAGATATTGATACCTATCCCTCTCTGTCACTCTCATCTTTCAGATTAAAATGTATATTTAATAAAATATTCCCCCTTAATAAGGTCGCAGGTAAATAGGTTAAAGGCCTCGAAACCAAAATTGACGGGAATCATATAAGCAACACTGTGTAACACTGCTCCTGTAAATTGCCTACAATGTTCGTAAAATGACGTAGCAATTTCGTCACAGTGGTTCAGCTGGAAAACGTCTGCAGTGTAGTAAATAATTTATGACCTCTTCTAAAGTTTCGCTCGCTTTGTTCAGTGAGTCAGGTTTATGAGTAAGCTGAGGACATAGTGATGTTGTAAGCGGATACCTGTCATTTGTTCAAATAACAAGTGATGGACAGTGGCTATCTGATACAACAATTAATTGAAACTGACCGTCCCCTTCTTAGTCTCCTAAAATAAACGATGTCAATCCGTCAACCAGGCTAAGTTTAGAATTCGGCGCGTCACCCAAAACCTAATTGGGTTGTGAAAGTCAAATAACAATTGCCTCACTTTAAAACATTGTAAAACTTTGATTAGACTAAAGCCTACGCCAATTTGCGTACAAAATATATTTTCTCGTACAATATCAGATTACTATCCTCACATTCGACATTTTTAATTTAGTACTAACAACACATACTCCTCAACAATCTGATTTTAAATAGTGATTAATTCTTCACACGTAACCCAAAAATTATCAAACTTCGTAATCAGATTGTGAAACCTTAAACCCGCAAACTAAAATAGTCTGCAACGCGAATATAAATTCAATTAACAATCGCAGTCGTTTTCAGTGAAAACTAAACGAGCAGTGACTTCAAAACTCCTGTAACTAAGTTTCACCTGGGTGACGCGGACGATGGAAAAAACGAATAATTACTTACCGCAGAGAGCCAATTGAATACACCCACCTGAAAAGAACAGACATTTTCATGAATATTCAGAAAAGCTCTTAGTAGAAGTTTATTGAAAAGAAATGGGGGAGACGCTGAAATACTTTAAAGGCTGGGCTACATTTTCGGTGTCTTAAAAATTTTAGTGGTCAGGACGCCAGGTGGATAGTGGAATATTCTATATAAGGCACTTAAGATGTTAATTATCATATCTCAGGAGATATAATAATGGATTTCTAAGTGTAATTAAACACTAAAACGTTAATTACTCTTTATTATTTTTGTTCTACCACTTTTTTAATTTCGTTAATGTCAAAAATTACACTTTAAATCATGTTAATCACAACTAGCTTTTATGAATTACAGGTTATTTTTTGAAAAATAAATCGGTTATTAAACATTTAAGGAAATATTAGTATCGAGAAAACAAATGGCTAAAAGTATATTTTCTATCATAAAGTTCTACTTCAAGTTATTTACTATATCCTAAACTTACTTAGTTCAAGATAAAAAATTTACGTCAAAATTTTCTCAGCTACAAACATTGTGGCCTATCCCTAACTTGAATGAAAGCCGTATCGGGGCGGTCTGCTTGAAAGAAAGAAGGTTCCTATTAAATAAATATCGAGTTAAGTACATGCAAATGTTCAGGAAGTAATTTAAAAGTATTTTCGATGAGTACCTGCATTGTTTCTATAGCTAACGAAAGCTGTTTCAAGCACCTTATGCTAACATTTTTAAAGTGCTGTTTTTTCTTCGGATAGAATATGTCAGAACTAATTAGCAATTTTTAAATAAATGCCACTTGGGAGGAAAACTGTAGTCTTGAGGTAATAAAATTTTATCTATTCCCACGTTTTTATAAACTCACTTTTCTTGTTCAATTCTCGTTTCATAAAAGTAAATTTCTTTGCGTGGGTTTTGTTAGCTATGAGTATGTTTTAAATTCTGATTAAAATTTAATTTAATACCGTATGAGTTAGTGTGTACATTGTGTTTATGCGGAAAGTGAAGCTATTTCAAGCACTTTTACTTTTAGGCTCAACTCACACCAAAAGAGCGTCAAAGCGCAGCGAAGCAGGCATCCGCGCGACTCGTTTTAGTTTCGCATGTGATAATAAAATTAATAGTAATAAAAATAAACTTAAAAATCATATGACACTGAAACTGCGCTTCGCTTCGCTGCTCTTCGCCGCTCTTTCGGTGTGAGTTGACCCTTATGCTAACTTTTTTAAAGTGCTTTATTTTCTTCCGATAAAATCTGTCAGAACTAATTAGCAGTATTTAAATAAACCACTAGGGAGAGTAATTCTAGTCTTGAGGAGATGAAATTCCTCAATTAAATTTTCAGTGGACTAACTTTAAAGGAAAATGTATTTTATAGCTTTCATTTGTTACTTAATTACATAAAAACTTAAAGTTGAATATACGATCATCAGCCTATAATTTTCCCACTGCTGGGACAAAGGTCTGCTCTCTGTGAAAGGAAGTGAGCCAGTATCCACCACGTGGGCCCAGTGTGAGTTGGTAGATGTCACATTTCTTCGAATTTTTGGTTCTAAGACATGACAGTTATCTCACAACAAAGTTTTTCTTCACCGTTTTGAGAGCAGTGATGATGAAATACATTACGTAAGTCGAGGCTACCACTGCTCTGTAATAAGTATACGGTCAATAGTATAGAATGGAAATAAAAAACGTGTTTGAATGAAGATGAAGTCTTTTTGTTGTCTTTTTGTTTGTAAGTTTGATGTTGATGAAGTTGATGATAAACAAAAACAACACATTTATTAATTAACGCTTACTCAAGATTATTACATCTATTTATACATCGATATAACAAAATCAACCGGATTACTTAGCTATATACCAACCAAAGCCTTTATCTTTCCACTTCGTCACCCATCTATAATGCCTGCCCAATATTTGGGGATCTAATGACGTCATAATAGAATTTGGCGATTAATTATTTCTGTTATCATCATTGAAGACAGAATGACTTGCAAGAAATGTCAATCTTAACCCTCGCTTTGCTAAGATGGACACTTCTTGCCAACATAAAGGATGGATTATGTGAAAACCTGAATAGTTTAGTGTTGAAAAGGGTTCAAAGTAAGAATTTCATAAGTTTTTGGGGAATGTCACCGTCCTATCTAGTGTTATGTTATGTTATGCGACCCTTTTTTTTTTTTTTTTTTTTTTTTAACGTGGTAAAATCATCAAATGAGTCCTCCCACCCCGGGCAGGGCGGGAGGGACTGTCAGACTTGTACTGACTAAAATCCACGGTGTCCTTCAGTAGCCCTTTATGTACCGGGGTCACGGTGAGGAAATAATCCCGCAACCCCGGCAGGCTTTGGCCCTCTGAGAGGGGGGCCCCGTCATTATGCTGACGCTCTTTGAGGCGCGCGTGGGACACAACGCGCCGTCGACCCGGGCATGGTCCTTGGTCGGGCAGCGAGTTGCGTGTTATGCGACCCTAAAGTAGAATATTTTGTGGTAGCTACAGTATTACGTCCACTGTATAACGAACATTCCAGAATGTAGCCAGAGTTTTGGGACTGTTCCCATAATATTCTAGTATAGAAGTTCTGAAGGTTCTGTGTGGAAGTCCAAGGCTGTTTCTTGAGCATTTTTTTATAGAATAATCTGTAACATTATGGTATGAGTGCCTGATGTTTAAAGGACAAGTAGACACTTCAGGAAGAAAGTACTTACCTATAAGTTTCCATCCGGAACCATGTTTTCAATGTATATGGGTAGTTCTTCAGAGACAAAATTTTCGATGTCTGTGGGTATATTTCTGTAACCAACTAACAAAACGGCATGTAATATTTTTTTCTGTACAGTTTAGCTTTAGCTCTACCTGGGACAAATTCTATTTTTTAATAGTAGCTATCTAGATACAAAATAAAAAATTTTGAAGTCTGTTCTCCTGATTCATATAGGGCGTCCGTTTCCCATTTTCCGGAACAAAATGGTCGATGTCGCATTTTCCTTTTGATTCATCAATATAAATTATAGTTATATCGAAAGGTAATTAATTGACCTCTTACAAAAAAAATACATATTAGATATAACTACGTTAGTGTAATTTTAGTTAAGTAAATAAGAAGTGTCCGGCGTATAATCAACGGCGGATACAAGGGGGGGGTCATGGGGGTCATGACCCCCCCCTGGGCGACAGACTGGGTCATAGGTGGCCACTGCAATTTTATCTAAGTTTAAACGAAAGGGGCACATAATCATAATAATGCAGTTTTGTGCTGTTATTGGTTATACGTATTATAGCAGAGGTGGCCAGCTTGGTCAAGTGTGAGTTTCCTACAGAAATTTGTGAATTTTGGTATTTTTTATTCGAAGAAAAAATCGGAACGGCGGATTTGGTCTTGAGCAAAATATTACGAAAAGTAAACGAAAAAGTTACCTATTTTTTACGATTTGATTTAGTTTTTAACCGACTTCAAAAAAAGGAGGAGGTTATCAATTCGACTGTATTTTTGTTTTTTTTTTATGTTTGTTACCTCATAACTTGCGACTGGGTGAACCGATTTTCATGATTTTTTTTTTATTCGAAAGCTGGTGCTTCCCGTGTGGTCCCATTGTCACCATTTCAGGATCAGATGATTGGATCTTGGAGAAATCGAGGGCAGCCCTCAAATTTTATTAGCTGACACATAGTTTTTCGCAAATCTTATGAAGTAATTCAAGTATTTGCGTATGGAAATCATCATCTCATGTAGCTGAGCTGATGATGGAAGGTACAACTCCTCAACTAAGAAAATTATGTTTGTGTTCGCATATCTCCGGAACTATAAGTCCGATTTAAGTCATTCTTTTTTTGTTGTACTAGGTATCGTTCAACTTAGGGAATACTGCAAATTTCATCAAAATCGGTTCAGCAGTTTTTGAGATAGGGAATAAATGAAAGAGATGTTAACGATGTTATTACCGGTGCTACGGATTAAAAAATTCTAGTGCACATGTAAGATAATGATGTATTTGACAAGAATTTTGGTTGAATATTTAAACTAAAAAGAGTAAAATAAAAACTTTTTCAAAAAAAATGTGACCGCCTTCAAAAACAACCACAAAAAAAGAGTAAAATAACCTACAAAACTTTTCTTTCGGAAGTCGGTGGCAAAAGAGACAATGATTAATAAAAAAGTCACCGACTTCCGAAAGAAAAGTTTTGTAGGTTATTTTACTCTTTTTTTGTGGTTGTTTTTGAAGGCGGTCACATTTTTTTTGAAATAGTTATTTGTGCAACAAGAGAGCAAAGTCGTTTTTTGCTGCGAGTGCTGATTTTGAATCTTGAGCAAGCGAAGGATTCATGGATTGAATCACGAGCGTAGCGAGTGATTCTAAAGTTGAATCCTGAGTGTAGCGAGAGATTCAAAGGCACGAGATGCAAAAAACTTTGCTCTCGTGTAACACACATAACTTTTCACTTCAGCAGCGAGATCACTTTAGGAGATAAAATAATAAATAGGAATAGATTAAAATAATTTTTTTTTAAAGTAGTTTTCAACAATAAGTAAATACTCCGCATTGTAGATAATCGTCTCGTCTGTGATAAATCTAAAAAATAAGATAGCAACACCGTCTCCGAAAAACTGCTTGCGCCCTTTGATAGGTCTCCATTCATTGAAGACATGGTATGGATTCAGATATTTAGTTAGAGTTAGGAAATTTAATTCTGCATTAATAATTTGTTGTTTTAAATGGTTATGTTAAAATAAGTACTGTTCTCGTCGCTAGTTTTACGCATTATTATTTTTTTTTTAACTTATTCAACTGTTTACGCCAGCCATGAAATTTTATTCCCGCTCTTTTATTTTTGAATTAAGGCGTGTTCGGAAATAGCACCCATAATATTTTATTATTCAAAATATTTATTAACATAAATTGAAACTAGAAATAAATATTTACAGTAAATGCTTATTTTCATTTAAATACAGCAATAAGTTAAAAATTCAATAAAATACATTCGAAGACATTATTATCGTTTTGCATTTCTTTGGTTAGTACAAATTTCCGAACGTGTTTGTCTTTGAGACCAAATTCAAAATCGGAACTTCGAAAGGGCTGGTGTTTGTCTCTCTCTCTTTCTATTGGCGGGAAAGAGATAGAGTGTTAATGTTTCGAATGGGGAAGGCAAGTGTCAAAGTGAAAATGACAGTTTGGTCCCCAAAGAACTGTAAAATCAAAGGAATTTTCAGAAAAAAAAACCATTTATTGATGTAAAATGACTAGATGTTGTGTAATAAGCTGTAAAAATGATGGAATACACTTTTCAAAATAATATCTACTTTTCTTTTGGAGGTTAAGTACCAGTATTGCATCGCTCGAAAATCGAAGAATTATCACCTGGAACGAGTTTTGTAATAGTTGTGGTGTTAAGAAATTAAATATATTGTGATATTTCTCGAATCTAAATAGAAAAAAAAAGGTTAAAATTACTGACTTAAAACATTATGGTATTTTATCAAAATAGAAAGTCAAAACCAGCATTATATTCTTGATAAAGGAGAGGACAGGTAAAACATACCTAAACTCAGAAATTGAAACCTCAACTACAAGTAATTGTGGATTTATTACGGTAAAATCAAATGTATAACCACTCAATTAAATCACTTTTTTCCTCTTGTAGATGCGCCGCGGCGTCTTAATTCTTCTTTTAGTATATAGTACTTGCATGGACGAATAATTTTCCATATTTGTTTTGTATTTATACTCAATTTTTATAACAAATAATCTTGTTTGTTTTTTTGTACAAGGTAGACGTGGGGACCAACTATCGCAGCGCCATCTACGATTAGCTTTGAGTTGCCATCCCCATTGTATGATTAACTCAAGGCTGAATATGATATTCGCGGCTTTTTTTTAAACAAATTTAAAAAGCTACTTTGTCTCACTAGTGAGCAAAATCGCATTTTGCTCACTGATTTCAGGCAGCAAAACCAACATGTTTGAGCTACTGAAGTGAAAAAGTTTTTATTTTATAAGGACCATTTCATGGTATCGGAAGGAAAACATCTGGTAAACAGAAATGGGTCAAATCTGTGGTCAAAATAAATGAAATACTAAATAAATACTACAATGCGACTTTACGCTGCTAGTAGGAACATTTTCCATTAGACCAACTTGTGTTGTCCCGATTTTTTCCATGAAACAAAGTCGAAAGGCACAAAAAAAATTGCCCAACGTCACTCATTTTTGTGAACCACTCACACTTGAACAAAAAAACAAAAACGCCAAAATTATCAACATCAAAAAATAGCTTGAGCTTCCTAAGAAAGTTTTCCCGTATCTCTTATGGAAGCAGATTTCTCCCTTTTGACCAATTTTAAAGAAAAATCCTGTATGGGTTGGTATAGGTCCTATACTATTATTTATATGTTTTGCCTTGCCACGACGACTGGACTATGTCTTGATCGACCCGTGTCGGCCACCCCTTTATTTTCTTTTTTTAGCGTGGTAAAATCTTCAAATAAGTCCTCCCAGGGCAGGGCAGAAGGGACTGTCAGACTTGTACTGACTCAAATCCACGGTGTCCTTCAATAGCCCTTTACGTTCCAGGGTCACGGTATTCGGGATGTCTTTCTTACAAATCTATCTGAACTAAACTACGGCGATAAGCTGCGACATGGTGACCCCCCCTGATATAAAAGCTGGATCCGCCCTTGCGTATAATACTGATTCATGTGGAGTAAGCTTTGCTTGACTGTACTTGGTCGAGGAATAATGATGAGAGTCTGGGATCCCACGTGGGTGGAAACCTGTCGTACAACGGACGTGCTAGAAGGCGGACATGAGGCTGGTTGGCTTAGAACCTGGTGAAACACAGGTAAATGTCTGATTCATCTGTGTTTGGTTTAGGTAAATTGCTGATTACAATGCCTAATTTATTAATTTTATTTTGCTGTTTTAAGACTTTAATCTGAGTTTCGTGTGATGCTTTTGGGTTACAGATTCGTGTATAAAAATGATAATACTGAAGTCTGTATGAATGATGAGTTAAGCATGATTTTAGGCAAAATCATGATTCATCTGTGCCTGATTTATATGTTCAAAAAACCATATGAATCTGAAAATAAATTAGTTTTTCTCTTTTCCAGCCAGAAAGGAGCACTTTTGTTACGTTATGGTAGCCATACACGTACATGCCTATTTGTCAATTCGGCATAAAACTGCCAATTTGCTCAAATAGAATTGAACGTGTATGGGGGTGGAATGCCAATTTGATGGCATGACATGCCAATTTTGATAGGTCATCAAATCGTTTTTGACACAACGTCAAATCGGCATCAGTGATGCCATCTTAGCAACTTCATAGATAGTTAGCTAATTGTATAAAGGTGCTAGAAAAAAAGCTAAAAAGTGTAACTTGTGGCTAAACTTTTTAGCTACTTTTCTAACACCATTTCAATTCATCATGACATTGAGACTTTCAAAATTAGTCAAGTAGTGTCCCGAGTCAAAAGACAAGATAATGCAACAGTGGCTCATTCTACATATAAATAAGTGGCATTCTGAAGAAATAGTTTAGTTTCGGGTGGAAATAAAAAAGAAATGAAATTCTTCCGGTGGCAAAATATATTTAAATATACAAGATACCCTGAATATGAATTTTCAATCTTAAGTAAACTGGGAAAGTAAAGCAGACTCTGTAGAGTAAAATACTGCAAAATCTCTGTAACAAATACAGGGATTATTGTCAGCCGACATCACTGAGAAGTCACTAAAATCCGACCACTCATGACTTTCGGAAATTTCTAGGTACTAATTTTTTAATGCATTTGATGTAATGAAATGTCTGCCATGTCTAAAGGTCAAGGAGTGGTGGCCAGGGCTGGGGTGCGTTTAAATCTTCCGGCGGTATTTCGTCGGAAAAAATTAAACTAGCGAAGGTTCGCTGAACGGAGTCATAAGTTTCTGTCAATGTTAGTTGTCAAATTCAATTGACAGCTCAGTTTATTGAACAAATAATCAATTTGCCGGTTTAATACAAATCCATAATCCACAAATAATATTTACTCTCTAAAATAAAAATAATATTCGTTTTTACTGCGGATATCGAGCAAAATAACAAAACGTAATGTCAGTCTGACAGCAGGATAAAATATTGCGAGGTAAAAAGGTCGCAATATTTTATCAGTAAATTCCATTTAGTAAAAACTTATCCCAGCGAATGACCGTAAACGGGGCAGATTAAATTTTAGTTAGCTTCATTTTTCACGTCGCGGTGTACTTAAACGGGGTGTTTGACATTTAGGCAGTATAAATTTAAACTGGATAAAGGATATAAACGCAGCCCAGAGTCCTGCATATGGGATCGTTCTGAAACTCGACTTTTTGACTAATATTTATTTTTATTTAAAAATAACCAGTACTAATCCAAATTCAGTGACTAAATAAGAAAATAATTGTACAAAAACGTTAATAATATATAATAGAATTGACTAAAAAAAAAAAACAAATATTCTCCGCATTTCATTTTACATTTAATTTACTAGACAAACGTTTTCGAACGCACCACGTCTAGCATGCGTACCTATCTAGTCTGTGATGCGTACGCAATATAAGACAGTGTTCCCACTTTATAAATATTTTCCCTTTATTTAGGGTAGGGGGGTCCTTTCAAATGTTGGTCATTATTTAAGCGAAAAAATTGTAAAATAAATAAATATATGAAGGTCTTTATGAAATTACCTAACTACCCAAAAACCAACCTTCATGCTTTGTGCTCGTGTAACCCTCTAGGAGGCTAATAGCTAAATAATAAAAAGCAACACTTCTCTGCATTATTATAATTTTTATTTTCGACTTCAATTAAAAAAAAGGCAAAATTTTTCAATGTCAAAATAATCGTGTATTGAAAAGGTGATAATAAAAAAAACTTTTTCAAGAAAAATGTAACCGCCTTCTAAAACAACCACAAAAAATTGTAAAATAATCTACAAAATAACTTTTCTTTCGGTTGTCGGTGCCTTTGTTTTTTTTTCTTTTCATTGTCTTTTAGCTACCGACTTCCGAATGAAAAGTAATTTTGTAGATTGTGGTTGTTTTTGAAGGCGGTTACAGTTTTTTGAAAAAAAAATATTTTTAACTCTTTTTAGTTTAAATATTCAACCCGAATTCTTGTCAAGAACATCATTCTCTTACATGTGCACTAGAATTTTGTAATCCTTCGCACCGGTAATTACATCGCTCATGTACACAATAAGCCAATAAAATACCATATCTCAAAAATTACTGACCGATTTCTACCGATTCTGATGAAACTTGCAGTGTTCCCTAAGTTAAATGATACCTCGCACACCAAGAAAAAGCATTACTTAAATCGGACTCAAAGTTCCGGAGATATGCGAACACAAACTAAATCAATCGATGCCTACTCCTTACTGTTAAGGAGTTGTACCTTCCATCATCAGTTCATCCACCTGAAATGATGATTATCAGATGCAAATACTCGAACAGCTTTAGAAAATATATATAATTGGTACTATCTGCCTATAAAATTTGAAGGTTACCCTCGCTTTCCCTGGGATCCTATCACCAGAACCTGACCTGAGAATTTTTTTCCAAATCAGTCCAGGCGTCTTCGAGAAATCGGGGAACGTACATAAAAATAAAAAATATTCCGAACTGAGAACCTCCTCCTTTTTTTGAAGTAGGTTAAAAAAAGGTGTCGGAACAGGTAGGTAAGTTAAAACTAAGTATTTATTATACTTACGGGTAAGCCCCGACTCAAACGAGCGTTTTCTTTTGCTGGCACTTTAAAAGCGCTGACGTGTGAACAGATTTTGACTGGCCTGTTGGTCTAGTAGTTAGTGACCCTGACTGCTATGCCGGGGGTCGTGGGTTCGATTCCCACCCAGGACAAATCTTTGTGTGATGAGCATGATCATTTGTTCTGTGTCTGGGTGTAATTTATCTATAGTAAGTATGTATTTAAAAATATATAAGTATGTTTTCAGTTGTCTAGTACCCATAACACAAGCGCTGCTTAGCTTGAGACTAAATGGCGTTGTGTGATAGTTGTGGAATATTATTATTATTATACAAGGGAATGCATTTGTTCTATATCGGCGGTTTTTTAACGCCAGCAGAAAAAAAAAAATTTTCGCGCGAATGGCGTCTTAAAAAGTCTAGGTAGGATTAAAAAAACCAGCAACTGCCTGCAGGCACTATTACTACGATTAATGAGTAGTCATTATGACTTTTTTTTCAGATGGGTCTACGAACCAATATCATCAAAATAGTTCAGCGGTTTAGGCGTGAAAGCATAACGAACAAGTGCATTTATACTACACGAATAAGTTAGGATAAAATCATTTTATTTTTAATTTTAATACCTTTTTAGTAATATTAAAATACGGGCAAAACTGAAATCAGAGGCTGACAATATGGTTACTATGACAACGAATATTCAAATAAAACAATCGATGTGTATCTAAGTAACAAACATCAAACAAAAATACGTTAGGAAATTCAATAAATTAAATTTTGTGGTTCGTTTCAATAAAATCGAGAAGCGTTTAAAATACCTACCTACCTAAGGGAGATCATCATCATCATCGACGACTTTGCTCTGGAAAAATTATTATGGAAAACGCGTGGTCCAATTCTGACCCGACTCAATTTAGATTGCCATCGACATGCTAAGAGGATCAGCACAAAATAATTGCAGAACCTGCCATTCTTCAGACATGAATAAGGTGGAAGATAAAACCAGCTGACACAGTGATATACCTAGTGTGAAACCGCTAGGTATTGTACGAGTATGATCAAAATGTTTCCTAATTATTTCATGCAAACAATTTGATACAGAAAGTTGAGAGCCATTGGATCAATGTGTAATTCTTTATCATGGATTTAGGTACTTCGATTAACAAAAAATGTACAATGGATTTACATCTCAGTGAAGTGAAATATCATATTCCTTATTGTTGTTAGTAATAGTTATTTAGTGATTGTGTTTAAATTACAATAATTGTATTTTTCCTATGCTGTTATAACTTACAGAATGTTAATAATATAGGTAAAAGTAAAGTAAGTAAAGTAAAACCAACGACTTTCATTTTGATATATTATGATTTTAATTAAAGCATTTCAAGCAAAGCTAAGCAGCTCTGCCAGAGCAAATATATAAAATATAATTATTTTTGCATGATTTTACTAAAAAGGTGAGTACTGACATAATGAGTAGAGAAAAATAGAAGATTTGATGAATTAGAATAAGGGCAGGAGAACGATGAGACGACGAATCATAAGATTTGTAAATAAAATATAACTATTAATATTTCCCTAAGTATTTATTTTAATAATAAAAGGTTAAAACACTATATATACCTATAATATTAGGTAAACTACCACATATTTTATCATATCATTCAGTGTGTTTTTCTTGCATGATTCACAGAGCAGCAGCGAAATTGAGAATAGGCAATCCTTGCTCTCAGTAGAGTTACTGTCCAAAGATAAAATAATCTGTAAACATGAAGAAATTACCATTAAATTAACCCATTTTTCTAGTGTAAAAAACTTGTAACTAAAATGATACAGCGAAGATGCTGGCTCAGTGATGGCCCTTGCTTGTGAATATTGTAGTTCAGTTAATTTATATTAGTGTGACAGATTCGGACAAAAGTGCACACTATATAGGTATGTTTTTAATCTACCAGTACCTATTAAGGGGTAGAAATGGGTTGTGAGACAGTTTAAACCAATAAACGTAATCAAATTGTTGATTACATTATATGAATTTGTTAGTGATGGTTTTGCATTTAATAGTTGATGTACGTATGTATCATCACATCCTGCATAAACTTATTATAGTAGTAGTAGGTATGGTTAATAATCTTTGGTAATTCCTACCTTATAACTATAGCAAGTCCAAGCTGATAACAGACTGTAGTAGTTTGCTTCTTGGCATACATAAAGTTGGTGGTTTTCTGTTAGTAGAAATCCTGTTTTAAATTCAGTTTTGCACAGATTCAACACATTGAAAGTACTTGGTTGCGTTTATAAAATAATTCGTGCTAAGGGTAAAGGTGTTAAAAAATGAACCGCAGGCATTTCGTGGGCGTACTCGGTATCAAAAACGAAGTCGATTCCAATTTTTTTATTATTCCACCGGAAGAATTTCATTTTTTTTACTTCAACCCAAAACTGAACTATTGCTTCAGAATTCCACTTATTTATATATGTAGAATTAGCCACTGTTGCGTTATGAGTAGGCATCACTGATGCAGATTTGACGTTGTGTCAAATCAATCTTTACGATAGGCAGTATGGTGTATGGTGTCTATGGACGAACTGCCGATTTGAAACAATTGCAAGCGTCACATCTATCGTTCACATAGGCAGGATGGTGTATGCCTACTATTATTTTACTTTTTCATGTCAGTAGAGTGTGTGTGACATAATTTTGACATTATTCTTCGGTTTTTATTCATTAATAAGTCAAACTCTATCTATTTTATTTTATATTGCTGTTTACAACAATGCCACTATCAATTGTAGAAAAGATGGAACAAAATATATCTATGAGAAAAAGAGACTCACAGAACGTACGAATTTTTCATCCTTCTAAGATGGAAAATAAGAAAAGTTCCAGGCAAGTATGCTGCGTGGAAATTAGAAATGAAAGAATTATATTTGAAAAAATAGAGAGAAAAACAAAAGTAAACAGAGAGAATATTATAAGGTATCATTAAAATAACTATCTAGTACCTATTTATAACAAAATTCTCGCTTTTCTGTAAGTATTTATTTCTGTAATTGTTAGTTTAAAAACAAGAATTTTATTGTTGAATTGACCAGATTTTTTCCTTGATAATGTGATCACTGTTAATAAATTTATTGTTTTATAATAAAATAATATTGTTGTTATAATATTATGATTATTTTCTTATTACAAAGCCCATTTTTATTTACATCTGTAAAAAATTCTGATTCATCTGGGCAGAAAATTTTTGAACGTCGATATTAAAAACTACTTTGTAAAAAGAAGTCCCTCAAACAAATAAATGATATTTGGAATATCTATTTTCATATGAACATGTGTTACTGAGCTGAAAGTTAAATTAAAATTTGACCATATGAATCAGTCAAAGAATCAAATTTCGAAGAACTACCCATATGAAAGTGTTTGAGCGAACGTTTATTTAGTAACCTAAAATATCTCGTATAGACGCTCAGTTACTTCTTATATTTTTGTTACGACATCAAATTCCCAATTTTGACAAAGGTTGACAACAATAATTTCTACACGAACGTGTTTGGCCCGTAAAGGACCACTGAACATAACTTTATTTACCCTTTTCCCCAGAAAAGAGAAAATATCATTTTAACAACAAAAATCGTTGACCCAATGCGAACATACAATTCACATACACAACATATCTAAAAAGGAAAAACTTTGTTCAGTGTTAGGGATCATTCACATCTGTTGCTAAGGGCTGTTCATACAAATGTCTATTGAATCCCAAAGTATTTTCTGATGTTTGTAGTTATTGATACGTGTAAAGATTAAAATTTCTGCCTGTCATGCTTACGGCGGGTACTTTGTAACTATGTGGGAGGTTTGTATTGTTAGATTGATTGCGTGTTCGATAATGTGTGGCTTCGTTATTTACTGTTGTGAGTTAGCAAGTACAATATGAAGTGGGAGGGATCTATAGACTTAAGAATTCAATATACATAGATGTAATACTGTATTGTGTGATTATTGGGTGCCTTTCTACCAAAGATGTGCTATGCTGCGAGAATGTAAAAGCTAAGCTATGAGCACACGGTGCTGGTTATTTATTTTAATCTATTTATGGATTGTTTCTGGTTGAAATAACTGGCAACTGTATAAGCCTTGTAGTCATAAACTTTTACACTATTTATTAATTTATATACAGAAGCTGTTGGTGTACCTTTGTTAATAAATAAATAAATAAGAAATAGATTAAATTAATACGAGACTAAGATCCCAAGATCTCACAAAAATCAATTTCAAAATATGTAGTTGAAAATATTTCTGAATTAAATGTAAACAGTAAGTACACTCGTGAGCAAAAGAACGGACTCCCTTTACTCCGGTTCTGCGAAATCTTGAATATTTAGTAACTAGTTATGAATAAAACCAAAAAATAATAACTATTTACTTTAAATTGATACCCAAATCACGCCATTTAGTTTATTATTCGTTCTTAACGTTCATTTTCAACCTACTCGTGAATTGGAGTGTTGTTTTTACTGCAAAGTTTACATTTATAGCCGATTTTTTTTGTACCAAAAGATCCAACGGAGTCCAAAAATGAATAAAGAAAAAAAAATGGATCGTAAAACGTCCAATAGTTCCCTGCATGAATGACTAATATCATCCCGCCCTAACGAGCACCGCCATCTGTCGGTAATTACGGTATACGTGCTTTGAGAAAAAAAAGATGGCCTGTAATTGTTTTTACTGCAATACATTGGAGACCCAACATCAAAACAGACGTTATGCGGTGTTATAATCTACGAAATGATAATTTAATAGGAGGTTTCACACCACATTTGTTTGTGAAAAAGCCATAATACAAACCTTTTTCTGGTTGTATGTAAATGAAGTTTAATTTTTTGTGGAAAAATGGTTTAGGTTAAAGGAAAGAGTTATTAAATAAACTGGCTTAAAATAAGCTATCCGTGGATATTATTCTATGAACAATATCAAAATTACTGTTGCGTAAAATTATTTTTGGATTATTTGTACATTCAGAAAAGTCTACTGAGTACTTTCAAGCATTCATTAGACTGTTACAAATTAAATATTTAGATGAATAACTATTTATTTTACTCGTGTTACCCTAGATAAATACTGATATTCCAATTGTAAGTTTGTAGATAGCGAGCAATTTGACTAAAATACTCTTACAAACAGTTACAAAAGATTATTACAAAATAATTTGACCCATGTTTTTCTTTTCTTACATAAACCAAAATAGTTAACGATATACTACGTTTTTAAAATTGAATATAGGTCATAATTTACTGAACATGGCCTATACCTAATACAGACTATGTTTTGTTAGACCCAGCAAATATAACACAACTTAGTTTTTGAAAAAGCCGCTAAAAAGCCTAACTTTCGGTCACTGTATATTTTGCACATTCCTTAAGCCAACTTTAGCAACAAAATCCCAATTTATTCTCAAATTAAACTCCACAAAGCGGAGCACACGCTGCTCCCACACTACATTAACATCAAAAAGAGCATAATCCAGCTGTATCCAAGCTACAATTTTGTATCCTTATGACGTCACACACAAAGGCAGACGTCATTGACAACAAAGAGCGAGATTTACCCAAAACTGTCCTTTTTCTCCACCGTATAATAGGCGCATTTTTATAAGCATTGCTAGTGTTGGGCGGTCACACTATCAACGGTAAAGGTGACTTTGTTGTCGGGTATAAACATAAAGGAAGCTTCTTTATGCAAAGTCATGAGATAAATAAAATTAACGATACAATGGCCAGGAATATCAGCGTCTCCAGTCACCTGGTAGTGGAGATCAGTTAGCCAGTTGCTCCATTTTAGAAAAGGCTATTCTTCATCTCCCTGGGATAGACTAGGAGCTGATATCGACACAGTTGAAAAAGTGCAATGACTAATGACCAGGTATATGGTCATTAGGCATTACACTATTATGAAATGAAACGGGTTGGTTCAAAAATATCTATTGCGTACATTATTATTATAACGTATATAATTTTAATTTACTAAGAATTTACTGGAATCGTATTAATTAACATTCAAAAATTACAAAAGAGCACTTGGAAAGATATGGGAGAAAATCTGTCCTGCAGTCCGGCAATTAGACAATAACGGCAAAACTATGGCAGAAAAAAACTGTAAACTTAATGTCTTTTCGAAATTCCAGCCAGTTTTAGTATTATCAGCATGCTCCCAACTTCTAGACAACTAGGTATACGAGAAAGCAATATCAGAATTTGGTACGGACAAAAAGCAAAACCTTCATCTTTCATTCACTACCCTACTTTATCCATCGGCGGACGAAAACGGTTTTTTTCCAAATCCGGATTATATTCTCATCTCGGCAGAAATGTATTCTATATTTATCGTTGCTGACCGGACGATTTTAGCAATGACCGCATTCTTTATTCAAGAATTTAGATTGTCCGGAATGCTTTCGTTATAAAAATGAGCTTACTTCTGAAATGTAATTTTTCACGTGGATAACCGAGATAATGTGAATTAAAATTTACATTATGTACTTCAAAGGAATGTCGAGCTAGTATATTTGGTTGGATTTAAGGGTCACCTTGGCCCTTGTTATGTTACGACCTTGTCTGGGAGAAGGGTCGAATTGTAATACTATAGGAATTTGTCTAAGATTGGTAACGGTCAGCGAACGCGAAGCGAGGCGTTTTTGTTTGTAATGTATGGAATTGTTTGAAGCCAGTCACTTAGACTATCGGATCGCTTTCGCTTTTCTATGTAACTGGATTCAATCAATTCCATACATTACAAATAAAAACGCTTCGAATCGCATTCGCTTCGCCTGTTTGTTTGACAATAGCTTTATAGTATGTTGGTACTGTTAGTGGCGTTTCTCAGATAAGTTAGCTGCGTAGTTCTTGAAATTGGCAATTACAGTACTTTTACAAGTAAATGCATGCCATGCCTTGTGACTGCAGCTTTTTTATGTTTTGCGATAATTCAAATGAACCTGCAATTGTCAATTTGAAATTAATTCTTTGAGTTTGGCATGCGAGTACAGGACTAAGTATGAAAATATCGGTAGCAATTGGCGTTCTGCAGCTTTTGCTGTTTATTTCACCCTTTCTAACAATAGTTTTTGTGCCTTTTTTACTTGAAGTAAGAATTGTGAATGGCTCGAAAAGGTACGTTTAGGGGGAGAGGTTAATATTTCTGTTGTAATGATCACGTTGATTTTCCTTAAACAACTGTTTTTTTTTTTCAAATACAAGACAATATTACCACAAACACGTGTTCCACACATTTACCTAACACAAACAATCACACGAAGTGTTCTACCACTTTATTCTTTACAAAAACATCAAACAAATACCCTCCACGCAAGCAAAGACGAATCTAATATGGACAAACAAAATAACGTTTGATTACAAATTAAATAAACAATGGGAGCAAACGAATCGTCCGGCTGACGTCGGAAACGCACAGCGCCACCGGAAGTGGTGGCCGTCGCGCTATCAGGTGTCGTTCACGCGGCTTTATATTTCCGGTCGGACGGCGTGCGACCTTCAGGAATGGATGAATCGATAGTTTCTACCCGATTAAAGACATTAAATAGGAAATTTCATTGCGTAAAATGTTACGACGAGACTTCCTTGAATTTGGTGAAAAATTGTTTTTTTTTAAAGAGCGACTACTCTAGATTTTTTGTGCTAACCGTACCGTCATCATATTATTTTCAACATGAATTTAAAGTCAAGAAATCTCTCACTTATTCTTCACATTTTACATTTTGTGTCCGACAGGAACCACTTGCAATTTGAAAAAGCCGATGAAAAGAAACAGTAGGTAAGTTATTTTTCGCTTTTGACAGTAACCCATTTTTACTCAATGGTACTGAGGTGTAAAAGTTAAAAAAAGTAATACGTATATCATAGTAGGTATATCACAACTATTGCCTACAAAGTTTTTCAAGTTCAGCATCTAAATTACGTATATTATGACAACTTAGACTATTCAGAAACATTATAAGACACAAGAGCTACCACCAAACAGCGGGGAACATAATAAATAAAAAATAATAAGAAAACTTTCCCCATCACCGCCCAGAGAACCCACGTTGAGAGGAGGCAATTCACCAATTTCATGCAATCTTCAGTCATTATAGTAAAATCAACCTTGTATATGAGGGGTAGGGTGTAATTTCAATTGTATGAGAGGTAATTTTGTAGCCCCATAGGTAAATCATTGAATGCATTAGTGATGTAGTTACACTGGTTCTACCGTACTAAGTTTTATATAGTTTTTGGGGGTATTACACCGGAACACTATCCTTCAAGCACGCATAAGGCATGTCTATTGTGTTGCTTATATGACGTCATATTGGTATACAAGTTGCTTGAATTAAAAAAAATAACACAATCTACAGTTCAAACTATCTAGTTGTAACTTGTATGCGGGTTTAAGTTGCATAAAATCAATTACTTGTATAATGGAATCGCGGCCTAAAGTGAGCTTAACAATAATTTTAAACACTAAAACTAGGTCCCACGACAGCTGTCAACCGATGAAACCGAGTAGTTGATTTAATCAGTACAAGTCTGACAGTCCCTTGCGATGTAGAGGGACTTATTTGATTAAATTCCGTAAAAAGACACTCTAAGGACTACGGACGTTGACAAATGTATCAGTATAGTATCAGTTAGATCAGACTGTACAATTCGCTCGCTAAATCTTTTCCTTAAAAGCACACAAAATCTCTACCAAAAAATACATAATTCTCCATTTAAACTATAATAAGAATCCTGCAGTCACCAGCATAAATCGCCGATCACCATAAACTCTCAACTCAACCCGTCGGCACACTAAGACATCTTTAAAATTCACTTCCAGAGAACAGTATCCACTGCAAGAGTTTAGGCACAGCAATCACTCAATGTGATATTTCACTACCTAAGTTACTTGTAATTCACTTCCAATTCGGTAATTAAAATGGCATCCATATCATTTCCCTTCTTTATTTTAGCATAATTTCTGTACTACTCTAGTATTTATATTGGACATAATTATCAAAAAAAGGTTTCGATTGCATTGTCTAAGCAAGTTTTGATAACGATCATCTACACCTACCTAAGGTTACAGCACAGAAAATCTCTACCAAAGATAACACACATTCTCCATAAACTAAAAAGAAAAGCTAGCATCCTCCAGCATAATTCGCCTATCATCATAAACCCGTCGGCTCACTAAGACATCTTTAACATTCACTTCCAGAGAACAGTGCCGCAAGAGTTTAGACACAGCAATCACTCAATGTGTAATCTCTTAGGATTTTCTTCACACCCTTGCAGTAGTATGAGCAGTGCCCTTTTTTCTAAAAAAAAAAAAGAGTCTGCATCTTAAAGATAAGGGTACGCTCCCCCTTTGACGTCATCCGCATTAAAATCTATCAATGGTGACGCGATATCTAAAACAAAGAGTGGATTTGAATTGTGAAGTTTTGAATATAGTCGATGGATTTATTTTGACAATTTTACTGACTCGCAGAACAAACTCTATGCTCTATTGTCATTGTGATACTTCCTACCTCCACATACACATGTTGATACTAACTCTACTACTAACAAAAACTGTTTAAAAAATTATACAATAGCGACCACCAAGCGCCTTATTTAAGAGCTAAACATGAATTTTAGCCTTAGATTTAAAATAAATCTTCTTTGATTAAGTTTTAAACATGATTATTGTACCGTTGCGTTAGGAGTAAAATAAATAAACGTTATTAAAACGTTAACGTTATTAACTGCGTTATTAAAATTTTGCTTGACACGTTTATTTTTTAGGCATATCACTAACCTGTTACCTAACAAGACAAGTAATTAATGTAATTACCAGAGACCAGTTTACTGAACAGTTTATTACTAAAACAAAAAAACAAACTACGTTCTAAGTATTTACATAGAACCACCGCGATTATTCGTACTGCGAACATTAAAAACATCGGCTCAAAAGGAAAAAAAGAAAAACAAATGAAAACATCATAGGGAAGTGAAGAGACAGCGACAAACAAATATCACCCACCAAAATTAAGTCCGATTACAACACAGAGAGGGATACTAAAATGGACGCAAAACAACCGCAAAGAAACAAAGAAAATTATAGTCTTCATCGTTTACTATCGACACCCCGTCAAAGCCGTAATATTTCCCACTTTTGGGGAGTAAAAATGTTCTTTACAACCCTTACAGTCGCATTGGCATTTTGTTTTTGACACTTCACTTTAATCACTGTGTGAAAACATAAACAGCGGTTTTCATTTCGAAAAGAGCACAGTTCCCTACGCAACCCAAGTGCGTACAGAACATGAATATGCAGGCCTTTGTGTGTATGAACGGGGAAAATTGCTTTTCTTGCTTTTGAACATCTTATCGCGTTGTAGAAAAACAATACGGTCTCCTATGTGAAAGATTACAATGCAACATGTAGAGAAACTATTGTTAGAAATAAAAATAGTTTTGCTAAAGTATTATCGTCTCTAATGCAGTCCAATTGTGATTTAAATATTCAGGAGATGCACTTTTCGGCACTGCTCTGTTGTTTCTTTGCAAAGCAAATAAACGTCGCCGAAAGTTCTATAAAAGGCTCGACGAGACAACTGTAAAAAATTATTTCAAGCCCAGTTATTTTCAGTAACTATCATTTAGCTGCTCCATTTTCAACTAATAGAATTTCATAGTAAACAATTGGGATTAATGAACTTTTTATTTGTATCGTTATTATAATGTGTAACCCAATTTCCAAGCCTTCGTTTATTTTCATGCGACTCTTGTTCACACTACGAACTCAGCTGAATCGATAATAAATAAACACACTTCAACTGTACTGACCGGACAGCATATTTTAAACAGTTGACAGAAACAAATGGGTCTGTTACTCATCTCACCGACCCTGTTGATACGAGACACCTATTCGATTACGTTTCACAAAACAATCGAGCCCATTCACATGCATAGACGATATAAATCACAAAAACGACAACACAGCATCGATTTATTAGCGATTTCCGAATATCAAGAGCGAACATTAAAACGGATGCATTCGATTATCAGTTTTCGAATCGAATAATCGATGTACTGATTCAATAACGCAAATGAGCGAAATGAATACGTTCGGTGAGCCTTTGTTGTGCCCACGTACACTGTGATTGTGTTGTTTTACGATTTCCGTGCGCGTCAAGGGCGCTGATTGGCGCTTTAACGAGGCGCATATATTTAACGGTTAACTGCGTTGAATTTGCAACATTTGTAATAGGGGAGTTATTTGACGAGCCCCCTGACAACTCTAAACAAGAGTGGCTTTATTAGTTCTACAGATAATATTGTACCAGTCTACTCTTCCCAATTATATTAGGGTCCATTGGCAGTCAAACCAAATGCAACTGAATTTCACATAAAGCGACTTCCTACCTATAATGCTACTCTTTAAAACCTCAGCACTGCATCAGCACAACTACGGTTTGTCTTTAGTGGACAAGCTTGTCGTAGATTCTCTTTTAAAGAATAACATTTTTTTTTTTTTTAGCGTGGTAAAATCATCAAATGAGTCCTCCAACCCCGGGCAGGGCGGGAGGGACTGTCAGACTTCTACTGACTAAAATCCACGGTGTCCTTCATAGCCTGTTATGTTCCGGGGTTACGGTAAGGGAATAATCCCGCGACCCCGGCAGGCTTTGGCCCTCTGAGAGGGGGGCCCCGTCATTATGCTGACGCTCTTTGAGGCGCGCGTGGGACACAACGCGCCGTCGACCCGGGCATGGTCCTTGGTCGGGCAGCGAGTTGCCCTTTACTCGCTGCCCGCATGCCCGCGCCTACGGTGGCCGGAGATCGTCTCGCGACGTCCGTCGCCGTGGGCGTCCTACACCGCGGTTGGGGCGGAGGGAGGACTCTGTCCTCTCTCGCTCGCGGCGCGCCTCCTCCTTCGCGAGCATTACTGCTTCGCAGAAGGAGGCGACCGCTTCCCACTCCGTCTCGCCCCGCAGCATGGCCGAAACCAATGCCGGGCGCGAGAGGTCTCCGCCTATCGCAGCCGTGAGGACACGTCGGTGCGCTGCCCAAGCTGGGCAGTCCTGCACCGTATGCTCCACCGTGTCTTCCGGGCGATCTTCGCAGTGGTGACACCCAGACGTTTCCTCCTTCCGCATTAGACAAAGGTACCTCCCGAAGCACCCGTGCCCGGTGAGGACCTGCGTCAGGCGGAAGGTAAGGACGCCATGACTTCTCTCCAACCACTCCTCAAAGAGGGGTCTTACCGCCGCAATTGCGGCGTGCCCTTTAAAGAATAACATAGCTGTTCCCTACAGCCCAGTAGGTACTAGAGAATACCTACGATACTAAGCGCCGTCGGTCTAGCTAAAATGCGTCAGAAAGCACTTTTCTCAGGTAACACCCATCAATCCATATTCTCTTCCACCCTCGTCAGGTTAAAGGAAGCGCAAACAAAAAGTTGACGGTAACAAATAACTGTAAAAAGTGTCTGAAGTATGGTTACCGATAAAATCGACTTACAGGCAATCTAACTTGCCTGGCTTGAAGAAACTTCAGTATTTTCTTGTTATGCAATACTGTAGAGACTATTTTTCTTTGCGTAGAATACTTCGATTAAGTCTTCTGGTAAGTTCTTCCAACCATAATTATTACTGGCAGTGTTGGTATAGACAGTATTTGTAAAGCAATTTTGTTACTTATTGCATAGATACATATTAATTTGATCTCTAGAGCTCTCAGTCTCTTGGGCAAATTACCTGTTGTTAGTTTCGTTAATTTGGTCGTAATTAATTAGTCTTGATTCCATTTATAATGAGTATGAAAGAATTGAAAATAAAATATATTGGTTAACTAGACCTAAGAGCCTCGTCCTTCAATTTGTTCTTCGCGATATGGATCATATTCCACATCGTAGGTCGAAGATTCAAACTCTTAAACCTAATATTGAAAAGTAATAACTTCTTATCTTGCGTATAACTTTCTATCGTGGTAGGTATATCTCTTCTCAATATTCAGCGCAAAGAGCTTTCAAAGTAAAACGTTACGTTCAATATTCATTTCGTTCATAGCATATCAACTAGGATAGAAATATCACAATATGAGACGTAAGAGCGATATGGATGACTGATACCGTCTTCTGGAATAGTTACATATTTCCTAATAACATGATAGCCTATCTTACTGGTTGGCTATGAACCAAACCACCTATCTCAATAATTACGATCACCTTTGAACATTGGCAATAACAAAATTATGGACGGTGCATCTCAGAAACGAATTTAAATATTTCATAAATCTGCTATTCCGAAATCCATACAAATCAAATCAGAAAGTCTACGCCCTAGACAAGACAAGTAAAATGGTAATAGACATTTCTCCGTGCTTTCCGAACAAGCTGGGGTCGGCTTTAACTGAATGCAGCTGGATATCAGTATTTTATATGGAGCGACTGCCTATCGGACCTCCACAACCCAGTAACTGGGCAATACGATACCTCAAGACCTCAAGACTGGTTGCCAGACTTAAGAGCTTCTAACAGTAACGACTGTCAAAGATCTGCAAATGACAGCCGGGATCAACGGCTTTACACGCTTTCCGAGACATGGAGGAAACTCGCAATGATAGATGGTCACCTATCCTCAGACCAACCTCGGCAAGTCCGAACAAGCTCCTAAACAAATAGCCTTCAGAGCACCTCAAAAACTTATCTTCAAATACTTAAGAGAGGGCACAAGTTGCAATAACGTTCTCAGTCCACTAGCCTCCTCTTAAGGCCGCTCATAAACGACCGCACCCGACTTACGCAAAGTGAAGTCATCTTAAAACGTTCAAATTAATAATTCCGACACATCCTTCAGGCCCTCTTACACGGGGGATCTTTACAAGATAAACAGCCATTAGTTAATCCGGGGGCGGTCCCGCAGTAACTCAGCCGGGCAATATTGCTTATAGACCAACCGCTTTAATGAAATAAAATTTGCATATTATCAAGATTTATGTTAGCCGTACCAGGAGGCCATCGGAAAACAATGATGCTTAGGATAATTCTCAATGAGACTTGTTTGTTTCTGTGTTAAATTTATGAACCGCCAGACTCGCATCTTTTAATACTTGCTCTAAACTTTTTTCATTACTTTGAGTGGTGCTTGAGAAGAATAAGTGTGCGTGGATGCAGGCAGGTGCAAATGTGAGGGGCCTTCACAAAATGATATCATTAACGTAACTTATGATCCTCACCTTTATTCTCACTGCTCATTTAGACTCAGTACAGTCTGAGATGCAAATCTTGTCCTGTCTGGCTCGTAATTGCATTTATTTTTAAAGTAGTTGCATTTTCTGAGAATGGAGTAATATCTACAAGGCGATTCTTTTACAAAGCCGTTTTCGTGTAATCATTTCAGTATCCCGGTGAACGTAAAAAGTGGATAAAAATCTCCGGCGAAGTTCCTGCTTCAGTAAACATCACACAATAAAATTAACCAATTTCGCTTGCAGATAACAAAAAGGATTAAGATTTTAAATCGTGGAAGCAGACTTTCTAAACAAATGGACAAAACAAGGGAATAAAGTCTCGACGGCATTCACTGGGCGTTCCTTATTAGTGATGGGATCTATTTACTAGTTGAGATTTAAGAGAACTGGAAAAAGGTAAGGAGACAATTATGAGCATACATCTTTTGGCGCACCAATGCCGTTAACATTCAATCGAAATGGCGTTGTCCTTTCGTAATAATTATATTTTAGTTACTCGTTAAAAGATCCTTTTGTATTATGTAACTATGGAATCTTACTACATCATCTGCTGTTTGTATGTCTGTTTTAACGAAAATTAAAGAATAAAAAAATTAATTAAGATCTTTTAAAAATTATTTTAACAAAATTTTCATAAAATTCAACAAGTCCAGATAAAATGCAGCGAATAAGTCAAAGTTACGCAATCTAAAATCGCGAAGATTCATGAATAGAAAAGAATTTAGTGCAAAGATACTTATCTGTACGAAGTGGCGCAAACTTCCTTCATTTTTATGATCTTCATTTTAGCTCACTGGGTTTAGATTGTAAAAACTATTTGAATGAAAATCTTCTACGATATTTTATTTGAGATAGAAATTGAAATTGCTTTTGAAAGGACAATTTTAGTATTCAGTCGGCGCGGCTATCTACTGGGTTACATTAATTTTAAATTGCTTCGCTTGATGCGGTATGAACGTGAAGTACACCATACCCAAACTAGTTCATCAGGTGAAAAAAAGCCCTTAACGAAGATTCATCTCTGGACCACTAGAATCATTTTTTTTTAATTATCTGAAGGCCTATCAAAAGATTCCGTATTTTCATAAAACGTAATTAAAGTATTTACCACATCTATTATATGAAAAAGCGCCTTAAGAGAAGGTTCATATTTCTGACGGAACATCCGGCGAGCGTATCATCGAATGTTCTATAACCCACTAACGTATCATCGGTTGAGTGTGAACGGTCAAGACTGTTTTCCTATCCATTTGTCTGTTCTGGTGTTACGCGACCGATGATACGTGACCGATGTTCCTTCAGATATTACTACACTCAAAAAAATCAAGGCTAAACAAGTTAAAATCTTGCTTGATTGAAAAAAATATGACTGAATCATTCAAGAAAATGTCAAAAATAACAATTGACCATTTTTTGTCACAGTAAAGCTAAAATGATTGAACGTCTATCAATTCGAATGTGTTGAATTTAATAAGTTTACTTTATTCCTGTCGAGACTTATTCAGCTCTATCAAGTTACTTTATCGTTATCACTCATTACAATTAGTTAATCTCATAAAGATTTTTTATTAAATAAATAATAAACCTAGGTATTTATTTCAATAATTATAAAATAATTGTTACAATAAATTTCATAGTTCATTCGATCACTGCAACTTTATATAAACGAACGCGTGCTTTTTTAATTGAAAGGTTAAGCGCTATATTCACGATCCAGCACGGCTGTACAGCAGCTCAAGGTCGCGTTGCTGGACGTAGCAAAAACACCGTGAATAGGCTTGACGTACGTCAAGGCTTGATCCAGCACGGCTGTACGTATATTGTGGTGCCTGGTGATAGCCCCTGGACAGGTATCCCAGAAATACCACATCAGAGCGACAGGATATGATCAGTCAGTGGAAAATATTTCGTTTTCCATGCAAAACCTATTTGTTTGAAAAACAAAAAAATATGCGAATAGCTTATTTAGTCTTACCTAAAAAGTATAGTTTCACTGACTGTTCATATTCTAACGCTATGATGTAGTGTTTCTGGGACACTGTATCCTATACAGAGTTATTTGTAAAACACCGTTAACCTTTTAAGAGGTCATTGTACTCAACATTATGAAAAACTTTTACTTTGGGACCACACCTGAAATCGCGAAAAAAAAAATCAACTGGTTCATACATTTTGACGAGTTAAACGAACTTTTGTATAGAACAGCTGATTTTTTTTTCGCAATTTCATGTGTGGTCCCATAATAAAAGTTTTTCATAATGTTGAGTACAATGACCTCTTAAGAGGTTAACGGTGTTTTACAAATAACCCTGTATACTTACTCTAAATAAGTACAATGCTTGAATATAACATTACCTTAGTTGATTCTACTAAGAGCACTTTATTACACTGAAAAAGATAACATTTATTTTTAGTATTATGGTATGATAAAAACAGAAAACTATACATACTGAACACAATAATATATTTCTTTGATCAATACAAATATATATTTTAGATCGAATATGCATCTATATAGGTTCAATTAGGTATCGTTATAAAAACAATTTATTTTTTCGTTTGATACTAGTTTAAACTCGATCAGATCAATCAAGGTACTTGTTTAGACTACAAATTTTATTTATTTAAGTTAATATATGACAATGTTACAGTAATCACAGAATTTTATAAAGATTATCAAGTCTTAGTAACATGCACAAAGGGCAGTTGATAAAAATAATAATCAGACTTGATTAAGTCGACCATTACTTGTTTCAATGTGCTATGTCTGCTTATTCCGTTTCTCTATCAAGAAGACTTGCTTCCCGGGATCACAAAGCTTTGTGCGCTCGTATATTAACAAGTGACTTGATAACAATAAACATTTTTTTGATGTATGTTAACAATTTTTTTTTTCAGTGTACGAGGAACTAATTGTTCCATCAAATTAACGTCAAACTTCCCGTTTACTTTAAGTCATAAAAACGTAAAATGTCATGTCAGCGCCTCAAGTTTCTGCTGTACACCTTACTTTACCACATACCTTAAGCTATGGTAGATTTAATAATAATAAATACCCTCTAAAGTATTGACTACTAATTCCCAATTTCAATGATCCGGTGAAAATCATTGATTGTTTTAATTGATTTTCACTCGGATATGTAGCTAACTCGGATAATAGCTATATTCGAATAGTGCTATGCGAGTAAGCTCCGGTCCCGGCATTTGACAGCTGTATCGGTTAAATATCTCGACTCAATGCGTATTTGATCATCTGAATTTACGTGACCATTTTGACTATTGAACAAAGACGCTTACACAAGTGAGTGGGGGAGGCAAAGTTAATGTGCTGATTTTTAAATGGAAAATACAACTTAGGTCTTTTACCCCCTTATTAATAAACGTGGACTAATGTTACGCTAAGGTTAATCCGACGATCATCCTGGTTGTAACTTTAGTCCACGTTTATTAATAGGTAAGGGGTTAGCGTTTCATTTTTTTTTTGCTAGACGTAGAATTTGTATCGCTATAATGGGAATCTAGTACTTTTTAATCGAAGTATTTACTTGACGTTTACTTTAAGCACTCTTTAAGCACCTCGGTATTGTTAAAACTTCATACCATAACTGTTTTCAATGAGCGACATTCAGTCGCACAGTCCACGATCTTTACACATTTTATATCAATAAAGTCTGCATGCATCCTAATAATCGTCCATTTTCCCATTAATTTTATGGCAGAAACCTCACCAAGCTACATAGTCTAAAATAATTGGCAGTGCCACAATTTCATGGACGGCGACTTCAAACAATGTGCTTGAAACTGGATCAATTTGCATTCTATGCAACTTGTAAGTCGATTACTGTCGATCTCATTTGCCGGGTCTAGTCTTTGTGAGATAGAATTGAGCCAATCTTAATCTTAGGGTTAGCTTCTCAGAGGGGAGGGAAACGGGCTTAAGATTTTAAGGGTGCTAATGTCATATGAAAGATAGGAATATGGAATTGATTTGAAAATGTCTTGAGTGTAAAATTTTATTAATTAGAGTTTTTTTTATAGAATTACATCTATACATATGAAAACAAAACCGTTTCAGCCGTCTGTGTGCGAAGATCTTTCAAACTGCGCAACATATTTACAGACAAAATGATCCAAGAGAAAAGTTTGCATGCATATTTTATATTATGCAGTTTAAAAAATATTGAAAACATTTTATTTTAAATTCTTTAAAGACAACTAATTTTGTAAAGGTAAACTTAAGAAAAGAAGCTTTAATAGGGATTCTTCTTGGAAGCAATTATATCCATTTACCGATCTTAGACACCAATTAAAATATTGTTATAATAAAATTCCTTAAATATTTTAGATTTTTATAAAAGGTCAAACCATAAAATCCAAACTTTTTTAAACCATTCTCTTTTCTCAATACATTTTAAACAACTCCATCGTCTTAAAACCCACTTTAACCACCTAATATTCATCATCATTACAACAACCTTAATTACACACGTTAAGAGAATCTACACATACCTTTCACAAAAGGTAAAGACAACAGATTTGAGCGCCGAAAATTTCTAAGCCCCACATTCTCAGCTTAGCTTTGAACTCATACAAACACTTAATTGGACGATTACACTATTGTTCTACCCCCTCGTCTTCAAGGGGATATAATTCATAGAAGATCCCCCTTTATCTCACGGCGAGATCGGCTTTCATTGAGAATTTAATTTCATTTTCACCCCCGCCGTAAACGTCTTTAAGAAAAGAATGACCGACTGACGTAAGTCTGAAGGGGGTGATGTGAAATTCAAGAGGGTAGTGATGTCTTTTTAGGTTTTTTTTTGTTGTCAGATTTTCTAGCGGATCATGATAATTTAGAATAAAGGACCTGACTTAATGGGCGTATTCTTTTTTATGGTGTTATGAATTTGAAATGAAGTCGTTCTCAATTAAATACAAAAGAGTTCTGATTTAAAATAAGTGATGCATACTTAAAATTTTAATTGGTTAACTTGAGGTAGGTACCTTCCCAATTACCACAAGTGACTTCTAAATGACATTTCCATATCTTAACCGCGTTATTTTTATTTGCAGATTATTTACCTACTTTTGTAACTTTGATAACAATATCCTCATGAAACAAGAAAAGAAAAGTAATAACATACCTACCAGTTTATAAAAACTACAGACGTTCGCTGTTTTATATTTAATCATCTGCTCAAATACCATTTACATATTAAGATCGCAAAAGCAATTGTATACCTACTCAAACTATTATACAATACGATATAGAATAATACAAACCAATATTGAAAGGCTATAAGAAAATGCCTGGATTTTATTTGCCTTATATACGGCCAATTCCTAAAGCACTTTATCCACTATTCCTGGTCATGATTTTCAGCAAAATATCACTAGTTTTAGTGTGCGCTTGACAGCACATCGCTTAACGATTTTATACCTCTTGCCAACTTTATCGGTACGAAATAGTTAAGAAAACAAGTAAATAATATTATAATTCTTGTTATTATTTGGTTTGCCTTAGTTTTGATCTCGATTTGAACAAATTATGTCTAAAACTTTGATTTGAATAAGTTCAAACAATAATAATATATTAGTTTCATTAGTGAGAAGGTAGTGTCTATTGTCGACACCCAAATGAATTAACTAAATCTAAATTAACCAAAGAAACCCTTTCGGAACATTGAAAATCCACAGCACTATTTTAATAAAAAACAGAATACATTATCTACTGTATACTAATTGGGTTTATCTCGCAGAAACTGTTACCTTTTTCGTCTCTCTAACAAAAACATAAAATACTATTTTTAGTCTCTAATGTACGGAACTCTTTTCTCCCTTTCTCTAGTTTTCATCAGCCCAAAAAATAAAAAAACAAACAAGATTAACAACCACAAAAGCCAACCTAATTATAAATGAGGTGAGTAATTAAAAGAGTTTTCTAAACGCGTCTATCCTCACTTTAAGTGCGCCAGAAAATTAAATTTAAAGAGGCACAGTCAGTCTGACTTTCATGGTCTCATACTTTATTTATGAAAATGTCTGTGGGTTAAATTGAACTCACTTCAAGCTAAATTCATCTGAAATTCATACCTTTCGGGAGCATAATACCATTTAGCCCAAGAGCCCGTGAACCCCAGACCTACGTCATTTTATAAAGGCTGAAAGTTTGTCAGCGGATGCTCCCAACAGTGGTAAGACGATGGACCAATTATGGAGTTTGGGTTATGGTGGCTTTGGCAGGTAAACGGTACTGAAGGTGCGTAAAATGTAAGTTAACTTACGTCATAGTATAAAAGCTGATTTTTATATATAATACTCGGGTAGTAAGTAGATGATGTTTCCTCAGCAGCCAGACACTTATCATGGTGGCAACCCCTTGCCAGACACCCTTAATGTTCAAGAAATTATATAAGTTTACTTACGTCATAGTATAAAAGCTGATTTTTATATATAATACTCGGGTAGTAAGTAGATGATGTTTCCTCAGCAGCCAGACACTTATCATGGTGGCAACCCCTTGCCAGACACCATTAAAGTTCACGAAATTATAATTTTACCTACGTTATAGTATAAAAGCTGATTTTTATATTTAAAAGTAGTAATTAGATGATATTTCCTCATTAGCCAGACACTTAACATAGTGGCAACCCCTTGCCAGACACCATTAAAGTTCACGAAATTATAATTGTACTTACGTTATAGTATAAAAGCTGATTTTTATACATAATACTCGGGTAGTAAGTGGATGATGATTCCTCATTAGCCAGACACTTAACTATAATTTCGTGAACTTTAAAGGTGTCTGGCAAGGGGTTGCCACTATGTTAAGTGTCTGGCTAATGAGGAAACATCATCTAATTATTACTTTTAGATATAAAAATCAGCTTTTACACTATAACGTAAGTACAATTATAATTTCGTGAACTTTAATGGTGTCTGGCAAGTTTGCCACTATGATAAGTGTCTGGCTAATGAGGAAACATCATCTAATTATACTTTTATTTATAAAAATCAGCTTTTAGGGATCGTCCACACCAAACGTATTGTCCGCCGCCGACTGTGAATATACTCACTGTTTGTATAGTCGGTTCGGTCGGTTCGGTGTGAACAAGAAGTTAAATATATATTGAAAAACAATAAACTGCGTAACGCGTGCTCACAGTCGGCGGCGGACAATACGTTTGGTGTGGACGATCCCTTATACTATAACGTAGGTAAAATCATAATTTCGTGAACTTAAGTGATGTCTGGCAAGGGGTTGCCACTATGTTAAGTGTCTGGCTAATGAGAAATCATCATCTACTTGATACCTACCCAAGTAATATATATAAAAATCAGCTTTTATACTATAACATAAGTAAAATTATAATTTTGTGAACTTTAATGATGTCTGGTAAGGGGTTTCCACTATGTTAAGTGTCTGGCTAATGAGGAAATATCATCTAATTACTACTTTTATATATAAAAATCAGCTTTTATACTATAACGTAGGTAAAATTAAAATTTCGTGAACTTTAATGGTGTCTGGCAAGGGGTTGCCACCATGATAAGTGTCTGGCTGCTGAGGAAACATCATCTACTTACTACCCGAGTATTATATATAAAAATCAGCTTTTATACTATGACGTAAGTAAACTTATATAATTTCTTGAACATTAAGGGTGTCTGGCAAGGGGTTGCCACCATGATAAGTGTCTGGCTGCTGAGGAAACATCATCTACTTACTACCCGAGTATTATATATAAAAATCAGCTTTTATACTATGACGTAAGTTAAATTATAATTTCGTGAACTTTAATGGTGTCTGGCAAGGGGTTGCCACCATGATAAGTGTCTGGCTGCTGAGGAAACATCATCTACTTACTACCCGAGTATTATATATAAAAATCAGCTTTTATACTATGACGTAAGTAAACTTATATAATTTCTTGAACATTAAGGGTGTCTGGCAAGGGGTTGCCACCATGATAAGTGTCTGGCTGCTGAGGAAACATCATCTACTTACTACCCGAGTATTATATATAAAAATCAGCTTTTATACTATGACGTAAGTTAACTTACATTTTACGCACCTTCAGTACCGTTTACCTGCCAAAGCCAATATTACCCAAACTCCATAATGGTCCATCGTTCTTACCAGTGTTGGAAGTATCCGCTGACAAACTTTCAGCCTTTATAAAATGACGTAGGTCTGGGGTTCACAGGCTCTCGCTCTAATTACTACGGAAGAATGTTTTATTCTGAATGACATTGTAGCATTGTTTTGAGTCTTTACCTTTTTGGGTGGGCAGTGGACTGTTGTTTGGCTTTATGCGTTTGCGTTATGATGATACTTCTACGTTATGGGTAAGACTCTGTTTCTGGAATGTTCTCTTTTCATAAACAAAACGTAAATCTTTAAGGAAATGGACAATTTTATTTGTATTTTTTAACGAAATCAGAGTTCAATGTGTAACACAATCATATTAAAAGAAATGAGAAAAACACGTTCAAAACTATAACTACATCTGTTACAGACATTAACAGCCATTTTAATAAAAACAAATACAGAAATTATTGAGCTATTCAAGAAAAACCAACCAGCAAACATTAAATAATATAAATAAAAATACACTGCACAGTGCACACTTGTTGATACTCAAACAAAAATACTGAAGTTATTTCGTCGGAACGAGAACTCGTAACTTCATTCACTGAGTGCTAACTTTCATGAATTCCTTATCTAGATCTACGAAGCACGTCACAAATAAAAATGAATCAGTATAACACCATAGCTTCTAGGAAAAAGAGTACATACATTCACCCCGAAGTCTTCATGTTTAAAATATACCCCAACTCTCAGCCAAAGTACCTCAGATTTCAACTTTAAAAGAAGAAAATGACCTTTTATTTAAATTTTATCGTCGAATCTTCCATTTTTGCGGTTAAAATGAAAAGGGAAGACAATAGAAATGGCCTTATTCAACGAGTGTGGCCCCTTTATTAAACGTCTTGTGCTTATTTCGGGAAAATTCGAACGTAAAAATATAATGAAGCAATTTTATTTATTTAATTTTCATCACAATTGGCATCCTCAGTGATAAAAAGAAAAGAGTTTTTAGCTTTAGACCTTTTTCGAGATGGAATAAACTTTTTTGCGTTTTATTCATGACAAGGATCAGCACTTCAACTGTTTCGTCTATTTTAGGATCATTGCTGTATTTGCATTTATGTTGGTTCGGCTGTATTTGGCAGGGTACGGCAAGAGAAATCTAGAACTTTTTCGATCGACCTTTTTCGATCTGACCTTATCTCTTAGAACTTTAATCAGAAACCTTTTTATACAAAATGTTAAATCTATATCTATATATATAAAAGCAAAAGGTCACTCACTCATAGGACACGAAATCTCGGAAACTACCAGTGCTAGGGGTTTAAAATTTTGCATAGGGGTTCTTTTTAGGACGTAGGTACCCGCTAAGAACGGATTTTGCGATATTACGCCCCTAAGGGGTTGTTTTTGGGGTTGACATTTTGTATGAAACTTTTTTGCTACAAGTACTAGGAGTTTCCAATTTTGCATGCGGGTTTTTTTTTTGGACGTAGGTGCTACTTTAGAAAAGGGTTTTTCGAAATTCGACCCCTAAGGGGTTGTTTTTGGTGTTGAAAGTTTGTTTGAAACATCGTTATTACACGTGCTAGGAGTCTCAAATTTTTCATAGGGGTTGTTTTTAGGACTTAGATGCTCACTATGACGGGGTGATTCGAAATTCGAACCCTAAGGGGTTGTTACTGACGATGATAGATACAGGTTTCAAATCTTGCATGGGGATTCTTTTAGGGACGTAGGTGCTCACTAAGACGGGATTTTGCGAAATTCCACCCCTAAGGGGTTGTTTTTGGAGTTGATAGGTTGTATGAAACTTTGTTACTACAAGTACTAGAAATTTAAAATTTTGCATGGGGTTTATTTTTAGAACTTAGATGCTCACTATGACGGGGTGATTCGAAATTCGGACTCTAAGGGGTTGTTTGTGATGTTGATAGATACAGGTTTTAAATTTTGAATGGGGATTCTTTTAAGGACGTAGGTGCTCACTAAGACGGGATTTTGCGAAATTTTACCCCTAACGGGTTGTTTTTGGAGTTGATCTACCTCAGACGAGTTTTGGATAAATCAACCCCTAAAGAGTTTTTTTTTTGGTGTTAGTAGTTTGTATGAAACTTCATTACTACAAGTACTAGGAGTTTTTAGTGTTTCACCGGAGGGTTCTTTTACGACGTAGGTGCTACTTAAGACGGGATTATGACGGGAAATTCCCCCCCTAAGGGTTACTTTTTAGCTTCAGAGTTTGTATGAAACTTCGTTACTACAAGTGCTACGAGTCTCAAATTATCCCAGAGGATCTTTAGGATGAAGGAGCTTATTAAGCTGGGATGTTGCAAAACCCGACTGCGAAAGGGATATTTGTGGTCGAATGAGAGAGAATAGAATTTTAGTTGCACATTGATTTAGATTTTCTAAAAGTATTGCATAAAGAGGGTGGCCGGAGAAGAAATTCACATAACCAAAGCTCCAAATAAGCGCGGACGAAGTCGCGGGGGAAGTGCTAGTTATGTATAAATGTAAAAAGAGCTATTTCTAATAGGATTTAGCGCGAAAAAAAAAACTATATGAAATGCGAGGATTCTTTCTTGTTTCGATTAGAAACAAAAACAATACTAACGCCTAATTATATATTTCGACATTTATACATTTCTACATATCGAGGGGTGAAAGGCTATTTGCTTTAAGCGACATCTTGGGCGATATTGAGTTATATACATATTCGGAATCAGCAATTTTTTCTCCGTCGTTTGATGCCGGTTTCATCAAAATCAGAGCACTTTTTAGGCGTTTGAAACAACACTATTTTGGGTTGTTCCCAAAGTGGCAGTGTATTATCCGACGTCGAATTTGCATTTTATTTTCAGTGATGTACTTGAACTATACAATAATTAAATAACTGAGACATAAACCAGTTACCCTTTCTCAGATAAATGATTCTATATCGGTTAAAGCAATTTTCATGTTTCTATTTCTTATTAGCATGCTACTTAAATCATTTGGAATTCCACCATTTACACGTTGTGGTGTCGCTTAAATCTTTTGTCCGTCAACCAAATACGACATTAAGTGTCGCTTAAGCTATTTCAGCTGCATCTATTTCAATCTAGGATGCTTCTTGAACCAAATAGACATTTTGTTTCAGCTATTTTGCATATTGGAAAACATTTTTCATTATTGATAAAAACAAAAGTTGACCTTTAAATCATTCAATTATAAAATATACATTTAATTCATGTCATATAATACAATCTTTATTCCATCTCCCGGGAGTTAACAATCGAATTATTCAACCAGGCTGCAGCGCTCGGTCGCTTCAGTCGAACTCCAAAGTGGTTCAAGGAGTGATTGGTTGAAAGACGAAAAATTTAATAAATAAATGTATATGCGGGATTTATGTGTATGGATGGATCCGGGTTCGTCCTTAAACTATGACCAACCATCGAAGGTCGGACAAGGAAACCCCTCCCCCTCATTATGATGGACAACCTTTGCGCATGGACCCTTGTCTTTGGCATCTCCGCTATTCCTGACGAACTTTTGCCACGACATGACGCAACATCTGCACATTGAGCGATGACCGATTGTCGAACTGGAGGAAATTGAGCAATACGCTGTTTTATCTTTTATTATCTTTCTAACCCTTTCGTTTAGGATACAATTCCTAGATTCCGGCAACATGCTCTTTTTCCGGGAAGAAGATCGTAAGGATGGTGTTGGATTTCTCGTTTACGGGTCCCTCATTAATTTTGTGAAAGTCGACAGTGTGTCGAGTAGGGTAACATACCTTATACTCAGAATAACCAACCGGTCTTTGTTGAAGGTCATACAGGTACATGCACCGACCTTGGCATGTTCTGATGATGAAGCA
Organism: Agrotis segetum; assembly: GCA_036375495.1. Classification (NCBI taxonomy): domain Eukaryota; kingdom Metazoa; phylum Arthropoda; class Insecta; order Lepidoptera; family Noctuidae; genus Agrotis; species Agrotis segetum. The sequence goes on along the minus strand of JAQSVV010000674.1, from coordinate 192,872 downwards.
GAGGCTTTGTATGAGAAGATATCCGAAGCCATACATACCTCTAAACATAGTTTTTCGTTGTTATAGGGGAATTCAATTCGAAGGTGGTCCACGGAATGGCAATGAGTTAAGAGGCCCCAGCCATATGGATATGGGCAGCAAATCCATAGCGACCAGCGGCTGGCCGACTTAATGAAAAAGGAAGAACTCCATTTGGTGAACTCCTATTTTATCAAGATGGACCAGGATAAACCCTGACGGTACAACCAAAAATAAGATTGACTTCATCATGGTGTCCAAGAAGCGAATATTCAGTGATGTCTCTTTGATCTCCAAGATAAAACTGACAAGGTGACATGTGGCAATCACCGAATCTTAAGAATCACATTGAATATCAATATAAAGATTGTTGAAGTCTACCGTCCGATCTGGTCATGCTCACATCCAGAACACCGAAGGTTTCCAACTTGAAACGAATGATCTTTTCCGTTAGGCACTGAATGCAAAAACTGTGGACGCGAATAACAACCGGTTGGTGGAAACTGTCCAAGCTGTGAAGTCGAATTTCTTTAAGACCCCAGAGGAAGCCTCAAAAGCCCCCGAACGGATCCATCAAGTTGATCCAAGAGCGGATTGAGATGGCTGCAATCTTCAGCTGATAAGGTCAGAATATGGCAAACTCAATAGACGAATCCCTAAATCAATGCGACGTGACCTGCGTGTCTATAATGCTGCACGGATCAGAGATGCAATCGAGCAGAACCAGAGTTCAAAAGTCTTCCCAAAAAATTCAGTTATTGGGCAAATGACAATGCTAAAGATTGACGACGGCAGTATCATTTCGATGAAACCGGAGATCATGAAAGAGCTTGACAAATTATACGGAAAGTTATACACATGCTCCGCCAGATTTTACAGAAGACAGAAGAGTTTAGTGCATTATATGCCAGAATCCAATTCGGATGTGCAGCGTTGGGAAGCCACGTGATATCTTCTCATTGAGGATCCCACGGTGTCTTAAGATGGTTAAGGTTTTTAACCAGTGTGTATTGCCAGTGATGAAATTAAGCAATGTAACGTAGTCGTAGACTGCTAGCTTTTTGGAGAGACTAAGAGTCACTCGACGAGCAATAGAAAGAGTTATGCTTCGAGTTTCTTTGAGGGATGAAATCCAGAACAAGGATATTCGCCGAAGATCCAGAGTCACCTACATGGCTCGTAGAATTTGCAAGTTGAGGTGGAAATGCCCGGAAGACGCAGGGTAGGCAGGCCACTCACTAGGGGGAATTGTTGTTTAGCCTGGTGGTCTAAGGGGGAGGCCTGTGTTCAGCAGTGGACGTCTTCCAGCTGATGATGAAGCGGATAATTCTTTAACTGATGTTGTTGTTGATAACAATATTGATGTTGCTAAATTGAGACAGTTCTACTTTATTATATTCTAAATGAATCAACTTCAACTAAAATTGCGTTGTCTATATTTCTTTATTTACTACTATAAGCACCTGAGATTTTGGGTGATGGCGATAATTCAGGTTGTTTCAACAGCCATTGATAATATTAGACGTAAAAAAATGTTACATCAAACGTTACATTTTCAATACAATATGTTACATATGTCTATTAGCCTGCCATTCAAATTAATATCAATTGTCAGTTGACATAAATAGCTTGCTACTGTTCATTATGGGCTGCGTCACTTCATGCTGTTTGGCTTCTTCTGAAAATATACTCAGAGCCGCTTAATCTTTATTCCTTTCCCAAAAAATAGGGGTTTAAGGTAATTTGTATTAAACATTTATTTTGTAATTAAAGGTCCATTTTATTTAGTGAAAATAACAATTCAACACTTTTAAATGAAATTTAATTTAGTTTACCCCATTCAAATATTTGCAGAAATGATTTTTTTTCGATTTTTTAAAACTTTAAATGGCTCTCCTGTAAAGTTGCAAAAATTCGACTTAAAGCAAATAGCCTTTCACCCCTCGATATTTTATATGTCATTTGTAATAGAAATAAACTTCTTCAAATACCCTTAAACTTTTCTCAAAGTCTAAGCACCCCAACAATGGAAGAGCAACTTGCTTCCTTACCCCTGGAATCAACCCTAAAAGTGAATTACTTAGTATCAGTCCTAGGCAAATTCAGTGAGTGCGTGACTTGCATACTTTTGTTTATCCTTATTAGGTTTGGGATCACCCTTGCAAATGCCCACTGGGATGCGGATAGAGTTTAAATTTCGAATGCAGTTTTTTTCTGAAACTTTTATTTTTAAAGTTGGAATTCTGTATACGGGTTTTTAGCGAAGGGTAAACGTTGACATTATTTTGTGCCAGTGATATTGTGCATTTTGTACTCTTTAAAAAATATGGATGACCGTATGAGTATTCTGTATACGCCAAATGTTTATGTTTCATAAAGTTGGCATTTCAAATAAACTAAGCTAAAAAAACTTACTATATTTCTGAACCAAAAAATATGTACGATTTTGTACCCGAAATTCACAACCATTTGTTTGTATTATATTTTTCACTTTAAAATAACTCTTTTACAGCACACACAATATATCAAAAGGCGGCTCCTGTAGGTGACAAACAACGTTATGCAAAAAAGTAACAGCTGACTGGGCGCCATTTTTCATAGCCTAAAAGCTTACAAAGAGTGCACGTTGCTTATACAAATAGTAGAAGTCGCAAAACCAGAGCTTAAAATTGTACGCTCTCTTTGAATGAATCCATCAGATTTTTAACACAAAGAAAATAAATCACGTAGATTTTATAGATGTTTATAAATATATTGAAAAAAACTTGTGTTCAAACAACAAACTAGTTGATCGTCGAAAAGTTTTGGGCTGTTATTAAGTTTGAGAAAAACTTATAAATTATAATAATTATATTTTTTTTCCTTTTTATTCGTTTGTTTTTGTTGTGTGCTATTATTGCCTAATCAAATAAACTTTTTTTTCTTTAAACATACAACAATGATATTGAAGGAGCTGTTGTTTACAAACAAAACCGTTTAGCAACTCAATGCAACACAAACGCAGCGACCCTGATTGATACGAACACTTTATTGGAGGCAATATATTCCGAACATAGATCAACAAGGACAGTCCCACAGTCCCACTGTATCGTTGATTACATCGAGTCTCAATACCCAACCAAGCTTTACCAATCTTCGCGATACTAATCCGATCGAACGAACAATGAGATCCTATTGCTCCAAGCGAACATTGCACGTTATTGCCTCTAAATCTTTCAGTCACTGGGATACATAGGACCCGCTAGTGTTGGGAAAAACGGTTTCGGACTTTCGGCTAAGGTCGCGGTCAAGGCCGAAAGTAAATGAAGGTTGGTGCTAAAAAAAAGTGGTGGTAAATGCCAAAATAGAGTGTGTGATTGATGTGTTATAGTTTAATTTTGTTATTTAGCTTTAATGGATGTTACTGAACGAAATTGGTATTCGTTTTTCTGTTCTATTACATAAACTGAAAGACGTTCATTATTTTCTACATTTTACATTTACGAAGTTATCCACTTCAGTGGATTAAACTATAAATGACTTGCATCTTTGCTTATGTTACTTAAAAACATGATTAAGTATGACAAGAATCATGCAGTTTACTATTTCTGAAAGATTTTTATAAATCGGTTAATTAATTCTACAGATAACTTTCTAAAAAGAACTCACAAACTTTACCTCTTCATATATTAGTGTAGACTTACCTGTAATTGAAAAAACACAATTTTAGTTTGATTAAATATAAAATGAATCATTTAAATGAATTTCGGCCCCCAGTTCAGTTTCGGCTCTCGAAGCGAACGGTTCGCCGAAACCAACCCTCTGTCCTATCCAAGGTGTTTGCGAACCCCCCTATAGCCCGCGGCTATTGCACTAGGCCTTTAGTGTTACTTTAGCAATCGATGGGGGGTTACCTTTTCTGGTTGTTCGGTTCGCTTGGTTCTGTAAATATTGACCGTATCCAAGCTTTAGCGGATACTTTTATTGCGTGTTAACAAATAGAGGATTGTTTGTTTTATATCTACGTGCTTTAATGTATCGGTTCGGGGATTTCGGATAAAGGCCTTTTTGGTATGCAGGATACATAAAAATGTATTGTGTTGTATGTTCATTTGAAAGCCCTGCGTGCGGTAGGTATTTTGATGTACAAATTGCTAGTCGTTCAATTTTTAATTTTACAGGGATAGAAACAAATGAGCTTAAGCTTTGTATTTTGAAACGTTAACATTACATACTTAACATAACATTATTAACATGGATTGAAATTGTTATAACTTTAAAAGTTTCAAAATCATCATCATCTGCCTAGCCTTTTCCCAACTATATTGGGGTCGGCTTCCAGTCAAACCAGATTTAGCTGGATATCAGTATTTTACATGGAGCGACTGCCTGTCGGACCTCCACAACCCAGTAACTGGGTAAAAAGATAAAGTTTAAAAGTTTTAAAAGTTTCAAAATGATTACATGAAATTGCTTTACTTTTATAGTTCGCCTCTATTTTTAAATATACCGATGAATAAAAAACTGTTTCAAAAAAGGAAGTCAATTTCCAAAAAAGATGCATTGAAGTACGATATACGCAGTTAAGGCTACTGCACGCAATTTTTATTTTTTGCATTCGTACAATGGGCTACTCGCATTCCGTTTTTTAACTGAGAATACGATTTTTTTTTCATCCAGTTTCATTGATAAAAAAATATGAGTCGCGCATGAGTTGCGTTGCACATTTTGTTTTGTTTTTGGTCGTTCTTTGGGTTTTGTTAAAAAAAATGCTGTTGTTTTGTAGTTAATTCCAAAGGATCAAATCCAACCACAAAACGATGCATAGAACATGGGAATAAATAAAAGAAAAATATAAACAAAAGAAAACACGTACCTACGTAAAAATAAACTTTCCGAAACTAAGTTAGTGCTACAAGTTACTAGTTAGTATTACTTTCACGGGCTTCTGAAATTCACGTGCTCAGTACGTTTGTGTAATTTATCGACTATAAAACTACAAAAAGAAAAGTTTTCCACATATAAAGTTACCTAAAAGATGTGTTCATTGCCTACAAATGTTTCCGTAACTGCGTAATCATAAATGTATAAAAAGGCCTCAACGAAGCCATAATATTTTTATTTCGAATAATTGCATTTTTTTTTGCCATAAAACTTTCTAATAACTAAAAGAATATGAAACGTAGAGTAGTTGTTAATTTACACAATAACGTTAAAATAAATCATGAACTGCAGTATAATTTATCTACGAAAGTTTGGATATTTCTTACGCAATCACGTCAGAAAAGCTGAACGAATCTATAGGGAAGGCCATTCAAAGCTAATTGTAGATGGCGGGACCGTAGCTAAGTCCTAAGCCAACCAATGAGGTAGTACTATTTGAAGTACCAATAAGATTTGAACCAATGACGATGCTTGGAACTAGCTATACTAGCGCCATTCGTTTCCTAATTGCCATCCCCATTAAAAACTCACACATAGGTCTAGAATAAAACAAAAGATACCGTTCTTCCTGAATTACGTTCTAGTGGGTTAATTTTGGTGTTGCACGTAAGCGAAACCGCAGACAACAACTAGTTCTATTATAATTTACATAAACTCATACAACAAACGTTTAGTACTACTAAATATATAATAATAGCAACCCCAAATTAGTACGTTTTCATATGAATATTTTATAAACCGGTAGCATAGATAGAACCTCTACCTCTGACCTACTTAACTCCATGACCCGTTCTAGTAGGCCAGATGTAAAATTATTGAATTATTTCCGTTAATCAAATTACTCTGAATTCGGTGAACTCTGTCCTTTCAGCACTTTTGGTAATTTTATTTAAAAATAAAGTAGGGTCTGAAGCATAAAAAAGATATAACTTGAATTACGTAGATGAGAATCAAGAAAATTAAAAAAAAAATCGTCACTTCAACCTCAAAGTTATTCAAGTTAGTACATGAGTCCTAAAGTATTAATTTCAAAAGATTGCTCAGTAAAGTTCTACAATTTGGATTTTGCCCATTTGTAATGGTTGAATAGAATAATTTTAGTCCGTAAAATCCTATAAACCTAAGTTACTTAGTTTGTGTGTGTTTACGGCTGTCCAAAAATTGACTCTAAGTTATTTAGCTATGTAGGTAAACGAATACTTCACTGTCATTTATTTATTCATTAAAACTTAATGCACAAATTCGTACAATCGTGTACGTACGTTTTATTATCAAAAGATTCTCTAAAAATCTTTCTACAATTTGGATCTTGTATTAATCATAAAACCAGAAAGTAGACATCGCACACCGATGCTGCAAGGACCCCTTAAATAAATTCATACGACTTCTCAATTATACCAAATCATACAATATTACATCTTGCCATCGATCGAATACTCCCCTTGATTCATTTCTAATATATTCTCAATTTTTATAATTCTCATCAGAAAGTCATCGGTGCGTCCAACCGTAGCACCGACCCAGGTGTCGCGGAATCTGTCAGTGCGGGACCAAAAATAAAATTCTCTACCCGCACTCATTCCAATCACGTACTTCCGAATTTGTCATATTGGATTTTGGAAGCGGACCGTCATACGTCTCCCCTTGCTGTCACGACGCGAAAATGAAAACATGTATCATTTTTCCTACTCTCCAACAAAATCCGACCTTAATAAAACGAGCATAGACATTAAATTAGCACTACCACACAAATGGAAAAAGAGGATTGTCAAAATTTTTCTTTAAAAAAATGTCTTGTAATGAAATTTGTTTTTCGTATTACGTCGCACAAACTTTGTAGACAGTTTTTTGGTTTTCTGTATCGAATAAACTTTATCATTTCTGTTTGGGAATGAATGAAGCATGAAGCTTGCTTTGGTTTTGCCAAATAAAATCGAATGCTGACTTTGCTATTACATTTCCCTACGGATTCAATCTTTGGCGAAGGGTGACACACATTTGTATCGTTTTTGCCTTAACAGTCTTTGAAGAAATGAATGAAAAAGAAGAAACATAGCAAGACATCTTTCTGCACTATACTTTTACAAACACTTCGGTTTACTAATGTAGGTAAAACTTTTCCCGTTCTTCGAGTACAATTTGTATTAAATTATTTCGGTAGCAGTTGAAAGCAAACAATTATTAAAAAACTAGATTTATTTTTAGAAATAAATTACACCTGAAAATGTCTAGTATCTGTCATTGCTCTTTGAATTTCATAGACTCAAGACATGTTTCAACTAAGCTAAAACTCGAAATCCAAGTAGGATTTATTTATCCTCCCGACCTATAAATCGCCTTAACCCCCTCACCGCTACCCTGCCTATTCACAGTTGCAAGAAGCGTCGATGTCAAATTAAGCACGTGGTACAACCCTAAAGCTGACGTAAGCACATGCCACAAAGACTTTGGTAACGATGACACCTAGAAAATCCCCAAAATAAAACACCGTGTTTCTTTTTTTTATTTACAGTACAAATTCGACCTTCGAAATAATGCAAGAGGGACGATTTTGGTAGGTTTAAAAGCGTATGGGAGTAAGAGTGGTGCACGTTGACGAAACAAAAATAAGTATGTTAGTATTTGTATAGACTTGTCGAGTTGTATTCGGCATGAAGTCACTTCCGTATGTTGAGTTTACTCTTTACCAATCCTTTACTAGTATATCATTTCTCTACGCAGCTACGTTACTTAAATAAGTATAAAAAATAACTTTAAAAATATCTATCTATTTACATTCTATCAGAAAAAAAAACATCCTTATTTTATTCACGAAGAACACAAGAACATCCCGTATTAAATTTTTCCTTCCGTGAAGGCTTACTTCACAACCTAACATACAAGGCAGAACATCCAAATAAATTCCAAAATTATTTCATACGCATCTATATTTAGCCTAAATCCCCTCAAAGGGCCTTCGTAAAGGCATCCTCGTACCCACATAAGCTTAGACCCACACAGTCGATTTATTATTCCTACTCAGTCATCAGCAAAATGCTGGTGAAACATCCTCAGTAAAAAGCTATGGCCTGTAAAAATAAAACACGGATTTTTTACGTTTTTTTTTACCCAAACCACGATTTTATACCACACTTTATATTAAGCCTTTGTTTGATGTATAATGGGAAAGGTATCACTGTGGCATTGTAGATAGAATTTTGTCGAAAATACTGAAATACGGTAGGCTTGAATTTGAATATGTATCGATTAAATAAAGCTTAAAAGAAATCAGATAGACCTGTGACGTAATCTTTGAAGGCATGGTTGGTGCATTTGGTCAGCGATTGACTGCTACGCTGGTGGCGCGAGTTCGATTCCGGCACGGTACAAATATTTGTTTAACCTATAAGCAGTAGTTCCGGATATGTGTGATTGTGTATGTGAGTTTGTGTTTGTCAACGCTCTCACGATACATGAGAAATTCATAGAGTGAGGCAACGTTTAAAAAAGGAGTTGTTCCTGTAACAAGTCAAATACATACCTATGCTAATTGAAAATCGTATTAAAAATTCAACGTAATTAAGATAATAAACAAGACAAAGAGATTTAAAAGAAACTATAGAGTGGGCATTGGGAAAATTGTCACACAAGATTGTTGATGCCATTCGTCAGTGGCGCTATCTAAGCGTTGCATAGCAACGCGACTACTAGACTGAGGGACTTTTTACCTAGTGGTAAAAAGTTTTGGATTACTTTCTTCGTGATGTCCCGTCTATTGCTCGTATAAAGTTACAGAACGTTGTCTTTGAAACAAGACAACTATATAATACATACGTTCCTACAGAGAATGAAAAAATGAATTCAAACTAACTCTTTCACACTCTCTTAAATATCTTGCATTCTCATTTCTCGTGTAATATTAAAACAAGATACGTGTACAAGCCAAGGTAATAATGCAGTGACAAGCCGCCTGCACGTCTTTAAATTATTAATTTTCTCCAGAATATTGTGCTCTGTAACCCACGAGATAAGATTACGTAACAAAGTATGTTTTTCCAGGAAAATAGGTCAGGATGGAAATGAAACTCTTCCAAGACCTGAATAAAATTTATGTGTTACAAAGACTGGTTTGTGTTTTTAGTAGGTGCTGTCGGAAACTAATTTCAGGCCAAGTAAAGAGAAACTATATTTAAGGTGGAAGGGCCATCAACATACAACAAACGATTACCATGTTTCTTCAACACGTGAATCTAGAGTCATAAAAATCTATCCAGTCTTAAAAATCGCAGGGTATAACATTTTTGTTAAAACAGCTTTCTAAAAAAGTGTAAATATAAGAACGACAAAAAATGTAGGTAATTGGGATTCAAGTGCTTGACTCTTGGTAACCATTTTTGCTTCAGCGTTTCCTATCATATTGTTTTTATCTGAGAAAGGATACCATAATTATTAAATAACAATAATACTTACTCGGTGGACTAATAATAACTAAAGCAAATGTCTCATATTAAAAATTAAAATAAGAGATCATAAGAATTAAACCCATTCCCTGTCCGATAATGCACATGTAATCCATGACTATTGTTTAGGTATTGTGTCTGCTGCGCGGACAGTGAGTGTTATAGTTATTTATGATACTAGTGCGGTAAGTTGGTTTTTACAAACGAGTAGACGAATGTAAGCCCGAGGCGAAGCCGAGGGTTTACCATAGTCACGAGTTTGTAAACACCAATTTCCGCACGTGTGTCATACAACGTTTTTCAACACATTTGCGAGAAAACAGTACTATATGTAATTAAACCAACTTTATGTAACAGTAGAAAAGTCACAACAATTTTTGAAGTTCCTACTAAGAAAATGGCGTGAATTTGCAAATGGCGCCACATGCACGTGGTGGAAATTAGAACTATATCCTTCGTCTCATTTACTCATTAGTATTAAAGTGAGACAACGTATTGATCGAAAGCACTTCCAAGGAGGTTCGATCAGTCAGGCTGTTTATTCTCAGAACGTGAAACTCTTTGGTGGAATTCTTTTTATTTTTAATGGAAATTAAAAATAAACCGTAAAGAAAACGCACGGTGCTACACAACGGAGCGTGCGGTAAAGTATGTACTTAGGTGAGAGTACCTATTTTACCGCACGCTCCGTTGTATGGTGCGTAATTTTTAACTTTCGAACAATGTATACAGGCTTCGTAAATGCATTTTTCGAGCAAATGTGTTGAAAAGGTAATTTACGCATCAAAAGTGCTATTCTTTGTATTCCAATAATATTATTCTAACAAGACCCGGTATTTAAGTAACAATAACAAATAGAATATTACCACGACCCCTAATAAACGTAACAAAATTGATACTTACCACTATGAATATAGTTTCATGCATTGAAAGGGTCCGAATGATCCAGCATTTTGTTGTGGGCTTTATCAAAATAGCGGGAGGGCATTTTAAACCCAATCAACGGAAAATCAAAACGCGGAAAATGGGAGGGGACTCTAACGGAGGGTTAAATTTCGTGTTATCGATTTGTTTTTATGACTTTTGCTGACATTCCGATTCTATAATCGAGAAGCTGAAAATCCGATTGAACCTGTTTGGAATCGATTTGCTCCGATGTAGGTGAAAACAGCAATAAGGAGCTTATCTATAACCAACGGTGTTGTGAAAAATACTTTTTCAGAATTCTTCACTACTTGTACAGTGAAAACACGAGATTCTTACATAACAAAAGCAAAGAACGTCACATAATTCTCTGAGCAAACATTGTATTTTTCACTTACAAAGAAGAAACCTTCATTTCTTCGGTTAAATCTCGGGCTTATTTACGTTTTAACAAGAAATATATACGCAATAACTGTGCTATATGAGACAGGCATTGTAATTACATTTCTAGGCTCTCCAAACTTTGATAATTAAACGCAGGTTTGGCCAGGATCCACTTATGGTAGTCCTTATAACGACCTGCACACGATTCTCATAAGCGGGCAAGTAAGTGGAGTTACCAGTCGTCAAAACAACTTAAGACACACTGTCCCCAATTCTCATTATTACGGTATTTTTTCGCATGCTCACCCCAGATAAATTCCTGTCGTGAGGGGAGATATAGGAGATAACAGGAGCATTATCGAAATACCAATGTCCTTGTATTAAATCGGGAAAACTGAGAGTTAAATAGCGATTTATTATTCTTAGGGTAAAAGTAAAGAAGAGTGTTTAGAATATTTTCAATAAAATATGTTGTAGAATGAGATGAAAAATATCTGATAAAATGGAAGGCTTTTTTGTAGTAAGCAATCTATAGATGGGATGACCATGCCTTATATGTCGATAACAATTAACAAGTTCATAATGATACATTTTAATGGCAAACTATTATAGAATTTTCTTGAGACTTCGTAATCTAAACTGATTTGATTAAGTGCTTCGATAAAACTTTCACAAAGTGTAATCCGATTAGTGATTACTAAGTAATAATCGTCAATCACCGAATATGATAACTTTCTTGGCTAATCCGTACTTTTGATTGAAGATTAAAAATACAACAATCATTACAATTTCTCCATGTTTTGTATTATTTTCCCAATAATGTCATTAGGTGCAAAATGACCAAAAGATACTGAAAAATCTTTCTTGCTTTTGAAACATCATAAATACCTCGACATTTTCCTTTATTTTTTGTTACTACTTGGTCCATACTTTACTTTCCAAAGATTCTTTTCAAAACATCGCATTTACGAGTAGACCTAAAGATTATATACATCCTGAGGACACATCAAACACAAGCATGTTTCTATGTCAGCTGGTTTTTGCTTAAAACCTCTAACTAGGACACACTAATGATATTTGAAGTATCGTCTTACATTACTCCTATTCGCAGTACAGCATCATAGTAAGGTTTTCTTGGAAGATATTACTTTGTGAGATCATTCGTCTTCTTGTGAAATGAAAAGGCATTTGATGCTCCTAGATTACTATTATGAATAAAAATAAGGCAACAACAATAAACAAAAATAAGGCAACACCGTTTTTTTTTGTAAAAATCTACCTTTGAAAATTTTAATATCAATAGTCACGTGTGTTTCATCCCCTAAAAAGAAAAAAAAAAACAAATGTTGTTGCCTTATTTAAAAGACGATGCCAAAATTAGTATGGAGGTCTGCCCTAGTAACGCCCAGAATTCAGATCTTTATCATATTGATTTTAAATGGTAGTTTTCAAATAATATCAGTTGTTTGATAAGTAGTTAAACTAAAATATAGCTAAAATCAATTAGTTTGCTTATTCAAACATACTTGAAAAGCGCCGGGTAAGAAAACAAAAATAAAACCTGTAGGCTGTATACACACTTCAAAATGGAAGGCATAGGCAACCCACATGTGACGTTTTCTTACCATTATCAAAGAACATCATACTTTTACAACCCTGCCAATTACCCTAAACTTTGCCAACTACCTACCGCATAACAGTCGTAACAATTACAGCTGTTCATAACATTTTTACACTTCATTCAGCAGTAACAACTTCTTAATACCCTAATTACGAACTATTTAATTACAGGAGTGGGTCGTTATTCCAAAACCACGTTCCAAAAAGTTATGACCACGTTATATAAGCATTTTGCGAATTCCTCGTAAAAATCGTGGTATCGGTTATTGGTGTTTAGTCTTGTACGGCCAGCCATTACAGGGCCCTCAACGATATTTCTTCCAGTTTCTTTATTGAAATTCTGCACGGTCGCGAAGTTTCCGATCAAACAAATAGAGTTGCAACTGTAACGTTTGCAGTCGTGTTGGACTTTATTTTTGTTAAGTAAAGGTTGGTTATGCTTTGGCTACAGGAAATGGTGCGTTGTTAAGTTTTTTTTTTAATATTCCAGAACTATCACACACCGCCATCTAGTCCCAAGCTAAGCAGAGCTTGTGTTGAGGGTATTAGACAACTAATAAACATATTTATTTCTAAAAACATAAATTTAGAGAAATTACACCCAGAAACAGAACAAATAATCGTGCTCATTACACAAGCATTTGTCCTGGGTGGGAATCAAACCCACGACCTCCAGAATAGCAGTCAGGGTCACTAACAACAAGACCAACAGGCCAATTTTGTTACCGTATGATTCTTTTGTTTTTTATAACGGGTGAGCTTTTTTTACTAATAAACAAATTGTGCCGTTTACTACCGGTAAACTTATTGACCCCTTTTTCAAAAACTTTTGTCGCTTGTAGAGCTACTAAATCTATTTGAAAACTCAACTCAAGATAGCCCAATTCCGCACAAATACAGCCAACATCTAACAAAGGTTGACAAATAACATAGTACAACAATTTCAAGGTATTCCCGGGAGGTCGTATGAAACACCCTTCCCTTTATGGACCGATATTGAAATTCTGTGGCAAGATGTGACTTACATCGTCACCAAGGCGAGATGCAGAAGGGGACGGTTCCGCTATTACTGACACATTTGAAAGTATACTGAAAACTAAAGTAAGCAGATTTCTCTGAAAATTCCGCTTTAAAAGAGTCAATAGTTTGACTGAAAAATGATGAGAATACGAAGCTACATTTTTTTTTACGTCCTTCCACCCCGGGCACAGCAGGAGAGACTGTCAGACTTCTACTGACTAAAATCCACGGTGTCCTTCAATAGCCCTTTATGTTCCGGGGTCACGGTAAGGAAATAATCCCGCGACCAACACGAAGTTACATGAAATTAATTTAGTCTATTTCTAGTACTATTTTTTAAGATATTGTACACACTCACATCATTTATAGGCTCACACCACAAACACAAAATGTTTTCATCATCGACAAGTAATTGTGCCGGGTCTGGGTACGTTTGTTTTTGTTTTTTTTTTTCATGAACAATCAACCATACCTACTATCTACTTCTGGATTCCTAAGTAAGTAATGTTTGTTTCATTTTAGTGAATGATTAACGAAAACCCCTTTCAAGTGAAAACTATTAAGATAACAAATATTTGATCTACCAAAATCGAATTGCAAGCTAGCCTAAAGAAAATCTTCTGATTATTGAAAGTTGATACATCACAAAGTAAGTTGGCTCAAGAGAGAAGGAAAAAGAATTTCATTGGAAAACTTCAAGGAAATGCGAACCGAACTCATTTGTGAGGACGAAGTGTAGTCAAGCGAAAAGTTACCTTATGCTTTGAAGATTTGTCAGTTTTCGTCTAGGGAGTAATAACTGTTTGCTCTAGTTCCCTTCATGGGCAATGTTTTATGTCCACTTGTAAGCTGATTTTAAGCCATTTTTCAGACACTTTCTTCAGAATCACTAAAGAATATATGAAAGGTACATTAACTAGAAACTAGTGTATCCTTTGGCATTATCACAAGTGCATTGTGTAAACGTTAAGTAAATAGGTACGATTTTAAAATTAAAAGTATCCCTTCCCACATAGGTAATATTTATTTAAGGCTCAGTTGGCTCAATGGGTGAGCGATTGACTGTTGCGCAGTCAGTTACCGCGGGTTCGATCCCCGCACGGAACAAAATATGTAATATTTATATGACCTAGTACAAATAGTTGTTTCGGGTCAGGGTGTGGTTGGGACACAAATGACTATGCATTGCGCAAAAAATTAGAACTAAATGCTAACGTGAGAAAACAAAACATTTCTATTAAAATCCAACTTATTAACTCTACACGCTTTCGTGTAACGTCTCTGATCGGCCTTACATTTTTCTTTAAGATAAATCTGTTATGTACCTTTATTTAACTGTGTTATATACATATAAACCAATTTCTAACAAAAGCTTTAAGTAACATAATACAACAGAAAATTCAAGGAAATTCCTCCGCAATTCATGTTTAGGATTTTACAAGAAATATTCCCTAGGGCAATTATGCTAACGATTGTTGTGAGATAAAATTAATATCTCTAGAAATGTTTTGCAAAGTAAAGTAGAACTGAAATCTGTTTAAATAAGGTTTTCAAGGTCATATTTTAAGTAGGTAGCTTTGTTTGAAAGGAACAATTTGTTTGAGAAATTGTAGTATAATGTTTTATACAACTTTTAAATAGCGATGCACCAAGTAGTTTTTTTTTATTCATGATCGCATGAAAAAGAATTCAACAGTGTATTATATAAAAAAAAATTACATTTGAAAATTGTTTTCATCAAAAAAGAGCTACGAGTATTAAAGTTTGTGAAGCTTCCTTGTCAGTAGTCACAATTAAAAAAAAACCTAGTTACTATTATCAACTTCAAGTAATTTTGAAATTATCATTAAACCCTGCACGTGATTACGCATCCACTCCATCAACAACAAAACCATTTCACATACAATCGCCAATTTCAGTTCAAAGTGATCGTAAATTATACTAACCGATATAGGTTCACTGACCTATCGAGAAAACCTTTGAGGTGCAAAGGTGCGGTGGCTAGGCATTGTGAAGGACCTACCTAGACGCAGAGGTGAGGTGGCCGCATAAGGGTATAAGGGTGCTAGAGTCTGGCCCTGTCAGGCAAGTTCAAACGATTGACTGCGTCGTTATTATGTTAATGTTAGAGTTTAATGTTTTCAAAAATGTTACATACATACATAGATAATCACCCTTTTAAGTTAAGTAAATATAATAGAAAGCGATTTGATCGTCCGAAAACATTTTCAAATGGAGAAATGGCTGACGAACACAATATTTATCCTGTATGTTTACAAATAAGCCTGTAAGATGATTTAAATTGAACTTTTCAGACGCAGATGAACCCAAAATTATGAATTAAAACTTAGTAATAACAAAAACAAACTTTTTACCAATCCATATTAATGATTTTTAAATAACTTATTAAACTGGCTTTGAGTAATGGATGTGCAAAAGCTTTTATCTTCCCATTAAAACAGAATATGATAAATTGCGATGACATGAAATATTAAAGCGGGTAGTTTTATTAAAAACTCTTTATTGGCGCCCAGCTGGGACACGTATGTGTGAAAAGTAATTACTTAGATAAGCCTAAAATTTATTACCTAAGCTCTTCAGCGAAGCCTGCCATAAAATACTAAATGAAACATAAAAAATTCGCGCACATTTTGATTTCGGGAAAACTCAGTTATCTTCATGCAATGACGTATTTTCTACGCACATTCACGAGATAATTTTATTAACTACAGGGCTGGTTTAATGAAAGTCTAACGAAGGCTTTCATATTCCGAACTTTGGTGATAAATATAACTTTTATGAGTCATTAAGTTAAGTACTAAGTTGACGAGTATTCTGAAGGTGGTTTATGTAAATAAAAGAGGTAGGCGACCAAGTTCGAACATCTTTTAATAAATGAAATAAATAGTTTTGCTTTCAAAGTTAGCTATTATTTACTTCCTATCTTCAAATGAGGTTCTAAATCAAACGTCTCTATCAACAAAGGCACACAAACAGAAAACGGTACTCCTTTACAGGACAATGAAACCTTTCCATTTTACGAGAATCTCGTAAAAGCTGTCTTTTGAGTAGACTTATTAGAAAAAAATATACCTATATCCTCAACTTTGATTGACGGGAACGTGCGAGTTACGTCAGAGAAGAAAAATCTATTTTCAAATTGGACCCCTTCGAGGTGAATAAAGCATGTATTACATTTGGTAAAACCGGCTAGAACAAACAGTAAAATAAGAAACAAACGAAAATAGAAAATGAGCTTTGAGGTTATTCAAACATCCATTTTTGGTTCCGCATAAGTCATTGTTTCTTAAAGCCCTTATTTTTGTTGTTGGTGTAATGTAAAGATTATGGGATAATAAAAGGAGTCTACAAGGGGAGAAGACGGTAAGTTAAAGTGGACAGGACGTCATGAAGAATAGGCGCTCAACAACACACGTTTTATTTTGTTAGTACGTACCCTTGTAATACTGTTTTGTTACCGTTCTTCAACCATACATGTAAAATAAATAAAGTTTTTTTCTTACAATGTCCTCTCTAAAAATGTTGACAAATGTGGTAATTGTAGCTTAGGCTACTTTTAACTAAAACACAGTCTCTTCGAGAAGATATAAATAGGAATGATTACTATTAAGAATAGAAAATCTTATGGTAAGAAAAGTAGTCAAATAATTTCTAATTTCAACATCAAACCCAGCGTAATTTTATAATTAGTAAGCTTTTTTTTTTTTTTTTTAGGTGGTAAAGTCATCAAATGAGTCCTCCCGCCCTGGGTGGGGCGGAAGGGACTGTCAGACTCTTACTGACTAAAATCCACCCGTGTTCCTTCCTATGCCCTTTATGTTCCGGGGCCACGGTAACCTGGGTTAAGAAAAAACCCGCGACCCCAGCAGGCATTTGGCGCGAAACACGACGCGCCACCGACCCGGGCTTGGTCCTTGGTCGGACGGCGAGCTACCCATCACTCACCGTCCGCAAGCCCGCTCCGCCGCTGTGCCCTCTGCTGATCAGAGGGACACGCGTTGGAGCATCCACACGACAGGCTATTTGCATACGGGCAGAGACCACTTGGGCACACAGTGCCCAAGGAAGAGTTTTTGCCCGCATCCCAGGGTGCACCGGCCCGAAAAACTGGTCTTCCCCCTGGACGTATCCGAGAGGGAACTCCAGTCCACGGGCGCACGTGGAGGTTTCCTGTCATAGCACCCCATAATTAGTAAGCTAGACATTCCAATTTCAAACTAAATTAATTTGCCAGCCGTCCTAATTTCATCGTAAAATTTAAAATTAAAACTAACGGTTCTCGAAAACGTGCCCGATGGGAATATGATGTCACGAATAGAACATGCTTTAATTTTGAATATCGAATTAATTTCGGGGCTTACACATTTGCAATACCTAATCTATTTTTTCGTTACCATCAAAGAGATTTAAAAGAACCTATAGAGCGGTCATTGGGAAAATTGTCATACAAAATTGTTGATGCCGTGCGTCAGTAGCACTATCTAGCGTTGCATAGCAAAGCGACTACTAGTCTGAGCGACTTTTTACCTATTGGTAAAAAGTTTTGGATCACAACTTTCTTCGTGATGTCCCGTGTATTGCTCGTTTAGAGTTTAATGTCTTTGGTTAACTTACAATTTTTAAGGTTGGAATTATCATATACTAGCACTTCGCCCGCGACTTCGTCCGCGCTTACTTCGAAATTTGCATCTGTGAATTTCTTCTCCGGCCAAAAATCTTAATCATTATGCAACTAAAATTCTATCGACCACCAAACAACCCTTTAACAGTCGGTTTTCGCAACATCCCATCTTAATAAGCATCTACGTCCTAAAGACATACCCCAGGGAAAATAAGAGACTCGTAGCACTTGTAGTACCGAAGTTTCATACAAACTATGAAGGTATAAACGACCACTTTTTTAATCGTGGCAAAATCATCAAATGAGTCCTCCCGCCCAGGGTGAGACAGGAGGGACTGTCAGACTTGTACTGACTAAAATCCACGGTGTTCCTTAAATAGCCCTTTATGTACCAGGGTCAGGGTTACCGAGTGAGACAGTCCCGCGGTCTCGGCAGGCTCTGGCCCTCTTAGGGAGGCCCCGTCCGATTGCTGACAGGACAGCTCCTTGAGGCGCGCGTGGAACGCAACTCACCGTCGACCCGGGCATGGTCCATGATCAGACGGCGAGTCACCCATTACTCGCCGTCCGCATGCCCGCGCCTACGGACCGACCGATCGTACTACCGATCGTCTTGCGACGTCTCTCGCGGCCGCGGCGCTTGGTTCATGAGGTGGACGCTGTCCTCTCCCTCACGTTCTCAGCCTCCTCCTTTGCAAGCTTGCTGCTTCGCAGAAGGAGGCGACCGCTTCCCATTCCGTCTCTCCCCGCAGCATGAGGACACGGCGGTGATCTCCCCAAGCGGGGCAATCCTGCACCTATGCTCCACCGTATCCTCCGCGCGATCCTCGCAGTGGTGACACCCAGGCGTTTCTTCCTTCCCCATACGACACAGGAACCTCCCGAAACATCCGTGCCCGGTGAGGACCTGCGTCAGTCGGAAGATAAGGACGCTGTGACGCCTCTCCAGCCACTCCTCAAAGAGGGGTCTTACCGCCACGCTTGCGGCGTGTCCAAAGCTATAAACTACACCTTCGGGAGAGAATTCCCGTCAAAATCTTGTCTTAAGAAGCACCTACGTGCCAAAAGAACCCTCCTGTGAAACTTTTAAAACTCCTAGTTCTTGCTTGTAGTTATGAAGATTCATACGAACTATTAACCTCAGAAGCATCCTCTTTGGGGTCCAATTTCCCCAATTTCAAAACCCCGTCTGAATGATCATATTCTGTATCCTAAAAATAGCTCCCGCGCAAAATTTGAGACTCCCAGCGTTTGTCTTAAGGAAGTTTCATAGAAACTACCTCACCTAAAACAACCCTGTAGGGCTTGATTTATCCAAAACTCGTCTGAGGTAGAACAAAATTTTAAATTAGCCAAATTTTAAAAATCTTACTATCAGGAACAAAGTCCCGTCTTAGCATATAGGTTTTTAGGGAGCATCTACTTCCTAAAAAACCTATATGCATCTTATTTTGACACTCTTCTTACTCCCACACAAACTAACAACCCCAAAAACATCCCCTTAGGGATAAAATTTCAGAAAATCCCGTCAATGGCAGTACCTACGTCTTAAAAAAATCCCTATGTAAAATTTGAGAGTCCTATCTATCAACACCAAAAACAATCCCTTAGGTGTCGAATTTCGCACAACCCCATCTAAGTGAGCACCAAAGTTCTAAAAAACTAAATGCAAAACTTGAAATTCCTAGCACTTATAGTAACAAAAGTTTCATACAAACTATCAACACCAGAAACAACCCCTTAGGGTTCGAATTTCGAATCACCCCGTCATAGATCGTATCTAAGTTCTAAAAAAAAAACCCATGAAAAATTTGAGACTTCTAACACTTCTAGTAACGAAAGTTTAATACAAACTATCAACACCAAAAACAACCCCTTAGGGGCAAATTTCGCAAAACCCCGTCTTAGGTAGCGCGTACGACCTAAAAATAACCCTTATGCAAAATTTGTAACTTCTAGTACTTATAACCTAACTTCCCAAAAACAACCCCATAGAGGTGAAATTTCACAAAATCCTGTCCTAGTAAGCACCTACGACATGCAAAGAATCCCCATGCAAAATTTGTAACCTCTATCTATTAACACCTTAAATAACCCCTTAGGGGTTGAATTTCGTCCTAAAAAATAAAATAAATCAAAATTTGAGATTCTTAGCACATGTAGTAATAATAGTTTCATACAAACTATCAACACCAAAAACAAAATATTAGGGGGCGAATTTCGCGAAACCCTTTTCTAAAGTAGCACCTACGTTTTAAAAAGAACCCGCATGCAATATTTGAAACTCCTAGTACTTGTAGTAAAAAAGTTTCATACAAACTGACAACCCCAAAACCAACCCCTTAGGGGCGTAATATCGCAAAACCCCTTCTTGTTGAGCACCTACGTCTTTAAAAGAATCCCCATGCAAAATTTGAGATCGCTATCTATTTACACCTAAAACAACCCCACAGGGGTTGAATTTCGAGAAACCCCGTCTAAGGTAGAGCGTACGTCCTAAAACAAACCCAATGTAAAATTTGAGTTTTCTAGCACTTGTGGTAACGAAAGTTTCATACAAACTGCCATCACCAAAAAGAACCCCTTAGGAACCGAATTTCGAACAACCCCTGTCGTAAGTAGCACTTACTTCCTAAAAAGAACCGGCATGCAAAAGTTTAAACTTCTAGTACTTGTAATAACAAAGTTTCATACAACCTATCAACCCCAAAAACAACCCCTTAGAGGTGAAATTTTTCAAAATCCTGTCTTAGTGAGCACCTACGTCCTTAAAAGAAGCCCCATGCAAAATTTGAGACCTCTATCTATGAACACCTAAAACAACCCTTTAGGGGTTGAATTTCGAAAAACCCCGTTGAGGGTAGTGAGTACGTCTTAAAAACAATCCCTATGAAAAATTTTAGACTCCTAGCACGTTTCAAACAAACTTTGAACACCAAAAACAACCCCTTAGGGGTCGAATTTCGAAAAACCCTTTTCTAAAGTAACACCTACGTCTTAAAAAGAACCCACATGCAAAATTTGAAACTCCTAGTACTTGTAACAAAAAAGTTTCATACAAACTGTCAACCCCAAAAACAACCCCTTAGGGGCGTAATATCGCAAAATCCGTTCTTAGCGGGTACCTACGTCCTAAAAAGAACCCCTGTGCAAAATTTTGAACCCTTAGCACAGGTAGTTTCCGAGCTTTCGTGTCCTATGAGTGAGTGACCTTTTGCTTTTATATATATAGATTTTACACAAACATTTTCGCACATCTCTCGGCTGTGTGTGAGGACGTTTCAAAGACATTCAAAACTTATATTTATTGATACCAGCACATAATTATACTAGCTGTATATGTGCCCGGGTCCGTCAAATTGATTCAATAGATTTTCAACTTTATCACGCACGAGTAAGGTTCGTTTCCGATTGGGAGAATTTGAGAGATTGGAGCAGGCTGATATGCTGGCGTCTCTACCATGATTATTCCACCGCGAGACATCCATTTCGCTTAAAACCTCGAATTCGTGGAACGTTTTAATTAAAACGCTAAATGCAGTTCTAAATTAAATGTGTGTACATGAGTAATTTAGATGATTCTGCCAAATGTTAGCGCGATACTTCGCTATTCCTGTGAAACTAAATTACATTTTCATATAAATATCTACGAAATGTTTTACTGAACATTTTGAAATGTTCTCGTTGAACACGTGTCCGCAATTACTGCTTTAATTAATGTGACACTCGTTAAAGTAACGTAAACATTTTGCAAAAAAAGTCAAAAATAAATGACAACATTTTTTCCCTTTGGCAACAGCCAATGACAGTACTTACACGACTACGGTATAAACGTAAACGCCAATGACCTACATCGTTCTTTGACTTGAAAATTCCTATAAAAGTAGGAAAAAGATAGGCAGAAAATGAAGTTAGTACATACCTGGTACGTACACAAAATTCCTAATAATAGCAACTGCACACTTAACTATGCAACTCCAGTTTACTAAGTTGCCCGTAACAACTTTCTATGCAGCAATAATTTAAACTTTAATTACAGTTGGCTTTGTTCATTCACACACTGGACGAAAATAGCTATCTAATGTAATATTAAAGGTTTATAATAACTTCGTAGTATGGAGAATTTACGACAAGTTCTGCTATACTTTTACGATGTGTGAGACCTGGGATTAATTACGTGACTATTTTATGAATGTAAAGGTACTTTTAGGGTTCTTTACATCGAATAAATTCACTACTACAAAGAGAACAGTTCTAATCAATTTTGCTGGCTCGCTGGTGTGAATCTAATAATACAACTGAATGATTGCTGCTGCTCCGTGTGACATGGATTCGACTCAAACATGGAAAATATGTTTGTATGGCCTCCAAATACCTGCTCCAGGTCTGGGACTAACTTTTATAAAAGTACCCACGACTTAAGAGAAATTCCTAGTACTTATGCAAAGTTTTATATACAACAAGAAAAGAGTGTTGCGTAATATTTTTCAAAAAGCATAGCTATAAACGAATTGCATATCTAATTCAAAAAAACTTCTTTCATCAATTTATAACCCTCTTTCATTAAAACAAATCTCAAACTGGACCGACAGCTCTAAACTTTTTGATTCCGAAAAAGTGTCCCAAAAATTCATTAGATATCGTTGTCGACTTAAGTAATTAAAGAGCAATGGAATTCTTAATCCCCTGTTACCTTATCCCACTCCAATTCGAATTTGATTATAAGAGAAAAGTTATTAATCCAAGTTTTAAATCGCTGACGCTGATCGTATAAACGGGTCAATGAATTTTGCAGTTCAGCGAGCTAAGCTGGGCAAAATAGTTTGTAAGCATAAACAAAATGGCTCTGTTTTTAGAGAAAGAGTGTCTGTATTAACTAGTCATTCTCTTTTCATCGGTGTAGTTAAAAATAACTGCAAAATTATGTGTGCAGTACAGAATTTGTCAGTTCTTTTTCAGAAAAGCATTATCACTTAAGACTTAAAGATCATAGTCCAAAATCAAATAAATAGCTATATCATAACTTATTTTGCAGCAGTTTTTATAAATATAATAGCTAATGCAGCAAAGGTTTCTTTTATCTCTCTATTTAAGTACAGAAATCAGGTTTCAGTCATAGATCGAGCATCATCAGCATTAAGATGCAATATTAAGTAATTCATTCATCAATAATTAAATTTTTATTAGTTTCATTCAGTAATTCATTAATATGTACCTACTTAATACAGCAATCAACAACAAATCTACTCTGCGAGGGAGGGGTAGTGACGCATGACACATTATCTGACATTGATAGGTCAATAGATAAGTACCATCCCTCACTGATAACATCAAAGGCTGAAAGCCAAACATGAACCATGTCCTGAAACTCAATATCCTGTGTTTACTGACAGCCGACCCATATTGATTTGCTTACACATGTATGTCCGTGGCTTAACACACACAGTAGGCTTTCAGAAGACGTATCAGTCTCTACCTTTCCTGTAATTTGGGTTATATTTGGAACTGAAACAGTAAATGAGCTGAGCCAACAATGTAGCAATTTGGTTTAGATACTCTGAACCTTTTTACAGGTAAGTAATTTCGTTAAGATTGGTATTTTGCGACACTTGTATTTCAAAGTATTTATGGACAATTAATCTTAGTGAAAGTAATGAATTTATAATAGTATTGAATGTTTAAGAATCAATCGATCTTAGAGTGGAAACACTGAAGATTTATAGTGGTGTTGATAGTGGCTGAATTTTCATAGACAAGAAGATATTTTTCCTTAAAAGTATGTTTGCCGCAATCTAGCTCATAGGCAAAGATGAAGCGACCATAACTCACACAGAAGCAATTGGAACTTATACACAAAACTGACACAGTAAAAACTGTTTGGCATCGAACTTCGCCAGGATGGTGACGAGCCAGGCAGCAATGGTGAGGCTTACCACCGCTAAGACAAAGTCAGATTGACTCAAAACATATGAAACTACCTCAATCAAACCAATATGTAGAATTGTTGATGCATACGTAATTCTTACTAAATACTCGGTTCAAAGATGTCTTCACAACTTCTCAAACTTCCAACTTCGGAAGCCTAAGATGCAATGGCTAGGCAACCATTTTACAATTTACAGCTGCCACAACACGAGCCGAGTATCGACTAACTAGCTCCGGTCATGCTCGTGACTTCAGACAAGTTGGATCTTCTAAAATTTCCATCGAGACCCGACAAACTTTCTCGTCCGAAGCATAACGAACCTTCACGGACGGCCGTGTAATGAACTATAGAGTAAAACTCAGTTATTGTTTATGGGTTCGATAATAGAGGGAGGTTTGGGCTTATTGTTATTTTATAGCAAATACTAATGTCTAGTGAGTAAGTTTATTGTAAACGTAGTGTGGGACGCCAGCCGGTCAGATGGAGTGACGACCCACGAAAGATGGCCGGCAGAGACTGGATGAGGAAAGCTCAAGACAGGGCTCAGTGGCACACGTTGGAAGAATCCTATGTCCAGCAGTGGACGAATACAGACTGCTGATGATGGTGAAGTTCATTGTAAGTGACTGTATAAACACTTCTACGTGGCTTTACCACGAAAAAAAAAATAAAGTTAATCTTGTAACTACCGATCCGATCCTTTATTAATTCTTATTTTATTATATTGTCAATCGATAATAAGTAATATATACAGGAAATCAATACTCCATAGGAATTTTACTTCTCCATGTGCTGACTGCGTTCATGATTAAAAGTCTTAAAAAGAGATAGTAAGTGATCAGTACAAAAACGACTTTTGAGCTCTTAACACACCTAAATTTAATGGCTTATCTGTTTAAGTTTCAAAAAATGATCAATATTAGATCTGGATCACAATATCAATCATTAGTTTATAAAGCAACTATAGCTCTTGCCAGCGGCTTCACCCGCTACAACTCGAAAATTATCCCACGGGAACATAAAATCGACATAAAAACTACGTGTTAATCCAGGTTAAACCTTACGTGTTAATCCAGGTTATAAACTATCTGTGTACCAAATTTTAGCTAAATCCGTTCAGTAGTTTTTGCGTGAAGTAACAAACATACCTTCATACATCCTCACAAACTTTCGCATTTATAAAAAAGGTTGCACTCCAGGAGTGCCGGTAGAAGTGAAAACTTTTTTGTTACTATGTTTTATTTTTAATTTGAATGACGTCTTACTCATTTTCGATCAGGGTCACGTGACCCTGACGACGAAAAATTGCGCGAGTTTTGGTCACGTGACCCTGACGCGAGTTTTAAATTTTTTACCCATTACAGAAAAAGTGTACAACGCCGCTAAAGAAGTTTTCACTTCAATAATTATTATTAATAGTAGGATAAGAATTTCCAATTGAGCTTCTTGCAATTAATTTGAGAAAACCGTTATTCTACGAATCGTTCTGAGACGCAATTCCCTTTAACATCGATAAATATAGATATTTAACCATATTAAGCCATTAAACAGCGTGCTCATGGTCAATTTATATCATGGTCATAAAATTGTCAATACAACCGACACGTGCTGTTAATAACATTCAATTAAATTGCATGCAAAGTCCACTTCCTATAATCGTTAGTTTGTCATTGGTTCAAAAGGCACCCAGTATAGGCAAAAGCACTAAAAATATAAATATAGACTTTAAAAATTATTGAACCCGTTTTTACGGGTCACTTCTTACACGGTATTTCTCATAGTTCAGACGTCTCGAGCTCCTGTCTCGAGTTTTGATGCGATATATCTTAAGGCGCTCCCTCACCCCTCACCGCGAGAATTCACCTGTAATGTAACGGTACAGATTCGAACATTCGAAGACAATTTCTAGAGCATCAAATTGCACACTTTTATGTTACACTAGCTTCTGCCAGCGACTTCGTACGCGGATACTGTTGCTTATGCCAGCGACAATGGGGTCGTCAAAATCGAACATCTAAAACGTCTCATGTCGAATTCTTAGAGCCTGGGAACGGGAAATCAACGGGACGCGCATGACGATTTCAGACGTTCCAGATCTTTCTTTTTTGTAAGGCAACAGGAAATGCCCATCAGACTAAACAGCTCTTGCTAAGACGTCATTCCTATATAAATGTTGTAGTGTAGCTGGGCGAGGGAGCGCCCTTAAAAATAAGAACCCTAACTGACGTGCCAATTCCGTTTGAAATTTAATGATGCAGTCATCGCCCGTACATCTAAATGTTACAGACGAAAGGTGTGTTCATCTGTATGTACCTCACCCTTCACATAATGTGTACACATCTGTGTCTACCTTTACGAACTACAGATGTCACACTTTGTTAGTTTCTAGACAAATAGTATTAATTACTTGACTGTACCGGACATTAGGTAGAGCACCGGTCCGCACCCGCATTTTCAGTACCTTATTCATTAAGCCAGACTATCAAATGGCTAATTTTCAACCCTTAACCTTAGATTATATTATTCCCAATGTCTACGCCGCCGCCGTCTTTGTCCTGAGCTAAAGGAATAATTACGTTACAAACATATAAGTTTAGTTTGTTTATGCTAAATCGGAAAATGGCCGCTGAAACTATAAGTTGAGAAAGTTATTCAAACTTCTTGGTAGGAAGTCATAGAAAACAGCTGTTGTTCAACAATAACAAAAGAAGAAATTGCTTTAGAGTTAGATGTTTCTGGCGATTAGTAATCACGATCTCAGTCTAATTAGCATTAGAATAATCAGTTCGTCTACTGGCATACGTCCCAGCAGTGGGAAAACAGGCTACCGGGAGGACCACAGCCTATTTCCTATCACAGAGACATCTATGTCTCCACCACTAGTTATCCAGTACGCGTTGTCTTCTTTGGGTTTAAAGATTCTTGTACTAAGAAGAGAAATTTTAAAACTAAGTATTTATCTTTCTGTCTTTAAAATCAAAGCTAAAAATATTCTTCTCAACTAAACTCTTACAGACAAACCACATACGTCTCTCAATCAGAATGCCTTTGTACGTCTGACCAAAACCGACATAATAAAACCGTATTCTGCGGTTTCCACTAAGGAACGAAAACATTTGGAAAACTTTCGCATGCAAACCGCGCAAACGAACCGAGAGTCCTCACTCTATTGAAGTTTATTTCCTACAGGGTAACACAGTTTGTAGGAATAAAATGTAAAACCACATGTTTTTAGCTCGGCTTACCAAAAATGTTGTGGACTTATTTTATATTTTACCTGAAACAGAAAAGAATTTTAGGTCAGAACATGCCGTAAAGGTATAAAATATGAAACGCTTTTGGAAATAATATCATAATAAGTAGGAAAACAGTTAAAATTTCTATCAGATACCAAACAAAATTCAGTTTTTGGTATAACACGCATAAATTCTTTGAATAAAATAAAGCTCTTCTTACACTAAAAAACTTCAGCAAAAGCAACCATTTAACATTAAAGCAACAACTCATTGCGTTCCTAAGATTTCACGGTCAAAACAATCTAAAACAATCGTCTTAAACAAATGGGAAGACGACCGTCAGTGGAAATTAGAACTGCCATTCATGGAAACCCTTAAAACGCGATCCGGGATTGTTCCCGAGGGAAATTATGGACTTAGCACCTGACAAGGCTCAAATTTTAATGTAGCTCCCGTAGCCCCTTGTAGCCGCGAATAAATTAACGAGTTTTGTTGATTTGCGCTGCGTTTTTTGACAGGCGTTTCCGTAAAAAGAGGTGTTATGTAAATTTTGCGACATTATACGTTGCGTATGCTACATGCCTATTATTTACACAGGTAAGCAACCGTGCTTGAACACAATGTTGAAATTTTAAAGCTTTCGCCTTCTTCAAGTTTCAAAAGGAATTACTTTATGAGGTGCTTGAGTTTATAACGCTACCTAAAATGCCTACAAACCGAAAACTTTGTTAACAAAATGTTTAAATTACAACAGCGAACAACTTATAATACGGCTTACATTGTTTTAATCCTTCTTAGTACAAGTACTAAAACAATTTCACTTAGGTACGAACTACTTGAATTAGTTTCAAGTGTAGGTAACTTAAAACAGAAATGATTATTACCTACCCAAACAGGTACAATCTCAACTAAATTGGTTTAATTTAGCCTAACTTTCTGCAAATGATACTTAGAATTCGCAATCCCTCGAAACCTTAAACGCAATACCACACACTACATTATGCATGTAAAGTAGGTAGCTGTTATATAGGCCTGAAGTCTGTCTGAAGTGTATAAACAGACTTATAAGATTCTGTAATGAAAGGCTTTTACAATACAAGTCCCGACTTAACCTCACTGGTTTCTTAGGGCTGAATGTGGCAATATTAAAGTTTCACCGCAAACGGACCCTTATCTCGTCCGGCGGCGCCTAACGTTGTTACAAATTACGTTTGGACGTGTTGCCAAGACTATCTGGATAAGTGGTTGTTGGGCTTGTTAATGTATCGTTAATACTGTCTTTATTATTTTTATGGGATAAGGATTAAACACAAGTAATTCTTTATATAAAAAGACCATCACTAAGGACAAGAACGAAAACTTGGGAGGCCTAGAAAATGTCAGGTTGTATACCTACTGAAAAGTTTTAAAATTAAGAAGTGCCTTTTCTCTGCAGTGAGACAACTTAAACTTGTTGTAAAAGGTTGCGGCAGTGTCTAAACCGTGACCCTGGTACATAAAAGGCTATTAAGGCATATAGTTTTTTGATATATTTGTAAAAACGCTAGAGCAGAGTGCTAAAAACTAAAAGTATTACCATAAAAATCAGCTTTGTTCAACAATAAAATACAAAACACAAAGCAAGCAAGATGTTAGTAAAACAATAATTGTTTTATCACACAAATCTTGCTTACAAAGAATGTAAAATGCTTATTCAAAAGCGCCTGTACACTTATGTGTAGCAATAAAACTCATATCTTTTAACTGCTCAATTTTTTTTACAGGCGCTTTGTTGCTGGGCATACTGATGTCGTGGTTATAGAAATGTGCATAATATACTAAAATTTTAAAACAGCGAATTTTAAGTTATCAAAATTTGCCTTTTTCTTTTTGCTTGTTAATTTTTACATAAAATATGTCAACTTTTATAATTTTATGCAAAACAAGCTGAGACTCGTCTTTCTATTTTAATCTTACTGCTCTTGATTTTGGAAGAAACAATTTCTAAGAAAAGGTTCCGAAAACCAAGACTATGTTTATAACAGTTGCTAGAAAACGTTCGTAAATCTCTCCCACAGCCTCCGTCTACATCATTAACCGCGCTAACCTCCGAACTCTTATCTCATGGACGTTAACGTTACAAATGACGTCACGTCCTCGGAAACAGGTTGACACAACTGTCTGCATATTTACAAGGAGGGTACATAAACATAGTAGGTTGAAAAAAGATTTGGTTGGATCGAATTAGTTGCAATGCGATTTGGGACCTGGATAACGGTGTCTGCAAATCAACCACTACAACACCTACTCGCCAAGTAGAAATTAATAAGAAAAATAAACAAAATAAATTAAGTAATAATTAAATTTATTAATGAGGCAATACAATTGCGCAGTTGCCCCTACTCTCTGTTTTGCTAAATCTCATGAATTGGATAAAAATACGGAGACGGAGTAGGGTTAACTGAAAAGTTTCACGTTTGTTTCGGACGGGCCCGTACCTTGCTGACGGACTTACAGAGTAGACCTCAGATTTCGGACACCGGACTTCGACAGATAATGTCCGATAACCTCCATCCTTAAAAGGAGTCTAAACTATGTAGAAACTAAATGCATTTTAAAACTGCTCAACGTTTTCGTCCTGTCACCGTACGGTGACATCGACCGAGCTATAAATTTCCAGCATAACCTGACATTGCTACGTTCAGGCTTCTCGTACATTCAGAGATCAGTTTTATTGGTCGTTGTTACATGATAGCTGATATTACATGCTCGTTAGACGAGCTTTTGCATGAAAACTGTACTGTTTCCATTCAGTATTTCTAAGCATAGTACTAATAAATAATTTTTCAAAGTGTCGTGTTTCGAGCATACGTTGCCGTATCTTCTATATTTGCATTTCTTCATTATTTAACAGTAGATCAACTCGGCGAAGACCGTCTGGCGGGTAAGACCGTACAATAAGCAATACAACAAGGTCTGAATAACCACAGCAAGACAACCCGGACTACAAAAAATTAAATTTTAACAGTTTAAACGAACCATATTTTCATTTAATTGCTGTGGTTATTCAGACTTTGTTTACTGCTTATTGTACGGTCCTACCCGCCAGACGGTCTTCGCCGAGTTGACTTAGTAGAAATAAATTAAAAAAAAAAAACCTTTACTATCAACTAGATATTTGCTCGTTACCAGCAGTGAGATAGAGAATTATAGGAACATTCTATAAGCACAAAAAATCGTAGGACCTAAAACCAAGTCATTCATAGTCGACCAAAACAACCAATATACGAATCTGTTTGCCTTAAAATGTAACATATAAGTTGTCATCAACGCTTGATAACTTATCCCCATCTTTATACACTGTTCATAAAATGCCCAGTTTTTTTTATTAATTAAGTTATTTACTAAAGACAATGTAAATAGCCACAATCCATTTGTAAGATAGAAGAGGAAAACCGTTAATTATTATTCAAATCTTTGTTTATTTACAATTCCTTTTAATTAAATTGTCTAAGAAGATACATGGCTTACCAAAGTTTTAACTGTATACTATTTATTTACAAAAGATTTAAAGCTTTCGTATGTAAATTAGTTTATAACAATATCTGATCTGAGAAATAGTTCCGTAGATAATGTATCTTTTTTTAGTTTAAATATAATCATATGAGTCCTCCCGCCGTGTATGTAGAGTGGAGGGACTGTTACTGACGCAAACTCCCGTTCCACCACATGCTCATTGCGTTCCAGAGCTTCGTTAATTATCCTGCTAAGCTAGTCCCGAGAACCAAACCTGACCTCAAACAAATGCTGCCCTAAAATTATCTACTTAAAAATTGTGATGAAACCGTCTCGTAGGGACTTTACTCATGGCGCGATGCGATACAATGCGTCGCGATTCGAACGAGTTCCAACTACAAATGATAATCAACCTTACCACTATGTTATAAGACATAACGTTGTTATCTATGGGTATATGAAAAACAAAACACGATGGCCATGACAATGTCAAGTCAATCGAATTGCATCTTTATTTCTTAGTAGCAAGGTTGATTTTCACTTGTAGTTGGAATTCGTTCAAATGGCGTCCACTACATAATATGCATTTTAAGCTTTTGCAAAATTAAGCTATTTCTTTCTTACTTTTCTATCTTGAAAAAAGTAGCTCACACTATGAACTTCTCCTGTGTCGTGAGTGCGTAAACAGACATACAAACTCTCATACACAAACTCCCAGACCCGGTAAAAACTTCTACTGAACCCCAAAAACGGTGTCTCCCTCATATTAATTTATTAAAGGAAGTCGTAGGTGGTCAATAAATAAAGTATTAATAGGTATATAGACAATTTACATAAGTAGTCACCATTACATTCTCGCCGCGTTTAACAGACATTTGTCAAGAAAACGACATTTTGGTAGTTGGAGGATAGTTCGAATTCCAAAGCCTTGAATTATGTTGGTGTTATAATTCCGACAGAGCTGAAGGGAGGGCCAGTGGGTTTGGTTGGATACTTACGATTGTCTTAACAGTGTTACAAAGCCTTTGGACGCAAAGAAACAGGCCCTATAGCCAAGTGGCAAGCGACATTCGCTAACGTCCAGCAGTCGCTAATACATGTTCAACTTTACTCTTTTGCATAAAGTTGAAAATATATCAAAGATTACAGATCGTTTTCGTTTGTTTCGTTTGCTATCGCTCAGCAGTCTTTACTAGATTTTCAACTTTAGGCGATGGAATATAAAGTTGAAAATGTATTAGCGACTGCTGAACGTTAACGATTGTCGCTTGCCGTTTGGCTACAGGCTCAGGTTGTTTTTCAACCAATGGAAAAAAGGAGGAGATTCTCAATTCGTCATGTATATTTTTTTATTATTTAGTAAAATCTAACTGTAATATGTTTCGCTCCTTACTTTATTTTCCAACAAAAAAAAGAGGACTTGATTGATTTCTCTGAACAAATACGTACATTTGTTTGCTTTTTGGGAACAGTAAAAGTACTGCATGAAATTGAAAGCAATTTTCATGCACTATTTTTAAATGTTATTCAGTGAAAAAATAGAGCTTACATCTTAAAATGGTGTAATGGTCAAAATCATCTGATTTTGACCTGGATAATTTAAGCTTACCTTACTCGTAATTATGACAACTACACAGGCTACGCTTCGTAGATTCTCCCAAACGTAGAATATAGCCGGACACTACATTTAAAGTACAGTTTAAAAGTTCCAACGTTGACCATAACATAAGCAATTATATTTTTAACAACGTCAATGCATCAAGATTGGATCTAAAAATTTTGTTAATTTATTGCATTCAAAACACATTAGTCAGGTATGCAGAAATGTTCTAACGGATCATTATGTATTTTAGAAAGAAACATTCAAATTCTAACCGTAGACTGTCTTAATCGGCTTCTCATGATTAAAAGCACTCAATTGAAAGATTTTTATTTATTTTTGTTTTGAACTCAATGATACTTATCGTATTACCCAGAACTAACTAAATTGTGGAGGTCAGATAATACTGGTATTCAGCTGCATCCGGTAAGATTGGTAGCCGAATGAGACAAAGTTTGTAAAAGGTTAGGCATTAGTGACTTTAAAATTATTATAATTTTTTGATGCCATAATCTAACTGTAGTAAAAATAATAATGTAAACACATCTTTTTAAATCGATATTTTGTGTAGATTTCTAAACACAACCGTAAAAATATACTATTTTGCAAGAATCGGGCTCTACCATTTATTACTCTTTTGCTATTGAAGGCATTCGAACAAAATGCGAACAACAAAACAAAGGAGAAAGGCAACAAGAAAAAAGCAAATGAACATACTGACATTCATTTATTTTTCTTGTTTAACCAACCGTGTTTGTAATCATGGCAGTAATTGCGACTAAGCTGACTCGAGGTCTAACGAAAAATAAATCCATTTACCCTTTCTGTTGATTACTACAATCTACTATTCTTAGATGGCCTGTAATCCCTGAAGGGTTAGGCAGAGATATACTTAACAGTTGCTCGCATATATCAATTGCTACGTTTTAAGTCCTACATAAAAAGGAGGGACTTTTTTGCCACCAATTGGGCATGAATCCATACTCTGTGGTTACCATAGAGAAATTTTGAAAAAAAACATAAAGACACTTTAGCCAATGATAAAATCGAACCAGGAACTCAGCAGTCGTATCTGCAATCAATAGACCAAAGAGTGTCCGAGCAATCAAGCAATCGTCAAGAAGTTGTTCTGGGTCTGGCTGTTTGGGTGTATTTAAATGTTTGTTATCGCACCCAAGACACAGGAAAAGTTTGTCAAGTTTTATGATTATTCTTCTTAAAAAAAAAAGAAAAGTAGTCTACTAAAAAAATAAATCACATCTTTTAAACTCCGTAATTCTTCCACCGAACCATACCATAAAGTACTTAATTCAGACATTGCTCTCTGACCCAAAAATTCTCTGACAAAATTAACCCACAAACTCCAACCTGAAATTGCATTTAACAAAAACTACAATTGTCCTAGTTACCCAAAAAGAACTACTTCAGCCACGGAACATTCCACAAGAGAATTAAGTACTTTTAAAACTAGAAGTACGCTTTAATTTTGAGCTGGTTCAGGAACTAACTTAGTTACTACTGTGACCTTACATTGTCCTACCATTTACTTGTTTATGTGACGTCATAAACCTGGAGATTTAGAGTGAGCATCAGGGACGTAACCACCGCTGTATCAGCTGGATGATACGGAACCCCCAAGTTACAAGGTAGTGTGTGTGTTGTGTGTGGAAAATATCATTATAATCATAACAACAATCTCAAACTGCGATTAAGTGATCCGTAATTTGTATATGTCGTAGGATAATTTGATACTTCGAATCTTCGCGGAAATCCTAGGGGTTTTGCGAAAACGCGGATAATTAGACATAGGCGAAAAATTATCAAATCTTACTGGACAAAGTCAGGATTTTTGCGAAAATACTCGTTATTATAGCAATATTGCGAAACGAAACGCTGGCTGTTATGAAATAAGACCGCTGATTGGTCGGTCAGCGTGTTCAATAAGAGATCGTCTCTGATTGGTTGACGTCTAGACGATTTATTCCCTTTACGTCGAGTCCCGTTACGTCGAGTCTGAAAGTCTATTGTTCTCCAAAGTATTGATATTTTACGCTTTCTATTACCTTTACGTCGAGTTTGGTGAACAAGTACAGTCAGGGATGTAAATTAAAAGCCAATGGCATAAAAACATGTTAAAACAAGTATAGGTGAAGATTACCTAAAAAGGAAGTTCAACGAAGCCCCGCTTCGCGGGGCTTCTATTTCTGCTTACATGGTTTAAAGTAACCTAACACGAAGGGGATCCATCATTGAAATTCATAATAATATCCTTAAAACTAAACTATCCTTGTCGGGGTACCTTATTTGACGTGACTGTACTTCTAAAATATGATATATTATTTAAACTCGACGTAAAGGTAATAGAAGCGTGGTAAATCAACTAAGCTCGACATAGGGGTAATAGAAGCGAGACAAGGTTTTCGGCTCGACGAAACGGGACTCGACATAAAGGGAATCAACCCTTAATTTTAACGTTAATCATCGGTAAACTAGGAACCAATTAGAAGTCAGCCAGCAAAATTGTAGCCAATCAGTGTTGAGCACATCAAATCCTACTATAATAACGAGTATTTTCGCAAAAATCCTGACTTTGTCCAGTAAGATTTGATAATTTTTCGCCTATGTCTAATTATCCGCGTTTTCGCAAAACCCCTAGGATTTCCGCGAAGATTCGAAGTATCAAATTATCCTACGACATATATATTGGCAATTACGGTCCAAAACTATTTGACGAGCTCGCTTTGCTCGTTCTTCAAAACAACATTCACTAGCTACGAGTTGCGATCTCATTACGTCCTAACATTCGTGTACTTTTTTAGGGTTCCGTAGTCAACAAGGAACCCTTATAGTTTCGCCATGTCCGTCCGTCCGTCCGTCCGTCCGTCCGTCCGTCCGTCCGTCCGTCCGTCTGTCCGCAGTTTAGCTCAGAGACGCACAGTACTAGAGAGCTGTAATTTGGTGTAAATATACGGATTCGTTGTGCCGAAAAAGTGGTAAAATAAAATCTCGTAAAATATTTTTTTCTAGGGTACTTACACGTAAAGTCAGGATTTTTTTTTTCTCGCGTACCCCTTAGTGTGGGGTATCATTAAATAGGCCTTTAAAAAATAATGATAGTTTCCATTAACAATTTTTTGATAA
The DNA here is from genome assembly GCA_036375495.1 of Agrotis segetum. Lineage (NCBI taxonomy): Eukaryota > Metazoa > Arthropoda > Insecta > Lepidoptera > Noctuidae > Agrotis > Agrotis segetum. The sequence goes on along the minus strand of JAQSVV010000674.1, from coordinate 157,504 downwards.
AAAAATTCGTTTGTGAAATATTAAGCTTTAAAGTGCTAAATTTTGCTCGATTCGAGTGTCCCCCCCGCTACCAGCTAAACGGTTATGTTTGGGGGTGTGAAAAAATTCACAATAGTAGTACATATAACGAAGTTTAAAAGAAAATTATCATGACTAAGTAGGCTTTACAACTTTACGAGTAATAGTCGACCAACTTATAAAATGTACTTGATATCATATTTTCTTAAACAAAATGTATCGGAGACAACTGCAAATGTAAGTTTGTCAACTTTATTTTTACAGCTTTTATAGGTATGTTTTTGGGGATAGGTAGGTTTTTATCGTCAACTATTTTAACTAAATTCAAAAAAAGGAGGAGGTTCTAAATTCCTTGTAATCTTTTTTCTTATGTATTTTCCCCGATTTCTCAAAGACTCCTGGACCGATTTTGAAAATTCATCTTTTTAAAATTAAATTCAGCGAATCAGTTTAGTTAAATCGCATAAGTATTTTGATGGGCAACTACGGAACCCTACACTGTGCGTGGCCCGACACGCACTTGGCCGGTTTTTTTCTAAATAGGGCTTTATAAGTACTAGCTGCACCACTCCCGAGCATAAATTGTGTCGAGTCTACCTTTCAGGAATAAAGAGCTAGGCAGTGGCCGAATTTTAAGAGCTGTGATAGAATTTGTGAAATCAGAGCACTTTGTACGCTAGAAGTATTACTAGTACTGTCACAGACGTCCCCTAAACGATAGTTTCGTCTGTAATCAGGTTAATAAAGGGCTCTATTAAAACAATGACAAAAGTAAAAGGTACTGAAAAACTAATTTTAGCATCACAGAATGCTTGCCCTGTTCTGCCTAAATAAAATTTTCTCATGCTAGCATGAGTACTGTCTAAAACTCATTAGGTTTTACATTAATTATACGACGGGACATAAACCTCCCTGGAATAGTCATAGACGAGAAGAAGGACTATCTCTGAGTAGGCACTAAAACTAAAATGGCTGACATTAACGTTTACTTAGGCACCGAATGTGAACTTAGCTAAAAGCATCTCCATATTTTGTAACCTCGGGTGTCTTTTCTTACTTATAGAAATGCTTTGTTTTATGTAAGTTCTACGATGTTACAGTAATAGTAAAAATTGCACATCAATCTTTCGAAAGAGATAATTTACTAGCTTTGTAGAGCGTTATCTCTGTCACACGAAACACTTATCAACCACATCGAAAGAAGAGGAGAGGGTTGGATCCACCTCTTCATACCACGAGCAACGGCACCGCAGGCTACCCGTAACTTATGGTAAGGTTAAGAGATCCCGGTGGTGGTGGTAGGCCTCAGCACCACTTGTCTCAACGTCACTATCTTGTCGGATACCGTTGCTAAATATTTTATTACTATGTTCCATCGGTGAGCAGAAGTTGCAGTTCTATCTAAACGAGCTGGTGTACCTAAACCGAAACCTGACGCTTTAGGGTATTATGTCCGTTATATCTATTGCTCCTCTAAAGCCCACTTTCACGAACCCGAGTTATCTTTTAAACTCAGACTTAGTTGCTAACACGAGGTTAAATTGACAATATTGTATGGCAAACTGTCAATTTAACCTTGTGTTAGCAACTAACTCTGAGTTAAAAGATAACTCGGGTTCGTGCAACCGGGTCTAAGTGACCTCTATCTAAGTTTCATCATTAACCATTTCCATTAACCTATCTATCTATCATTAACCATTAACCTGTCGAAGACAGAGGGCATAATTTTATTGTAATACTCTTTCATCGTCATCATCTTCAGCCGTAAGACGTCCACTTCTGAAGATGAGCCTCCCCATGCTCAACACAATGCTCTTTAACATCTTAACACTAACCCACCCACTTCAATCACACATAACATACACACTGTAAGTCTCTAACACACAATCTCACACACACACAATCACGTTGCACAAAACGCAATCTGCAGTGTCCCTATATGCATGAATAAAATATATTGACACGTGTCGGGCTACCAGATTTGTATTACATGAGCTACAGGCGCCTTGCCAACGAACAGAATGAATTTTCATAACACGACGTTACTGAAAGGAGTGGCAAATGAGATTAAGATGGGAATTTCGATTTATGTAAAGATAGGTTTTTGAAGCGATTTGAATCTCAGTGTTTATTTTGAAAAATAATTAATGAAATGATTCATTTAGTTAAAGTTAACACTAATATAATTTAAATATTACTAATTCTATGGGTATAACGGTGGTCTTATCGCTGATAACGATATCTTCCAGACAACCTTCAAAATGAAGGTATGAATATGCTTAATATAAAAATAAAAGACACATGAAAGGATGAAACTTGACGTTAATTTTTAAGTAATATTAACTTATCTTCAACAAATCACGTTTAGGCAAATAAAAATAGTACTTCAAGGCATAAACGCGAAGAAACTATACAATAACACTCGTAAACATGACATTGGAATGAGCTTATCAAATATTGAATCCCACCAACGTTCATAGATTAACCAGCCTTGATTGCAACCAAAATTCCCTATCATACATATGGCAACAACCAACAATATTGCATGATGACTGAGCCTAAGAGCGAACGAAATCAGCGGGAGATTACAGAAGTAAGCTTTTGCTGCACCAGCTGTTATTAATCTACGAATCCAGTTTCGGATTCGGAGATTAATTTGCAAAACGGTAAATCATTTTTTTCTTTATTGGATAAATGAAATACAAGAGTTAGTAAGATAAAAGTAAAGAAAAATAGCGTTTTATTTACTTTTTATTTCAAATGCGATTAAACTATTTGAATTTAAGACACACGTCAGCCTGTTCACAAGGTGAATATAAATTGGTGGATAAAACCTAAAAAACAAATGCTGATCTAACACACTCAAAAGCAAACAATAGTCGTAAATTGCACCCTCAGGCCATAACAGAAAAGTACTAACGACCCATCCATCCCTCACAGTTTCACAGCTTAAACGGTCATAAAAACTAAAGCATTGTCCAATGCCGAGTGTAATCCACTTAAACCGACTACCTATTGTACATACAACGCTATGTATGATGTACAGTGCAACGACACTCCAAACAAACAATGTACGGTGGCGGGATGGAGGATCCGACGGAAAATGCGGACAAGGACCGTTTCATACTGAATAATGATGAGATGACATCGTGTAGATGTGGCAGCACTCGCGAATTGTGCTTTGAAGTATTCATTTAGCTAACAGATGCTAATGACACTAATGAGTCTTGTAGTGATCCTACAATCACTATCCTACATAATGGTGAGTGGCTCGTCAAGGGGCACTCAGGCAAGCTACAGATGATTAGAAGATTAGGTTCCATTACAGCTTTCACAGTCTGTCAAAAAGACTACATTTTCGAGTGATGAGACTCGAGGGTCGCAATGTGAAGAGGTTTGATTTTTGCAGTCTGTGACGAAATGTATACGTGATGGTGCAGGTACGAACACAGGATGTTTCATTAACGGAGCTAGATTGCTGCACCAGTTTCAGGTAACTAGGTGAGTACTGAAAGCTTTTAGTGACGTGCGTAAAATTTTAGGGCACAGATGTGATACTGAAAGCATTGTACCTACGTAGATAAACCAATTTAATCAAGGACGAAGGTGGAAAGGCAACCTTGAACACTTACTGAGAAGCTTCAAACTAGATTATTGAAACCTAATTTAAGTCCCAAATCAACCTAAATTCGATTCACCTTTAACTAAATAATTTAAACAAACGCTGCAAGTCTTGATAAAATTAATGATTTATTTACTTTTAAATCTCTAGACGTGTCAATCAATAAATTTAATTAATCTCCGGGATGGAACTGAGTAGATTTCCCGCTAATACTAGTGATGTATTTAGCTCGGTGGAACCCTAGTACCGTGGCGTAGGGGTGCGACTGCATTCCTATTAATATTGCATGCGGATACGTGTACTGTTTAAACTAGAGGACCGACATGGGGTCCGCAACGCAAGCTTGGATCTCGGGTAACTCGGGAATGTAAAATAATTTTTGCTTTGAGAGTGAAATATTTGAGTTTAGTTTATAGACATCATGTGTTTTGAAATAATACGTGGCTGCAAGGTGGACGGTAGCAAAGTTTGTAATGTAGATTTGTTTTGCGTTTTTATTGGTAGACTGACCGTAAACATGAAATAAAGATATGGATGTCCCTTTTTGTTAAATAAGCGCGAGCAAAGATAACTTTCATAGCTCTACCAATTCATGTTTTGATGAAGTTTTAGCTTGCAGTCTACGCAAAGAAAACTTAAGTCGCTATCACCGGGGTGCTATGACAGGAAACCTCCACGTGCGCCCGTGGACTGGAGTTCCCTCTCGGATACGTCTAGGGGGAAGACCAGTTTTTCGGGCCGGTGCACCCTGGGATGCGGGCAAAAACTCTTCCTTGGGCACTGTGTGCCCAAGTGGTCTCTTTGCCCGTATGCAAATAGCCTAGTCGTGTGGATGCTCCAACGCGTGTCCCTCTGATCAGCAGAGGGCACAGCGGCGGAGCGGGCTTGCGGACGGTGAGTGATGGGTAGCTCGCCGTCCGACCAAGGACCAAGCCCGGGTCGGTGGCGCGTCGTGTTTCGCGCCAAATGCCTGCTGGGGTCGCGGGTTTTTTCTTAACCCAGGTTACCGTGGCCCCGGAACATAAAGGGCATAGGAAGGAACACGGGTGGATTTTAGTCAGTAAGAGTCTGACAGTCCCTTCCGCCCCACCCAGGGCGGGAGGACTCATTTGATGATTTTACCACCTAAAAAAAAAAAAAAAAAAAAAAAAAGTGGCTATCACCGCGAGCATTCACCTGTAATGTAACATAAAAGTTAGCAATTTGATGCTCTATTGTCCTCGAATTTTTGAACCTGTAACGTTACATTACAGGTGCTCGCGGTGAGGGAGCGCCCTTAAATTAATGTCTACTTTTATCTTTTAGAAACTGCAAAGATAAACCTTGGTGTTCGATGCTATTACACATAAAGCTCATTCATTAAACCGCCTCTTCAACCCCTTTAATCAAATCTACGAGATTTAACTTAAAAAGAAGAGGATACACAAGAAACAGTGCTCTCTACTCTATAAATATACATTGTCTTACAGTTCGTAGCACAAATGCGACCTTCCTCATTAGAATGTCTGAGAGGTTGCCGTCCGAACTCCCAAAACGTTTCTTTGGCTACCCTCTTTGAGTTGTGTTAATGCATAAATATATAAAATGTGTGCTTTGCCTGCGAGCACTACCTCCCCAGAGGAAGTGTGAGTGTCTTGGATGACTTAGGAATACTCGGATAATGTGTGGTTAGTTTTCTTTTTCTTTTTGTGATGACTTTGCTGGAACTTAATCGGTTGAGCTTAATTTTGCACTCACTTTAAAAAGTACTGTAAAGAAAATATGACCCAAATACAAGATATTTTCTTTATAGTACTTTTTAAAGTGAGTGACATGAATGTCTACTTTAATCACAGTAGTGAGTAATTTAGTGACAGACTTCTATGAATAAAGTAACATGTCAAGAAACGTTCTTATGACCCAAATACAAGATAAGAACGTTTCCCGACATGTTTCTTTATTCATAGAAGTCTTGATAACTTGGCAACTTAGAACTTTCTATGGTAGAAATGGACACAAGGGTTTTTGGTTCCTGATAGTACAACTTTGGGGTCTTTAAGTCAAAATGTAACAAGATTACTTCTAAGCAAGCGTGCATATCGTTTAACATCAGGTGATATTATGGTAAAATGCGAGATAATCGGTGAATTACTCACAGCAATACTTACTTCACGAAAATACGAGAGAGGACTACGAGATACGCTTTTAATACGTTTTATTTTAACACTTTCTGAATCCCAGCCTAAAATGAACAAGGCAAAGGCAAAAGCGATCACCACGCGTGCCACGTTTGTCTTAGACGTGTTGTCGATTTCATACCTGAGCTGTCATCTCTCTTACAAATTAAATCTAATTAATTTGTAAAGCAGTCCAAGGCAAATATCCCAAAACAAATTACACCACGTTGAAACACCTCCAAATCCACAGACGGAAATAATTCGTGAAACTTAATTATGCAAAGTGGCAGATATTTTTAGGCGGCCTCTCCAAACACCGGTCCACTGTGCAGGTGAAAAGGGTGGTGCTATATACAATAAAAGCAAATCCGTCATGGTGTTACCACATAGTAGATAGATACAGAAATCTTAGAAGAAACAGATAACATCGACGAATTGTAAATCCTTTTTTTTTTAATACTAAACCGAAGTACGAAACCTAGTACTTCTTGTAGATTACTTCCATAAATGCTCCGAAAATTAAACTGAAACATCGGTTGACAACTGGCATGTTACAGAGACAAAAAATTAAGGCAAGATTGTGCACCCCATCTCTCTAGTATTCCTGCAGCACATGAATAAGGGGTGCTAAGGCCGGGAAACCTCCACGAGTGCCCGAGGACTGGAAGTTCCTTTCCGGATACTTCCGGAGAGAAGCCCAGTTTCTCGGGACGGTGCGCCCCGGGGTACGGGCAAGAACTCCCCTAAGGGGTTTCCTTGCCTATATGCCAATGTCCCGTCACATCGCTCCACCATGCACGTGTCCCTCTGTTTAGCAGAGGGCACAGTGGTTGGAGTAATGCCCGGTTTACATTATTCCAGTCCAGCGATCCAGTCCAGTACTGGATTGCTTACTGGAAAAATGTAAACCGGCACTGGAATGAACTGAATCCAGTAAGTTCATTCCAGTGCCGGTTTACATTTTTCCAGTAAGCAATCCAGTACTGGACTGGATCGCTGGACTGGAATAATGTAAACCGGGCATAAGAGCGGGCCCGGCGTGCACTAACCCTGCCGCCGGGCAGGCAAGAGGAGCGTCAGCATAATGACGGGGCCCCCCTATAGAGGGCCACAGTCCTGCCGGGGTTGTGGGACATACGTATACCGCGACTCCGGCACATGAGGGGCTGCCGAGGGATAAAAAAAAAGGCACATGAATAAGACATTCAGACTAAATCTTTTTATGAGGGCCAGTTTTTATTATAAAGCATCTCACATATAAACTGGATTGTCCTGTAAGTGCTTAAGTGTAAACATGGTAGGTACCTACTGCTAGGCTTGCGTTGCCTTTTTCACTATTTGTATGAAGTGATCCTTCTCCTCCTATCTGGTTTGTGTTCGTACAATAAAAGGAAATCCGTCTCGGTATCACCGGACACCGTGCAGCGCGACTGTACCCCACAGTGCACAATTAATCGGATTCTATTCCCCTACATTAGTACCAAACGCGATGAATCAGACTGCCTGAGTACAGTCGAAGTCATTATTTTGACACTGTAGGAGATTATGAAGTGGCTTTTGACATTGACTCGAAAAAATTAGCTTAATTGTTCAAAATCGTTTTCCTAGCCTTTGAGAAACGGTGTGAGGTCGGATGATCGGATTCCCGTCTAACGGGATGAAGCTGAATGAAATGAACAGCGCAACCCAGTAACTGGGTAACACGATACCATTTGGTAAGACTGATTGACAGACTTGCGAGCTTCCTAGCAATAACGACTGTCAAATTATGTTCAAATCCAAAATAAATACAGCTGGGACCGACGGCTTTACGTGTCCTCCGAGTCACTAGATAGGTCACACTCATCCACAGGCTAACCTTAGCTAGTGAGGCTTAACCTTGAAAATCGAACTACGTGGCTGTTATAATTTAGACACGAGCTTCTCCTCCTCGCCTCGTCAATCTCATGATTACAAAGATTGAAGATATGGACAAAGTAACAGTCGTTGTATCGATAATTCAGAAAAGCTTATGTCACAATACGTATGCCTTTCCAAAACATAGAATTTTGGGCTACGGAGAAATCCAGGCGTGACAGTATATTTAACCTTTTAACCGCCAGACTTCATATCAATTGTCGTGCCCCCAGCGCCAGGCTACGAATCAGTGAAATACAAGTTTCTGCTCCGATTTGTAAAATATTATGGTGTACAATAATCATCCACCGACACACAAACGTCAAAATTCCAAGCGCACGCAGCCACAGTAAAAAAATTAAATAGATGTATCTATGATCTGTAATCTGTACCATAATGAAAAAAAATTAAATTATAACATAGTTTTGTTAGAGAGACAGTATTATAATTTAATTTTTTAATTTTATTTCGATACTCTATGGTATAAAGTACGTCATTATAAACTCGTTTTGAGTTTTTTATTTCGAATTTTACGTTATGAGAGTAGATAAAAAGTATTACATCTATCTATCTACATAAACAGAGAGATATGAAATAGATGAAATAAAATCAAACATATCTAAAAATCGTGAATATTCTCTGTCGGGTATATCCGACTCTGGCGAATCTATAATCTCCCGAATATATTTATCGGATATAATATATCCGACATTGGCGGTTAAAGGTTTAATCTTGTAGCTTTCAGAATACCATCTGTGTCTCAAATTATGTTCTACTTTTTGATAATTATGATAACATTCCTTAAATACAGGTGACGTTCATTGTGTATTTAACTGCACCTCTTATGTTCATGTTTGTTCCTCCACTGCTCACTAATTGTGTGTCAAGTCCTAGAATACGGTACAGTACGGTATGTGTGTTCAGTGTGCTAGAATACGGAACAGTGTATCACCTGTTACCGTCTTGTGTAAGCTGTAGAGAACTCCGGAAGATGAATAGCTGTACTAACGTGTGTTATACAGTACTTACCTTATATTCTATCTTGAGCCCAGCTAACATATTGTAAGTGCTGGGCACTATATTCGATGCTGTCTACATTTATTTAAATGTTCTTTTTTTTCTATTTCATCATCATCATTAGCCGAAAGACGTCCACCACTTAACAAGGGTGTTAAGGATCTACATACATAAGAAAATATTTAAAAGGTATAGAGTAATAATTGAAAAGGAGGCCTTTATCCAGCAAGGGATAAAGCTGGCTAACATGAAAAAGCGCAAATCTAGAAAATCTCACATGAAATCGATAAAATTACTCACTACTAGAAAATAACGAAAATGATTATTGGATCCCATTACAAAAGTGTCGCAATTACCATTAAACACGTAGAAGTTTCGCCTACACATTTAATCACATACGTATTACTTAGAAATAGTGTTACAACAACACTTAATCCCACAACCTACGCACGATAATCGAAAATAATTTCCAAAGACATCAACCATGAGTGTCAATCCCGCATTACTCCACCCCTCAACCCCGGAGGTTCCCGGAGTACCCCGGGGCGGGACTCCCTCCGTATCAAGCCTCACAGTCACTAGCAAATTACGTAAGCCTCCAACGCTACAATTTTTCAATCGCCTATCGCTCGGAGCGAAACCGTTTCGCTCACTGAATTGAGGATGTTTAGTCATAATTTACGAGATCGATGATGGTACCTTGTTTATGTTTATGAATAATCGGATGAGTGAGTGTGATGATTATGTTTGTGGCAAGTTTCTATACGGAAAATGATCTGCTACGGCTTCTGTTTGCCTGGTACATGAGATGTGACGAAGTGAAAACAATCAAAGTTAAATTGTATTTTAATTTTGTCTACTCAGCAATACATAAAAATAATAAATACAGTTAAATATTTCCTTAACAAAAAAAAAATCCTGTCTATGTAATTTTCTTTGTTTTTAAAATCAGTGTATTTAAGTCAAAGCTTTTAAAAACATCATAGCATTTACCTACTCCAACAAAAACATGACATGTCCAGGGCAATTTACAAATAATCTGGCCCCAAGTGTAAAGCCAAACAAATGACTATTACTAAACAACATAATGAGAGTTAGTACCTTACTTTTAATTCCGCAAAGTGAACGCATTTCCTACCTAAATTCATTATTTAAATGCACCGTTTTACTTATAAACAAATAATAATTTACATAATGGGCGGCCATTTTTCTCGGTCTTAATTTTCCCGCCCTAACGTCACGTCTTGAAACAAAAGATTGATATATTCTCTCTTTTCATTAAGTAAAAATGATTTATTTTATAACATCCCCTAGTTTTTGTAACGTAAACGTTTGCGTTTAAGTTCTGCGAAACTTTTGAGTTGGGGAGTTCATTAAGTGCCGCTCTCAGAACGTCAATATTTTTGAAGAGGAATTTATTTGATCTGTTTTTTTTTTTTTTTTATTTTTTTTTTATTTTTTTTTTTTTTTTAGCGTGGTAAAATCATCAAATGAGTCCTCCAACCCCGGGCAGGGCAGGAGGGACTGTCAGACTTGTACTGACTAAAATCCACGGTGTCCTTCAGTAGCCTGTTATGTTCCGGGGTCACGGTAAGGAAATAATCCCGCGACCCCGGCAGGCTTTGGCCCTCTGAGAGGGGGCCCCGTCATTATGCTGACGCTCTTTGAGGCGCGCGTGGGACAGAACGCGCCGTCGACCCGGGCATGGTCCATGGTCGGGCTGCGAGTTGCCCTTTACTCGCTGCCCGCATGCCCGCGCCTACGGTGGCCGGAGATCGTCTGCTGACGTCCGACGCCGCGGGCGCCTACCACTGCGGTTGGGGCGGAGGGAGGACGCTGTCCTCTCTCTCTCGCGGCCCGCCTCCTCCTTCACGAGCATTACTGCTTCGCAGAAGGAGGCGACCGCTTCCCACTCCGTCTCGCCCCGCAGCATGGCCGCAACCAATGCCGGGCGCGAGAGGTCTCCGCCTATCGCCGCCGTGAGGACACGTCGGTGCACCGCCCAAGCTGGGCAGTCCTGCACCGTATGCTCTACTGTGTCCTCCGGGCGATCTTCGCAGTGGTGGCACCCGGGCGTTTCCTCCTTCCCTATCAGACACAGGAACCTCCCGAAACATCCGTGTCCGGTGAGGACCTGCGTCATCCGATAGGTCAGGACGCCGTGACGTCTCTCCAGCCACTCCTCAAAGAGAGGTCTTACAGCCGCGATTGCGGCGTGCCCGGACCTCGGTTGCGACAGTCGTCCCCTCCATACTGCCCTGAGATCGCGCCGGAGCTCTTCCCTCCGCGCCTCGACTTCTCGAGGCAGCGGGGAATTTGATTTGATTTGAAAGAAAAGTTTTATCATTAAGTTATTTTGGGAACTCATCTCTCCGAGTAATAAAAGAAGCGTTAATTATAATTAAAGTTGGGTTACTGTAGTCTACAACTAATGTTTTAACAAAACACCTGATTACATATCTTATGTAAATAATAAGATTATAGCAAACAGTCTTCTACGAACACTACCTATTAAATTACCGTTCCCCTTTATAATTAATGTAAATAAGTAAACGTTGATCATGTCTGGCACTAATTGATTCACGCCAACTGTAATGTTATATGATTGGTATTAATTAATAGACGAGTTATTTTTGTAAAGATTTTTCCACTTTCTGTTCAACAGTGAATTAAAGAATAGACACAAATGTTTTTAGTCACTAGTTTTACCAGCAGCATCTCATTTAATAAGGCTTGTACCATTACTTCTTACAAGACTATTTTATTTAACTATTTGTTTTTTAGTCTTCAGGGTAAGCTCACAGTAGAAAACTAAATACTCTAGTCTGATCTACACCAAAGTCACGAACAAATCCATCACAAAAAAAAACTTATAAGTTTCAGCGTTCATTATATTTCTACAGTATCTACTAAATAAAAACAAATGACTTCTTATTTAAGATAGACTGGCCTAAGGCGCGGGCCACATAAAAAAAACGTAAGACGAGGACGCGTCGCGGGTGGGCGAAAATGGGAGTAATGTATGGGAGTCGCGCCGGCGACGCGACTCTTTATGTTTTACGTCGCGACGCTTCTATACATTTCGTATAAAAAAGACGCCGAAGAAACATATGTCTCCGCCCCGTCTGCGTCTTACGTCTTTTTTATGTGACCTGCGCCTTAGACCATCATCTCGTCTCATAGTATGCAACGATGTGATCAATGGCGGATCATGCTTGCTCAGAAGTAATCTATTCACTTTTGACTTGAAGACCCCAAAGTTGTAGATATCAGGAAATACAGACTTTGAAAAAGAATTCTAATCCTTTGCTGTGCGCACAATTAAATTATATGAATATTCAAAACGATTTTAAAACTAAGGGTGGGATGTTCACAATGTATCAATAGCGTATTGCCGTAGATCTTGTAAAATGATGATGAATAAAAAACTGAACCATGTTTTTGACTAAACTTTGTGCTCATTCGCACATGCAAGACCCTTAACAAGCATCATGTTACTTCGATAAGTACAAACTGATTACATACCATTTGTAATTGGCACAATCACTGAAGTGACAGGTAACATTCACTCATGGGACGGCTGTCCCCCTGTCCCCCTGTCCCGATATCCCCTATGTAAATCAGGAATTATCGTTTGTATAAAGGGTAAGGGCATCTGATAATAACTTTATTGTATAGGCATAGTTTACCTTTGTATTTGATGGGATAATCGCCGATAGGACTTTGGTCAGATGGATGGTATTCGATTTTAATGTGGATAACTGCGTTGATGAATGTTGAATAGCAAAAATATGACGAAGGGAATTCCTTGATCCGTGGAAAATTAAACAGAGTTTGTTATAGTTCCAGAGCTCATTATATTTCCACAGTTACCCCAAATCTACTTATTAAAAACAAATGACTTCTTATTTAAGGTAGACTGGCCTAAGGCGCGGGCCACATAAAAAATGGTAAACGAGGACGCGTCGCGGGCTCGAAAATGGCAAATAAAGGAGGCGCGCAGTCGACGCGATTTTTATGTTTTACAACGCGACGTCCCTTACATTTTGTATGAAAAAACGCCGAAGACATCCATGTCTCCGCCCCGTCTGCGTCTTACGTCTTTTTTATGTGTCCTGCGCCTTAGACCATCATCTCGTCTCATAGTATGCAACGATGTGATCAACGGCGAAGCATGCTTGCTCAGAAGTAATCTATTCACTTTTGACTTGAAGACCCCATAGTTGTAGATATCAGGAAATACAGACTATCTGCTTAAAAAATTCTAATCCTTCAGCTGTGCGCACAATTAAAATATCGATTTAAAAACGATATTATGTAAACAATGTTACAATCTACCGCTTAAAAGGACGTCGAAGATTGGGTCGGTGGCGACTGATTTAAATTCGCGCCAAAAATGATTCAAAATATCGAAAGACGTTATGTAAAGGGAAATTCAAAATATCAACGTAAGAATACATCGCAGTTCATAATATCTACGTTTCGATGATTTTACCTACTAGTTGAAATATCTTGGGTGCGATGGCGGCCGTACATCTTATCAAACCCGATGAATAAAAAACTGACCCCTGTTTTTGACTAAACTTTGTGCTCATTCGCACATGCAAGTCCCGGAATGCCCAAAACTTCGGACTCGACTTTAGTCAAACTAGACTAAACAGCTAACTATCACACCAAATACTAATTAAACAATATTATTAGCACTTCGCTAAAAGTATGACGCATCCACACACGCAAGAATAACATTTATATAATACTATACATAGGCGTTATATTTGCGTGTAAATGACTACCGCAGAGAACTGTTTGTTCAACAAAATAATACTAGCTATTGCCGATGGCTTCGCCCGCATGTTACTGTAAAATTACCCCATAGATACGCAATGCAGAGATAAACGAGACCCTTTTTGTTTTATTTTAGACTATGAACCTATGTTAGAGCCAAAAATCTAAATTGGTTTGCCGGACCATTTGCAATGGTAAACGTGGCCATGGAACTCAAAGGCAAATGAAGGAACAGTCGCGGATTTTTAGTCATCAACAGTCTGACAGTCCCTTCTGCGTCACCCATACACATCCATCCAAACCTCCTTTTCGCAAACAGAATATTAGGAGCCCCGCCTAAGCGGGGCTCCGAATCGAGTCAACACTTGAAGGACATTAATGTATAACATGAATATCAATATTTAGACATCTTTCGATGTAACTTTTGTAGATATTTAGATTTTAGATATATATGGACGTAGATCATTTAAATCATTCGATATTTTAAACTTTCGATATTTTAAGGAGTTTTCGATTTTATGGTCATTCATATGGTACATTTTCGATATTTTGAACATCGATATTTTAAGCGTAGATATTTTAATCTTCGATATTCAAATATGTACCCATTTATTTACATCTTATAATTAATTAGTAGAGAAATTATTCTACGCTTATTCTAAATATTTGTAGAAGTAAGTTCATATTTTAAAGTCTGATTTAAATATTTAATATTTATGACGTTAAAGTCGTCCATGCAGCTTAACTATGAAGGAGCTGACGCCATATTGAAATAAAATATCATATGGTAATAACTCTAACCAGAAAAGAAGAACCTAGACCTTAGATTATAAAAGACCACTGAAGCCAAAACACAAAATAAAAGTTCGTTGTTCAATTTCTTCGTAAAACAAGTGAACATCTGGAATGGAAAATATTTAAATGTTTGGGTGGCGCTCACTCACACATTTATTAAAAGTGGCTTCAATAAAACGTTCACCCCCTTACCACAAAAAAATTAAACATCCGTTGAACACTTGTGTTTAAAACACACTTGTCTAAAAACTGTCAACGTCAAATCGACATTTCTCCTTGATATAAACCTTTTGCAGTTACACTTTTTTTTTAGACGGGCGTTCAACGGCTGTTTATCGATCACGTAATCTGGAAATTTTATAATCTAAGACCTACGTCCTACACTTTTAAAAATTAATTTGCACAAAGTATTTTATTTCTTACAGCTGTTAAGATAGAGTTCATTGACACTCCTTCTTAATTGAAACGCATGTACTCATACATACTAGCCCAGTCTCTCCTGATCGAAATCTAATCGACTACGAATATAAGTCAATTAAGCAAATAACTAGAAAGGAAACAATACTGTCTCCCCTTTTAGTTAACACGAAAAACCACTTCCACTCTGTTAGCATAGCGATGTTCCGATACTTAATTAGATATTTAGTTAATTCGACTATTTTCGCCGATACTCGAGTCGTCGAAAAAACTGGTTTTCGACGACTTTATTTTTAGGCTTATTAGTATTTTATGCGTGTTTATTAATAGATTCGGAAGTTTAGAATTCTTTCTTTGGTAGATTGCATTAAATTGAAAATTAAAGAATTTATTTTATTGTGTCCAGTAAAATTTTCAAAAAGAATTTTGTCAAAAAATTATTACAACTCAAAAGAAGGAATGATTTATATCACATCCTTAGTTCTTCGTAAGTTCGGAAACACTTAAGTCGACAATTTAAGAGACATAATAAGAAATACTTATAATAAATCATCTTTTTTTATGTGGTAAAAACATCAAATGAGTCTTCTCGCGACTTATTTGATGTTTGAAGGAACTGACAGACCCGTACTGACTAAAAACCACGGTGTTCCTTCAATAGCCCATTACGTTCCAGGATCACGATAACAGTCATATTTTGTTCATTAATTAACATCGCACATCTTTATTGATTCCTGCTTTTCCAGATTTAGCTAAAAATAAACGAGATAACGTAGATCAATTAATCAGTACGGTATATTGACAAATGACTCCATTTAGGACACACTTGACCGCAACCGTAAACGATATTAATTATACATGGTATCTACACATAAACGGTAAACAGTTAAAGGTTTGAAAAATAATGTAATGATACGAATAATTAATATGATAAATGCTAGAATATTAATCAGGTCCGTTAGTGACAGAATTTTTAAATTTAATGGGATATTTTCTCACCCACATTTCTTTTTAACTACTCTTCAACAGCATCATCTGCCTAGCCTTTTCCCAACTATATTGGGGTCGTTAATATCTGTATTTTACATGGAGCGACCCTACTGGACCTCCACAACCCAGTAACTGGGTAATACGATAATGGTAAAACTGGTTGTCAGACTTTAGAACTTTTGCAATAATGACTGTCAAAGATCCACACATGACAGCCGGCATCAACGGCTTTACGTGCTTTCCGAGACACGGAGGAAACTCGCTATGTCAGATGGTCACCAAACCAAAGCCCAACCTCGACAAGCGCGGCTTAACCTGGAAGATCGGCTTGTGTGGCTGTAATTATTTAACCACGAGCTCTTCAACACACACAAATAGAATTCTCAACCTTTTTGCCTTAAAAAATACCTATAGGGACATCAATTCAAAAAAGTAAACCTACGAATTTCAGGAATAAAATGTATGCCCTGAATTGAAGGATCGGCAATCGGCGTGAACAGTAAATTTTAGTCAAATTGCTCATCCGTTCAACTCGATACAATTCCCAAAGGTAATCGTATAAATCTTCCACGTTTCAACATCTAAATAATACCGAGAATTCGTCTTAAACGTACAACTACCGAAAACAGGTAGAAGAGACTACCACAACAACTGAACTCAATTGTAAATAGGCCAATCAATATACTAAATTCCCTTTGATGGTCCGTAAAACCCTACAAAGTTGGCGAGTAATAGAGTTTTCACGTCGTTGGCAGCTGCCCGAGTGCCAATCAAATTAGGAGCGATTATCGAGCGATGCCGATCAGGACTTTGAACGATCGCAACTGAAGCTAATCTACGGATTTAAATCTTTTACCCAACCGCTACAGGGATTTCGAGTAATCTCTTTTCATAATTTGAGGAAAAAAATCTATTGAAAATTATCAGGAAATTGATTTTGTTACAGAGCTTTGTCGCGCTTTGAGTGGAAGAATTGGGTCGTTCGGTGGCGTGGAATAGTCTCATTTTCCATAATATTCCTCGATCGCTTCACTTAATCCGTTTCTTCAAAACCTTTTTATTCTCGTTTGTATAATATCGTTATATCATTTTCGTCTTTATCATGCACATCATCATAAGTCTAATTTCCTTCCCAAAAATGGTCTTAATATGAGATTCGCTTCGCCTGCGTGTATCTCGAAAATAATCTCACGGGAACGTCAGACATTGATAAAAGTACCATATGAGTTAATCCGATTAAAAAGTATCTATTTAAGCAGTTATTGAGTGAAAAGGTTACAAACATCCGTCTAACATCACAAACATTCGCTTTTCAAGAAATACATGATCAAAGAAATCCTCAAGTTCCTCCTCATTAAAAAAACAAATGCAAATTCTTAATGCCGACCCTCATCATAAACAAAGAACATTTTACTTAGCTCGACAGCTTTCATGGCTATTTTTTCACCATAATCTAATAGCTTTCCCGAGTCCGTATCGGTGATTAGTTCCAATTATTGGCATTCGACGCACATGCGGCTCGCCATTTCAGTAATTGCCTTTATTTCTTCAGGATCCTGCTCTTACCGCGCTTTTGGCTGAATTGTTTTCTTTTTTCGAAGGCTTACAAACGAAATTGGATGCTGGGTACTGCGAATTAGATTTAAAATTAAGTGTTATTTACCTTTTACCTTATTATTTTTCCTTTTGTAGGAGTTGAAAAAGCACACGTTTAATTCTTTTTCCTGCAAGGGATAATCATCAAATGAGTCCTTACGCTCTGAGTGGGGTGGAACTATCAGTACCTTACTCATTAAAAAGACACCCTGTTCCTTCAGTTGGCTTTTGCGTTCAAGGGTCACGGAGTCCTTTAAAGACGGTCTCGTGACCCCTGCAACCGTTTTGCCCTATCTGATGGCTGTACTACGCCCAATATTATCGGATATAATTATATCGACCACTATGGCATCGAAGTTCTAAATACTCAAAATAATGTTCGTTTTATCGAATGTGTCTCCATTAGTTTGCTGACTGCTCACAAGGAAAGCATTTTAAATAGATTTTAATAAACAAGTTTTATCTCAAGAATTTCAAACTTATGAGAGAAAACCAGTGAAAAGAACGTTGAACGTATTACAGAAACTTTTACATTTTTAAATGTCAATCTTAATAAAAAACTCACTATAACTAAACGAATGTGTGAACTACTCAAATCTTTTCATGATAGACGATGGAAACTCCTCGAACTCCTAACAAGAATCGAGTCTTAATAAAAGAAAAAGAAATCTAGTTTCACGATAAACCAACTCTTGTAATAAAAAGAAAACTTTGCGACGATTCCATTTCACCTCTTTTTAAAAAAAACGCTGTCGACTTGTAAAATCATACAACTAACATATTACAAGGATGATCCGAAACGCCTTGACGTCGTAAAACGTACCCGGCAACGAGCTACCAAGATCATATTCAAGTTTATATTTTAGTCTCCTCAAACTTCGGTTATCATATAAAACATGTTGCTGAAAGTACTTCTATAGTATAGTGAAGTTTGGCGAAAAACTTGGTAACTTGCAGAAAATTTATCATGTTTTGAGACATTCTTTGGTCCTTTAACTAGGAAAATAAAGTTGATTAAGATATGACGTAGCCAACAAAATCGTTTAAAAATTAAGCTAGGCATCGCAAAAAGAATAAAATGAGGAATTTATCAAAAACTTGAAAGATATAAACTAATTTAGATTTTCCCTGTAAAATAATTCTGAACTATTGTGGTGCATGGATGAAAAATGGTGGGAAATTATTACGATCGATTAAAATTGCGTGAAAAAAAAAATGTTTTATATCGTAATAGTAATAGAGGAGTTGCTCAACTTTTCTTGTTTTATTGTAAAAAATAAAATAGAAAACGTTACCCCATACAAAGAATTACTCCGGTATCGTAGGTGCGTTTACTGCCCAACGAGGAATAACCGTTTGTTGACACTAACTATAAAACTGAGTTACTTTATTCATCAAATGATTACTGAGACTGTCAGACTCGTACCGAATAAAATCCGCATTTTTCCTTCAATTTCTCTATTCGTTCGAATTTCCAGAGTAACGCATACCTCCTCAGAAAATCCCGTGTCCCCGGAATTTTGGAATTTAAATTTTAATTTTCTTAATTTAAAGATGACATATTCCAGTATATCACAAACAAATCAAATTCCAAAATTACCTCGATGCGGTGACCGTGCCAAGTAAAAGGAACTTAAAGCTTATAGGTCAGGGTCAAATAGGGTCCTTCGGAAATCAGGTCAAGAAAATTTTATTGTTCACTCTCATTAGCGGATTAAGGTTGAGAAAGATCTTTAAGACGACGATAAATCAGAGCAAACACAGATTTGAAAAACGCTTAATTGGAAAAACATCATTACGTAATTTATAATTAAGTGTAGATTCTTTTAAATTGTGATGTAAAATAACGCAATGATGCTGCATGAGTTATAGAACGTACGTCGGACAGTGAAAAAAAAATAAGTACATCGTTTCTGACAGAGTTTTACTTTATTTATAAATCCGAACATACATTTAATTGTGGATTTGTTTATGGTTCGGGTATGGCAGCAAAAATATATCCTGCTGTCAAAATTCTTCATTTAAATAATAAAATTCCGAATGTGAAGTGTAGCACCACATAACAAATTAACTTAGGCGGGTATTATCCCTCCGGACTCAGGGGTTATTTAAATGACTTCCCCATTGCAACCGAACTCCATGTCGATGCCAAAAAAAAACAATTTCGCGACGCAAACTTTACACCGCCTGTTTTGTTCCTTCTAAATATTCAAATAGAATATGAAAGCCCGTAATGGTTGGTTAGACAAGAGATGTATCCGCTCTTGGGGACATTAATTTATGTAAAGTATTAGATTACTTGGTACCGCAGCCTACTCGATATCTAAAACGTGATCCCACTGTTGATTCAAATTGGCAAAGACTCTGTTGTATGAAACTTGAGTAAATAAACGGCTTGGAACTCGTTATTTATGGGAAATAAATATTGTTGTTTTCAATTAAATAAAAACCCAGCAAAAACTCAACAGTATTTTTCATTTAAGAGAAAAATTGTGCACAGTGCTTCAAATGCTTTTAATTTTACACTCTCAACAAAAGATAATTAAAGTGGTATTTCCCAGTAGACTCAAATAATATTTATCAGACTACTTTGATTCAGTGCTTTATCCAAGCAAGCGTGCTTTATGGAACAAACCAGTTGAAAAAAATATCATATCCTACATACATGATGGTAATGGAGAATATCAGACAGACCTAAATTACTTACATTCAAAATCCAGGCATTTATTTCTAGGAGGCCAGTTGAAAGCACACTTGAATTGTCAAAAGACAATTTATAGTACAAAAAAACAATGAAGCTACAGTCCCAGTCCCAAGGCAAAATAACTGTAAAAGCTCTAAATTTGCCCATTCCAAAGCGTAGATCTCTCTAAAGCGGAGTAGCCTTCTGACCTAAGTAACCCTACGGAAACAAGATTATCATACGAGTAGCTATCTGAGAACGTATCGACAGTGCCTATTCTACTGATTTAATCTGAACTGAGAAGATTTACTTCAATGATAACAAAGCTCGACACAATTCACGAATAAGTTGACATTCTGCTTGAGTCATTTGTGAACGAACGAGAATCAACTATGTAACTTTGAGTTAAATTAAAGCCGATAAAGAAATACTGTAACTTTTCTTATTCAAAAAGTAAATGTGGCTTTCATGAAACAAAACACAATAACATTCAGAACATCGTAACAGTGTAACATGTATCTAAGAAGAAAACTTTGTAACAACGATCTTTTATCTCGACTCAAATAGTTTCCTTGCCCGTTCTTATTACTATCCCACTTGAAACTTTAAGAACAAGCTCATTTATTTGTGAGGGTAGACAAATGTTTTGCGAGATAAACAAATAACCGGCGGCGTGTGATTTATGGACCGAAAAACATCAGAAACTCATCAGCGTAAAAATCTGGCGACTGAACGTTTTCCTACAACGTTGCTTTCACTCAACGGTCCTCACATATCCACAAAATATGATAAAACACGTCTCACAAACTCATGCATGAGCTAGCATCATTGAGAACACTGACACGGCCTGAAACTGTAAACAACATGAGATAACGTTACCTTTTTAATGAAGATTCAGCTTCTGCAGTCGACCAGCGTTCAGACGTAAGCTAACACTTGTACCAATAACACTTACAACACAAATTATTGTACGATATCACTGTCTCTAACAGATTGTTAATTCAACGATTGTTTTTGTATCACCACCGGGGACACGAGGTGCCCCTACGAACGCTCGGGGGTGACTGTTAGTGTCACTCAGACCTACGGGTTCACCCCGATGACGTCATCCTAGACCAATAGGGTGAGATTCCGCACGCATGCGCGCCGTGCCAGCCGCCGCGGCGCCTCTACCGCTTTCGAAAACGACGCCGTCGCGCAGTCCGTGCACATTGTATACATTGCTGCTTCAGTTGTTTGCGCTTGTTCGGTTCGACGAATGTGAGCGTCAGTGGATATTCGCGCGCGCATTTTTGCCGATTCCGATGTTTACGATCGTAGTGAAGTGTGCTTCTGGGGGTGACAGCTTTGAGAGCACCCCCCGATGGGCTTTTCAAAGGACCAGCGCCACCATTCTTTTTGTAACTGCCTGTGGCATATACCGCGCGTTTGGAATAATTGAGACGCTCGGTGTATGATTTAATTTGCCCTTTCGCGGGGCCTAATGTTTTACCGTAAGGGGAGAAATATTTTTATACTTATAAAAAATGTTTACCAACAGAAAAGGGGTAGGTCCCTTGGCGGCCCAAGAGATAAATATTAATTACTATATTTCATTTCATTTTGCGTCATTAATTTAGTACTTTTTAATTAAGGACATGGTGAAGCGTAAAATATCACACATTATAATATGACTAATGTGTAAGGGAAAAAATGTTTAAAGCTCTCAATAGAAACATTCATATCAATGCGATTTTTTTAGACATCAGAATAACACTGAAGAGCGTACCAATTTAAACTGTTTAGAAAAAGTTTTTTGGTTAACTTGATAAAAAAAGTTGATTCGAAAAAAAACTGGAACATTTGTCTTATCTTCTTCTTAATTTTAATCATAATAATATGATTGGATAGTATGTTAAGGCAAACAATAAACTTTCATATTCAAATCAAATTATATCTACATAATTATTATGGTATCATACAACTAGAAAACACACGCTCAGCCCCAAAATTTCCACAAAAAGAAAACTATTTCGCCGTAAATCGAAACAGAAATAACAACTAACACCTAATTTCACAATCTAAATCGTATCGCGTCATACGTTGATCGATAAGTGGCAATCGAATAGCCATTCGAAGCGATTTTTCATACTCGATCACTGGTACAGGGTGGTGTTTAATTCGCCATCCGTCTTGTTGCTTATGTAGCAACAGATTTCCCTTCAAGCTGATCCGATTGTAATCGCTTTGTGATTGGCTTGAGTGAGTGTTGTTGTATTTTTAGGTGTTCGATATTTGAAAAACGTGTCTTTCTTGAAGTTTTTTCGAGTTGCGTTTCTTTAGGTACTTACAATTACATTTTTTTGGGTTATAAAAATGATCAAATGGCTGGAGCAGTAGGGACTGACAGACATTAGCTAAAAACCATCCTGTTGCTTGACACTCTTTCGTTCCATGGGCACGGTAACCTTTACAAATAATCCCACGTGTCTTACAAGTATGTATACTAAAGTAAACTATTTTACTTAAGTCTACATAAAATAAAGTCTAGGTACAGTTTTAATTATCTTTGTGACTTTTTTAAGTTCTTGGAATAAGTTTTGGGATCAATCAATTTTAAATGAACTACTTAATGGGACGTAAGTTTTAACTAACTGTAGCACTACGACATTTAGTCAGATAGACGTATTTGGTGCTCATATCAGTAATCCATGTTTATAAATCCAACTTAAGTGATACTATGGATATTGTAACTATATTGCCACTTATTTACATGATTTATGAACAAAACATACGTAAAATTCCGTACATGTAACTTTCGACAATACAACATCCACAGAATAGCAACAAACGAACGAACGAATTTACGTCGAAAACTTTTTAAAGCAAACTTCGTGCTCGTTGTAAAGCAAATCCTAGTACCAAAACTAACTTTTGTGCTAAAACTAGATTACATGTACAGTCGAATATGAATTAGAACTTAGAGGTGCAACTTACGTTCAACAATTTGGAGAAAATAAGTAGAAAACTCTGACTCGTGTGGTTTTTGCCTAGGATCAGTCAGTTTCCACCAGTACGCCAACTAAGATTTCGTTTTTAGGGGCATCTCTTAGGTCAATTTTTATTAGAGGTACTAAGGTTTTGCGTAGGCATATAATTTTAAAAGTCACCGACAAAAACAGTTCTTATAAGACCTGGTTACGACTTTAATGACAATGGGCAAACGTAGTGCAGGCCACCCTACGGCACGATGGATTGATGATTTGAAGAAGGTGCCTGGAAACGGAAAGATGCGAAATGCCCAAGACCAATATGGGCGGCGTTCTTTGGAGGAAGCTTAGTTCCAGCGGTTGATGGCAATTGGGTGTTCTTTTTTAAGTCTAGTCTAGGTTTGTGAAAGGCTGAAATGATTGAATAATCTGGTGCAATGGTAACCAACGATGAGAAATCCTTACGTCAGAACAGCTCACCGGATGCTGATGAAATTATTCATAGAGGCAGATGTTAGTCTGAATTAACACACCAGTCACTTGTTATCCGGCCGGTAGTATAATCCCCTGAGACCTTCCATACGGGCGAAGCCACTGCCATAAGTTGGTACATTATAAACTGATTGGATTGGAGTAATGAGAATAATCATTTTAAATACACACCTGTAATTCTGGAACGGCCCGGCAGCTATGTAGACCTAATTATGGTACTTTTTAAATATTAAACGCATTAACGCATGCGTAGCGAATTTCTACAATAGATGGCGCTGAACGTCACCATGAGACGTTAGAAATACGACGACGGAAGGAAGAATTCGCC
Source organism: Agrotis segetum (assembly GCA_036375495.1). Taxonomy (NCBI): domain Eukaryota; kingdom Metazoa; phylum Arthropoda; class Insecta; order Lepidoptera; family Noctuidae; genus Agrotis; species Agrotis segetum. The sequence goes on along the minus strand of JAQSVV010000674.1, from coordinate 133,740 downwards.
GCGGCAGGTAAGATCCTCGGTGGCTCGGTTGGAAATGAGCGTCGGATGTACTGAATCCGAAGGCCGTAGGTTCGAATCCTGCCCGCGGGTCGAATTTTCCCTTTCCTAAGAAAAATCTTTCTAATTATGGTACATCCACAATTCGCTTGTTATGTTATTAAAGGGGCCGTGCCATCATCGGCACAAGTTCGGACTCCGTTGCTGAATAATTCCTGATGAAAAACAAAATCACCCAACCCAGGATCCCCTAAAACTAGTTCACTTATACAGTTGGTGCCTAGCTAATTTAATCAGACCACAGTACATACATATGTGTTCCTTTTCCTTGTAAACTAAGCTCTCCGAAGTCCCAAGAAACCTTATTGTCCATCCCACAGTTTCTGGGCCAAGGTAACAACAATAAGGTCGCTCGCTTGAATACATCTCAGTGCTTTGTCTAGATTGTGGCAAACATCGTAGTGTCCGTAATTGGATACTAAAGCTTTCCTACTTTGGTGTACCTTATTAAGGCCTTGTAATAAACTTGACGGAACGGTTGGCGCAGTGACTGAGCGCTTGACTGCTGCACTGAGTGTCGCGTTTTCGATCTTCGCTCGGAGCAAATGTTTTGTGACATTACATTTTGGTTTTTCCGGGTCTGGGTGTTTGTGTGTGCGAGTTTCGAAGTTTGTAAACGCACTGGTATAGGAGAAATTTCTAGTGTGGGGCAACGTTTATTTTATTTTATTTTAATGCCCTTTTGCCTAATTTCCTTTTGCCATCTTCCGGACACAAATTCATACTGCGTGGATGTTGCTAAGAAATTTTTGTTGGAAAAATAAAATAACACGTTAAACCCGAACTCAGGATCTCGTGGTATACAGTCGCGCTTGACCATCTAGACAGTTAAGTTGTTTAGCTCAGTAAGTCTTTTAGTCAATCAAACAAGTATCATTTATCTTTTGCTTTATGACACTTATTGTTTTTATTATCAAAGAACTTCAAAGAAGAGGAAAAAGAGCAGGTTCCTCTAGATGTCCTATATTACTATTCGAAACTTATTCAATATCAACTCAATATTTCATGATTTACTCACAGTAATTACTGGTTTAGTTTACGCACATTTTTCTTTAATGAACAGATTTTATCGGTGCTAATTTATTGGTACATTCCAATCACACGTCTCACACGCAACTGTAATTACATTGACGTTTTGGTACCTAAAAGAGTAAAACTTTAAAAAAATCTTATTATCGTCTAAGTAAACATGAGGTGTAATAAACTAATAGCTTACTGTCTTTAGAACTAGTGATTTCTCTCACAAGTACATCAATAATTTAGAAAATAATTCAAAGGAAAGTCGCTCTTATGTGTTGGTACTAATACTACTATTATTAAACTGAAGAGTTCGTTAGGACTCCTGTTTTGAATTGAAAAATTCTTCTTATGTTGTATGTATCCAACTGTATCCAACACAACATTACGGCTAGTAGAAACAGAGTAGCAGATAAAACCGTTGATCGAACCAACATTACAATACCAACTCTATTTGAAATAGCAGATAATCTTAGTTAAATGACTTCAAACAAAAAAATTACTAATGCCTTGCAGTTCCACATAAATATGACAACCTACTCTTACTAGAAAATACAGCAGTGATATTCCATCATCAGGTCATCCACCTGAGATGATGATTATCAGATGCAGATACTTGAACAGCTTTAGAAAATATATGAAAATGGTACTATGTGCCTATAAAATTTGAAGGTTGCCTCAATTTCCCTAGGATCCCATCACAGATCCTGACCTGGTGATCATGGGACCAATTGGAAAGTATACCCTTTCAAACAAACAAAAAAATTCCATATCGGTCCAGGCGTCTTCGATGTGATCGGGGAACATACATTTCCGACGAATTGAGAACCTCCTCCTTTTTTTGAAGTCGGTTAATAAAATAAAAACTTTTTCAAAAAAAATGTAACCGCCTTTACTCACAGTCAGTCATCTTTCTGCCAAGTATTGTAACACTTGGTGCCAATAATAATTATTATTATACAACCTGAAAATAATAAAATATTTTGTTATAATAAATGTAGCGGGAAAACACTCGAAGCAAATTCAAAAAAAAATATGGGATAAGACACATTGCTTTTAAAAATATTTAAAACATTTAAAATTTTAAACTTAATTGTATTTATAATTAAATTTTTGAATGATAATAAAATAATGATAATTGTATAGTTCTATTTTCAAACCAAAAAGTTCGAATTTACGAGTATGTTTTATTCCCATTTTCGGTTCGGTGACTCATTCCTCTACTTCGAAAAACTGTCGTTTACAAAATCAACTCTAATTACTGGTTTAGTTTACGTACATTTTTCTCTAATGAACAGATTTTATCGGTGTTAATTTATTGGTACATTCCAATCACACGTCTCACACGCAACTGTAATTACATTGACGTTTTGACGTCTTATTATCGTCTAAGTAAACATGAGGTGTAATAAACTAATAGCTTACTTTCTTTAGAACTAGTGATTTCTCTCACAAGTACATCAATAATTTAGAAAATAATTCAAAGGAAAGTCGCTCATTTGCATAGGTACTAATACTACTATTGTTAAACCGAAGAGTTCGTTAAAACTCCTGTTTTGAATTGAAAAATTCTTCTTATGTTGTATGTATCCAACACAACATTACAGCTAGTAGAAACAGAGTAGCAGATAAAACCGTTGATCGAACCAACATTACAATACCAACTCTATTTACATAGCACAGATAATATTGTTAAAACTTCAAACTCTAAAACTAATGCCGCATTACACATAAATATGACAACCTTCTTACTAGAAAATACAGCAGTGATATGGGTAGTTCTTCGAAATTTGATTCTTTGACTGATTCATATGGTCAAATTTTAATTTCACTTTCAGCTCAGTAACACATATTCATATGAAAATAGATATTCCAAATAACATTTATTTGTTTGAGGGACTTCTTTTTACAAAGTAGTTTTTAAGATATCGACGTTTAAAAATTTTGTGCCCAGATGAATCAGATTTTTCTACAGATGTAAATAAAAATGGGCTTTGTAATAAGAAAATAATCATAATATTATAACAACAATATTATTTTTTTATAAAACAATTAATTTATTAACAGTGATCATATTATCAAAGAAAAAATCTGGTCAATTCAACAATAAAATTCTTGTTTTTAAACTAACAATTACAGAAATAAATACTTACAGAAAAGCGAGAATTTTGTTATAAATAGGTACTAGATAGTTATTTTAATGATACGTTATAATATTCTATCTGTTTACTTTTGTTTTTCTCTCTATTTTTTCAAATATAATTCTTTCATTTCTAATTTCCACGCAGCATACTTACCTGGAACTTTTCTTATTTTCCATCTTAGAAGGATGAAAGATTCGTACGTTCTGTGAGTCTCTTTTTCTCATAGATATATTTTTTTTCCATCTTTTCTACTATTGATAGTGGCATTGTTGTAAACAGCAATATAAAATAAAATAGATAGAAGAATAATGTCAAAATTATGTCACACACACTCTACTGACATGAAAAAGTAAAATAACGTAACAAAAGTGCTCCTTTCTGGCTGGAAAAGAGGAAACTAATTTATTTTCAGATTCATATGGGTTTTTGAACATATGAATCAGGCACAGATGAATCATGATTTTGCCTAAAATCATGCTTAACTCATCATTCATACAGACTTCAGTATTATCATTTTTCTACACGAATCTGTAACCCAAAAGCATCACACGAAACTCAGATTAAAGTCTTAAAACAGCAAAATAAAATTAATAAATTAGGCATTGTAATCAGCAAGATACCTAAACCAAGCACAGATGAATCAGACATTTACCTCTGTTTCACCAGGTTCTAAGCCAACCAGCCTCATGTCCGCGTTCTAGCACGTCCGTTGTACGACAGGTTTCCCCCCACGTGGGATCCCAGACTCTCATCATTATTGCTCGACCAAGTACAGTCAAGCAAAGCTTACTCCACATGAATCAGTATTATACGCCGGACACTTCTTATTTACTTAATTAAAAATACACTAACGTAGTTATATCTAATATGTATTTTTTTTGTAAGAGGTCAATTAATTACCTTTCGATATAACTATAATATAAATTGATGAATCAAAAGGAAAATGCGACATCGACCATTTTGTTCCGGAAAATGGGAAACGGACGCCCTATATGAATCAGGAGAACAGACTTCAAAATTTTTATTTTGTATCTAGATAGCTACTATTAAAAAAATATAATTTGTCCCAGGTAGAGCTAAAGTTAAACTGTACAGAAAAAAATATTACATGCCGTTTTGTTAGTTGGTTACAGAAATATACCCACAGACATCGAAAATTTTGTCTCTGAAGAACTACCCATATCTCAAGAATATTCCAGAAAAATATGACAAGCACAACGTGCCAAGCTGAGCAAGAAATACAACATACAACGAGGAGAAAACATAACAAACAGCCTCTTTGCACAATGAAACATCACAGGCACATTCTCGATTAAGAAAATCCGTTCTGCAAACAAAAGGCTTATCCATGTTAGTACTTACATGTGAAGGTACAATCAAGCAATGAATTCTATGTCTTAAGCAAAGTTTAAAGTGAATTTTCTTCTGAACGCTGAAAGACAAGTAAGTGTATTGAATATTTGACCCTGTAATTTCAAGCTTGAAGGTTATGGTCTTGGCTCCGCGGCACCGCGGAAATCGAACAATCCATCTTACCTGCTTGATTCGTAACATTGGTACCAAAATTTTTCATACCAGCAGCCCAGGCAAGGGAGCTGCACGAAGTCCGCGGTATCACGGAGCGTAGACCAATAACCTTGAGGAAGGTTACTTGCGGAAGACAATTGAAATTACAGGTTCCAAATATTCAATACACTTACCTGTCTTTCAGCGTTGAGAAGTCCCCAGAGGTTAAAGTAGTCCTGTCGGTAATGTGTGTAGGGGGTAAGTGTGGTATGTATGGTGGTGTGTGGGCAGTGTATGATAACCAAAGACTGTATTTTCATGAAATAAGTATTTTGGAAACCATAGAAGGAACTCATATTACGAAAAAAGTTTTACTTCAAACTCATCATCATCATTTCGGGATCAGTCACTTACTACATAAGCACAGACTACATTTTGTCTGCCATAGGGTACTTATCTGTTTTGTGCGTCCCTCATCCATCTCTACGAAGTTGAATTATCACACAGTAGAAACCGTTAATGCCAGACAAAACATACGTACGTACGTTGCTCGTAACTGTACCTACGTTTTTCTAGAGCTTACATCTCAGTCTTCAAAACATAAGAAGCTCGTTACGGTAGCTTGAGATTTTCCGAGTTTTCCCGAAGATGGCCGAAGAAGCTCTTGATTTATCGTCAAGATAGCTGACGTCGCCATCATAACTCACACGACTCGAGCACTTGAAAAACTCGACGAGACGCGCCGATAAGTGAGACGTAATTGTTGTGACTTTAATATTATCGTATTACTGCTCCGTGTTAGCGTTCAAGAAATTAGATTTTGTTTTTAGTGAGGAGAAAAATGTTTTGGCTAACCTTCGGGTTGTTTGATAGAAAGTTTGAGACGTTTATCGCTGTTTTCGAAAGATATTACTTTAATGTGTTTGAAAGAATTCCCGTCGGAGACAAAAGTTTAAGGTTTAAATTCAATTGTATCGGACTACGTCCAATTTCTTCTCAATAGAGTGAAAAAAGTAATTTGAATTATTTTGTATTAAAAAAGATCATCATCTCATAATTAATCTATTGCTTAGCTTTTACCCAACTATGTGGAGATCGATTTTAAGTTAGACTTAAAACCGTTTCCATATTTCCGTATTAAAACTTCTACAGTATGTATAAAATATAAGTTTTTAAACTGACATGGTCACAACAACTATTATTTAGATTTAAAACTCAAAACAAATGTTATACATGGTAAATATCCCGTTTTAAATCTAAATAATTGTATAAAATATATCATTCAATGCTGCATCACCTTAAGAAAAGTTCAAACACTAAGGCGGGCTTTCACCAAAAGTTAAACATGTTTAAAATTTTATTTAGTGTCAAAATTCTATTGAATTTGACACTAAATTGACACTAAATAAAATTTTAAGCATGTTTAACTTTTGGTGAAAGTCGCCCTAAGGATCAGTTACAGTTTAAAATACAAACGAGACCAATATACCCATAGATACCACAACATATTCCAATACAATTATTAATAGCAAACAGACGGCCTTCATCACGACAGAACAATGATCGATTAGGCCATTACCAACCACAATGCAATAATAATCCACCTGTAGAACACACAATACGTGCTTTTGTTACAATACAAATTAATGAACAGTCCGATGCAAATAAAAATGTACAAAATGACACGGTAGGGGTGTCGATTGAGACTTCGAGGGTGCTAATCCCAGCCCGACAGGTAAGCTTCGCTAATTTATCATCCCTAAACAATAGGGCTGAGTACATACCCTCTATGTATCGGGATAGAGGGTTCAATAAACAAACGAGTGAATTATTACTCTATTACGCAAAGCGAGACTGAAACACTGTAGTGTTTTTAAAATGTAGAACTTAGTATGTGAAAATTTCTTTTGCAAATTTTGATGACGTGTGATTGCAAATTTAATATGGCACTAGACACTCGCAAGCTCAAGACGAATCAATTAACATTAGAGTCATCAAAATTGGCGTACGCGATTAGTCTCTACAACGACACATAGGAACCAACTTGCATGCCTATAATAAACATATTACCCTTCTTTGCATCGTTAAGTCGGGTAAGAACTTAAAACTTCAAGCTGCGCTATTAACAGTTTAAGTGAACTCATATAGATTTTGGAAAGGCATTAAGTTCCTTAGATGTTCTAATCACGAGATTAGAGCATCTAAGTGCATAACGTTTCAGCGTGCGGTGGAGGTCATGAACACGAGTTCATACAGAGGCGCGCTCGTTTTTGTGGATACAAGTCGCATTCCCGAGGTTGTGAAAATGGCGTAGAAAAATTCCACATTCATAATCATAGACAAAATAAAACTCCTGAAACTATTGTTTTCATGAATAGTTGAAACTAGAACAAAACAAGTAGAGCGTAAAGAACATTTTCACAGTTTCAAGGAAAAAACACACAACGTTTAAAAGTCGGCAGAAATATAAGAGTACCTTTAATAGGTACTTCCAGGAAAATACACGACAGATTGGCAGCCAGTGTTATTTTTCTAGGAATCAGAAATTGTGTTCGTTGCAACTTGCAGAGCTTTTACCTCATATCATACAAAGAAGCTTTTGTCCTATTAAGTTTCTAGGTACCTTAAATAGGTATATACCCTTGTCTTATTTCTCATATAGTTCTCTTTTTTTGATAGAAGAGGAGACTGCGCTAACTGTAAAATAATTTGAGAAGCTATCGTTTGCGGAAATTTCATAGATTTTACTATTACTTTTCTTTGAAATGACATCCTGAAAAATGTAATCCACCGTAACATTCTGAATATTTATACCTAAATGAAAATGAAGCTCTTAATGTTATCCATATTGTTTATGTAACTTTTAGTAGAGAATAATAATAAGAAGAAGAATTTACATTACAGACCACTGAAAAAATTGTAAAAAAGAGATTCATGGTCTCTTATTTCCCATTTCATTTTGAACCTTATGCACACGAACAGAGGTAAATGTGAAAATATCGAGTTCTCATTTCAATTAGGAGAGTTGCGTATGACGAGTAATCTCTCTTTTCATAGCGGATTTCAGCTTCAGTCGAGCTCCCAACAACAAAGCGGCTTTGCATCATTTTACAATATGTCTATAATGGTCATACATTGATTATGCCGTAATTATTAAACGCTACGTCAGTTTTAATTAATTTTTAATATTAATCTGGTGTAATTGAGCTTAAATCTATACAGCTTTTACACTTACTAGCGACCCACCCCGGCCTCGCCCGGGTGCATATACAATGTGTAGGTAACTTTAAATGCGCAAAACCTCTCGTGGGGTAACTCAGCCCATGTTACTGAACAAACAAAAATGTAAGACTTTAGGAAATTCACCAAAAAAAAGATATTTCATACTGATGGGTCCGATTAATTTCTCATTTTGCATGAAAAACCATGTTTTTTTGCGAATTTCCAAAAGTCATAGAACAAACATTGTTCAGTAACATGGGCTGAGTTACCCCACGAGAGGTTTTGCGCATTTAACGTTACACTTTGTAGATTATGATGTATTCGCTCTTGTATTACCCGTTTCAAAGAACGCTGCCCAATTAACAATCGCCGTGAATGAGGAAGAAATAACAAGACATCATTTTCGCATCATTCATATTTAAAATGCAGCCCACGAACCGCATCATATCTCAATTTTAATTTAACTAAAGAACATGTAACTCAACACTGCTGTTTACGATCATTATTGCATAACGGTTTCAAGAAATTTCCCTTCAAAATACCCTGACAAACCTGACGTTACCATCTTGATATCATTCCTTTTGCACACTCTGTATTGGGAACACCATGCACTAAACCCTAAAAATCGGTTTTCATTACCCATTTTACACGCAAAAATGGCTTTAAACAATATACTAAAGCAGCAATGGACATCACTCCTTTAAATCTCTCGTCCAATAGGAAAAGAGGATAGTGGTAACCCTCCCCAAATATTTCAAAACCGGTTCGAACGTCCGGGAACAAGAATTCGTGAGCATTTTGCGGTTTTATTAAAAGTAATAAAAGTCGTGCCATAAAGTTGAAAATACATAATATGTAATGCTTCGTTTGGACGTGCTGAATGCATTTTGGGTTGTTACGCAGCTTGAGTTTTGCATGATGATTCCAAAGTTAATAAAAAAGCTTTTTTCGAAACACTGTTTAGAACTCAACAAAAAAATATTAAGTAGTAGATTATGTTAGCTGTCAGTTATACTTTGCAAAAAATAACTCAAAATCTTTACGTTTTTGCATAATCAAATATAAACCAACACACTGATCCTACCAACATTCGTAACAAAATTGAATAAAGGTATTCTAAAACCTTACAGTTCGTTAACCTTTAACTATGGACGTGCGGTCTCACAGACCGCGTGCAGTTTGTGATTCTCGATCTCCTCCCGTGTATCCTACACGTATACACGCCTTTTCGTGATTAATCGACAGTTAAGCCAAGGTTACGTAATCGGCTAAATACTGCGTGAGTAATTTCGCTTTATATTTTGAGTGCGGTCTGTGAGACCGCGCGTCCACATTTCTGTTACTACATTCACGCCAACGATGATATTGTTTGTTTTAAATTTTATAAGCGAATCGCACGGGATTTATTCGCATCAAAATTACAAATGATCATTCTTTGAACCAATCGAATGGTTCCACAAGATGAATGATTTTTTGTTTTATAATAAATGAAGCCTGAAAGTATTACTTATTGTTGCAAGGTCACTGATCAATAATTGTGAGTAGTAGATAGTTAATGAAATCTGACCTTCTGAACAGTTCCTAGCTTTCCTTATTACGCTTCTTTGCATTATTGACTTTCTTCGCTATTTTTAGTTCGGATATTTTATGTAAGTACGTATATCATATCATAAGATTACGCCTGTTATGCCAGAAGGTTAATGCAGAGGTTTAGAAAGAGAAAGGGTCATCATTCTTCGGTCTGCTTTATTTTAAATTGACATTTAACTCAATAAATTGACTATTTTTATCTTAGAGACCTAATCAGTCTCATAATAGTTTAGTCCAAGTTATTTAGAGCATTAATTAATGATCCAAGTATATTACTGTAAATCTTAGAAATAATACAATGCTTTGTAGCTGCTTTTAAATAAACATGATCCACTAAAGGAAACATGGCCAACCATTTGTCTTTTATTCGCATTAGCTTTAATCTGCTTATGGAATAATCAATAATGTGTATTAATTACATTCTGACTTTCTTTTTCCTTATAATTATTTATTATTGACTCGCTATGATGTATTAATCAATCACCAGAGAAAAAAGTAAAAGAGTTACAGTAGCCTTCTATCTCTATATGAGACTTTACAATAGTTATTATTTTATCATAGGGACCTAATCAGTTTGGTACAAGTTATTTAACTTTTACATCAAAAACTGTAAATCTTAAAAAATATATGTTTTAAAAAATGATCCACTACAGGAAACATAATGAAACTTGCTGTTTTAATTAGTAAAGAGATATTTTTCATCGATTTCCAACAACGTTACCTAACCTACAGTATCCATTACTCCATACTCGCGATATCTCATTAGCTATGTTCCGTCTCCAAGAAGGCTTCCGTTTCAAACGGAAATAATTAGGAACAAAAATGTGAAAAGATTTACGGTACATAGTCTGACTGTCATTGTGTTATGTCATACGACTCGACGATGCATTTATACATTCCTTTACAAGTTGTGACTCGTTTTTTTTTCCCATAACCATGATAACGAACTCTTTTCATACGCAGAAGACCAGATCGATCATATATATCTTTTTATGATTCGAACCAATTGTTTTTAGTTTTCAAAATGATATTTTTAGAAACTTCATTTCTTTTTGGGGTATAAAATCATTAAATTAGTCCTTCCACTCTGGGTGGAATGGAAGGGACTGCCAGACTCAAGTTGATTAAAATCATTGTGTTTTCAGTTTTCTTTGCGTTTCAGAGACGTAGCACGCAATTGGCTCTTTTTAATACCGTCATACAGTGAGATACGCAAATTGTCTTTGATAAGATATAAAATATTTAGATATAGATTATTGAATGAAGGTCAACTTATTACGTTCTATACTTCTATGGAATAAACCTAGAATCTGAGTCATCATTTCAGTAACAAAAAAAAAAATTAAATATAACTTTTGATATTTTACTAAGTGCCGGATTTCCGACAGCAACTACTACATAAATAATAAAAACCGGTTGATGATACAACGCGCAACGAAGACACACACTTGTGAGCCGTGGACTGTAATACAAAAATATACAAATGTACAGCCAATGGGAATTTTAACCTGTCATTGACAGTCTCTCGTTCTAGAAGTCTGTAGCTGTCATTTATTTTCATATTTTATAACTAACTTTTCACCTGACTTCGCACGTGCCTCCAAACTTCATGAGGTCACTATTATTTGTAACGGAAGTTGTGACGAACATCGCCAAATATAGATCTTGTGATGGATTTTGTCATGGGATGGGATAACGGGGGTATTGCCATATAAGTGATTTTTGACTATCGTATTAATAAGTTTAGTATCGCTATCGGAAGTGTCTTTTTAATTTTAGTCAAATTTTCTTGAACATCATCTAGGAATTTTATCATGGGGACTTGAAAAAAAGCAGAAAAAATGTTTTGTCTTTTCTGCACACAGTTTCTGCAATAATAACAAGCTCTCATATTCGCATTTGCTGCAGTAAAAATCTCATGAAATAGTAATCAGAATCCACTGTTTTATCAAAAAGCCATGCTAGTGCCACTCAAAATAAAAATAGATACCTTTACAAAATAAATATTTATGTCATTAGTTATTTAAAGGGTTGCGTAAAAGGAGTAAAATGTATCAACTACTTGTTATTCCGCACAAGTTATGAATGTCAAACAGGGAAATAAATCCGAGCACACGCCGGAGCTTTGCTATGATTCTTGTTGGCGACTTGACTGTAAGCGGGCAAAAATATCCTGGCACAATATCATAAACATCTTCTTTTGTATAATTTATTGTAACTTCGTGACAGAACAGAATGACTGCAGGTTGAGTTAAGACTAAAGTAAGAATTGGTTAAACTGGTAGGACAAATTAAGGACCGGTTCTGGACACCAGACACTGACAGAAAGTTTAGTGAATATTTAAAGGAGATGGCCCATTCTAGGACCACGTCAACATGTTCCCGTGCCCCCAAGAAGATTTCATTGTCTGTGGAACTACATAAGTTGAAGCATTATAGTCTAAGTATATTCTTTTCAATTTTATGTTATGAAGAAACATGTAAAAAGGTATCCCCATATTACTCCTACTTACTCCTACTTACCACAGGTCCCTGACAGGACCAATAGGCTATTTTACTCCAAAAATTGAATTAGTCCGAAACTTAGATTATCAAATATTTGGCCTGTATTTTTTCTTTTGTTACGAAAACCAAAAAAGAAGAAGACACAACGTTTCTTAAAACCACAAAATGTCGGTCTGTCCGTGAAATGTCAATATTCGTTTTTTTCTTTTCAATACTCTAATTAATTTAACTGACGACGGACTAAAAAGTTTTTCAATTTATTTATGCAGTAAAACTACCCTATATGGAAGTAAATATTTGTTGCAGAAAATATAACAGGTATTAGTTTCCATAACGGTGTATGGTAAAGGTGTATGTAACTAACCGCCTTTGAAAGAGAACCCTACGCACTGGGATCAACAAGGTTTTTGGCAATTCTATGAATAAATGAAGCAGAATCCAAATCCAACAGCAGGTGACAGCAGTCCCGAGTCCAACATGGCAATTTTCGCCTTTTGCTGACATGTTGTATTATGAAGAAAATAGAAGTGAATTATGTAAATATTTTCTTGATTAATCGCATGTTGATTACTTACAAAAAAAAAACAAAGTAACAAAAAAATGGCAAAAATTAAAAATAGAGAAATTGTTGTGGTAAATCACCGTTATTCTTTATTTTTACACTTGTGATGATTGCTCATATAGTTAAGAAAATAAATCAAACACTCAACTGTAATATAATACTTTTTAGGTTAAAGAGTAGATTTTATCACTCCCATCATTTTAGCACTCGAGTGATATATTGAATATCATATTACATTTCATATACCGCCAAATATACAGTTTCTGTAAATGCATGTCGTTGTAAATGTCCTTAATTATTCATTTTTATTGGCAATAGATCAAAAAAATGCTAGACTGGTATATCATCTTACAAAATAATGATTTTATTGACTTCTCTTACGGTTTATTGAATCCTCATTTTTGGTTAAAAAAAACTGTTACTGCAACTTCATTTCTCTGTTTGTGGTTTCAAAATCTTTTGGCTGCATTTTTCGTCAGAATTTATAAAAATAACCATAAATCGTTACTCACTTATAAAAGTTTCTTGATAAATGGGGACAATTCAGTCTAGAATATTACGTCAAAAAATTTCAAGAAGTTTTCTGCTAAAGAAGAGAAAACTACTTCTACAGATTGGTTTCATCATCATTAGCCTATAATGTTCCCACTGCTGGGACAGCTGGCCACCTCTCTGTGAGAGGGAGTGGGCCATAATCCACCACGCGAGCCCAGTGCGGGATGGTAGATGTCACATAAATCTAACGAATTTTTGGTTCTAGGACATGCCTGTTTCGTCACGATGTTTTCCTACACCTTTTTGAGTGCAGTGGTAATGAAATAAATTACACAAAGTAATGCGCCTAGCAGGGTTCGAACCCACGACCTACAACTCGTAAGTCGAGACCGATACCACTATTATACTATGAACAGAATGATTTATAAAGTTAAAAATAAAATAGTAATAAAAGCTGTATAATTGTCACATTAACTACCGAAACACACAATTTCTTAGAAAAAGTAAAAAATCAAGAAAACGTGTTTATTTAGACATACAGAACCCAAGATACGGATCCAATCCCACACAAACATTTGACAGGAGAATTGAAGAAATAAAACGTAAGCCCGAACAAGTGAATGATAACGATCGATAAAATCTACAACCTCATGCGAATGTGAACAAAAAACATTCTGCGGGATTTGCAGACTTGAAAAGTACTATAAGTGACAGGATGCTGACTAAACACAACATTATCTTGAGAATTGAAAATAAGTCATAAAAGAAATACAATAACAAAAAGAAGAAAATAACATAAAAGATAAGAATATTGACTTTCTTATGAAACTGTCTAGTCCCAGATTCAATGTTATTTTTGCTAATAAATAAGTCCTCAAAGTTCCGTCACAAGGTCACAGAAACGATAGAAAAAAACAAGTTCCATAAAAACGGTATTGCCATACCGATATTGGGAATTCATTATATTGTATCAAATGAATAGAAACTTTTGTAAAAAGACTGGTAAAATGAAAGGTAAAGTTTTCGCAATATGTATGTAACAACCTTTCTACCCTATAAAAATGCTCATTGATGCTGAACAAGTTCTTTAAACACGGTATTATTGGAAGTTCCCACCATAGAAGAAAAAGTAGTAAAACTTGCGTAAGTTAAAGTGGTTTTAAAACAACTGTTAAGTACAAATATTACTCTGCAATATGTTTAACATGCCATTTGCTTAATTTTTCTCCTCACTAGCTTCTATAAAGACACTTAGACTACGTCTTAGGACATAATTAATCGATGGCAGTAGATACATCAACAAATAAATATTTTTGTCCTGAAGGATATCCTGAAATAACTTCTACATCCGAACTGCGAGTAATGCATAGCTCGCCATCTGACCAAGGACCATACCAGGGTTGATATTTTTACAATACGACGAGTTTAAGCTCACATGAAACATTAAACCTTAGATTTAATCAAATGAAATATAAAACTTGGCTCCATCAGTCATAAACCTTTTTCATCCAACAAAGTGACGGGTAGAGTACTTAGTTGTTAAGTCCAGAGCAATAATAATGCAGATATCGATGATCTGAGTACGGTTCGTTGACAATGGCCCTGCCATCATTACGTGTCATTGTATTCGTGCAAGGTTAAAACTCTCTGAAGTCCTGAACTTGAGCCTTATGGAAACTTTTGAAGTCCTAGAGTTCGCTCAAGAAAATGAACCCGACGCGGGATTATTGAATAAAGTAACGCTGAACTCAAAATGATTTTGGATGAAGAAGCTTATGCAACAACGAGTATTTGAGAGACAAATAATTTTCGCATGATCACTCTCCACTTGAAACCACTATAACAGTACATCGATGATGAAGCAGGAACAACAAGACATGTCAATACAAATGCTAACACAAAAGACCTTGAACACAATTCAAATATGCATGACGGTTCAAAATTTAACTCGGCAATAAAGTTTGGTGCAGATGTTCTACATATTGCTTATAAAAAGTGTATGGCATGCACACAAGTGTCAAGAGGGGCATAACGTGGCATAACCATCTGCCAACGTCCACGTTAACGTTTAAACTACCTTGAAGTTCTGCCAATTCGGGAATTTTCAAATTGTTGGTTTTGGGACAGACATATTTGCTAGCAGCGTTTTGCTGAAAGTTGTTTGTAGGTTATTTTAGCAACCTTCGTCCGCTTGTTGACTAGTATTATGTGATGTTTACAAACTTGAGTAGAATTTATATTTTCCATCATTTCTGTCGTGTGGATTTCTTTCGACTTTAAATAGCCTGCCACGTAATGCCACATGCCCTTCACGTTATTAAACGATTGCTTATCAGTCAACAAAATCTAGTTACAGAAGCTAATTCAAGGCATCCTTCGAACATGCATCTTCGGGCAGATAAAGTTAGCCTTCTTTGTCAACAAATGGCAAAAGCACCATTTTTACCAAATCACACATTCTTTTACATGTGCATACAGTAAAGACGCGTTGGACTAGGAGTGCCTCAAATCCTCAAGGGCATCTATTATCCTGTAGAAGCCCACGCAAGTTTTTGTCGTACAAGCACATAGTACCGATGATAATCTAGAATCCTTACGTGTCTAGAAACATCAAGAAAGTGAGATAGGTACGATGGTAATCTTGTCACGTCAGCTTGGTAACCTGGTATTTTGGTCCTGGCACAAAGTGCTTTTGGGTCGATAATTACGACGGAAATTATATTCGTATCATCGGCAAAGTTATTAACATATTCGATACACAAGCGGAATTTTAAGGGTTACAATAATCGTTTGCTTCCTTCTTTGGTTATTTCGGTATTGTTCTTCATCAATGTCAAGAACCTGCCTGATTTGAAATTATGAAATTGTTGAAGTTCATTCGAATGGTAATGACTGCTTTATTTAGAACTTATATTATGACGTCTTTAGAAGTGTCTATGAAAACTGACTCTCGTTTAGGAAATCTTTGGTTTTAGAAGCAGATTAACTAAGTTTTAAACTAATAACCTAAGTGTCATTGTTTTTATCATTATCACCTACAGCTACATATACAGCATATAATATTCCGACTACTGAGAGACAGGCCTCTTCTATGTGAGCGAGAGAGAGCTGTAATCTTTCATACGAGCCAAATACGGGTTGGGAGATGTCACATATCTTCGAACTGCAATTTTTTATGATTTATTTCATTACCACTGTGATAAAGTAAAAGACGTAAAGTACTGCGCCTTGCTGGGTTCGAATCGCAACTCAAATCGGGGCCGTTTTGCCTGAGCCACTACTGGTAAATAATTTAAATCAAATAGTTCACAACTATTAATAACTTAACTAAGTTAAAGTAAGATTTAAAATTAACTAAGACTACAACTAAAGTTTAAACTAGAAATAATATTCCCAGCAAAAATCTTTTCATTACACCCACCGTCCAAAGTTGTCAGTCCAACTTTACGTCTACCTTTCTTTACTAAAAGTTGAATGAAACCTCTTTCATTCTCTGGTATTACGTTCGCGGCTGTCTATTGTGTGGAAGTACGGATTCATTCGCTTCTACTCTCTTCAGAATTCGTATGGTTTTCAATTCCTTGCTTTTTAATATGTCTCGGACGATTGAGCAGTTTGCTCAGACATCTTCCTCAAGTTTTTACATTTCAATCTGTCTAGGATAGAGATATTATGTAGTTTTTGTTAGCAGTTCCGTGTTGACGCCCCTGAGTAGGGTTCTCTATGATTAGGAAGGTTGTCAAAACGTCGTAGTGGTATCCAGGAAACGTATGATCAGGAAATAAGTCAAAATAACGACTTGGTTGCATTCCAGTACTGAGTCGTCACCAATCAGATATACAGTGTGTCCGGGCACGAGTTATTGACTGACTCTTTATCACCCTATTCTGTCGTACTTCTAAGTGAAACCTTCTCCCATATATTTCCAATTTTTCTTATTTATGTCTTACCTTCTCCAGCCATTCTTTTAAGAAGGAGTTAATTTGTCACACTAGCATTTTTTATAAATGCTTTAAAATATTTATGTTAATTTTGGTTATCAAGTAACCTACTAGTACCAGATTCATGGTTGAAAGCATTCGTAACGCTGGCCTACATTTTGTCTATGCAAATGAACAGGAAACCGTCAGGGCTGGAAGCGGTAAAGTAAGCTGTTACGAAGTAAACCATAGTTTTTTTGCAGAACTAACAATACAGAGGACAAGAGACGATATGTTGACGGCACAGGTGACATTATCGCATGACAAGAAGTTCTAGAACTCAACTACAAAATGGGTTTGTGAATCATACCATTTTTTTTTAATAAATCCGTCAAATTGAGGTCATAATGTCTGGATAAATAAAAATTGGAAAAGCCTTGAAAATTAATCACAGTACTATAAAAAAAATATTTGCATATTCTCCATTATCTACCGAGTTGCAATAAAAATTGATTGATTCCAAGCCATATTAGTACCGGTCGTTCAATCATCACTCCATTTTAAATATCGATTCGAAGCTTTAACCAAGCCTAAGCAGTATTTACTGATAGAAAAACTACCTACAGTACACCCAATTTAGAGTTTAAAACTGCTTAATTAAATAACTAAAATGAAGTAGTAAATAATAAAATACAAGTAGGTAGGTTATACTGTTTTCCCTAATAAATTCTGCGTTCCAAAAAAGTTTATGCCGTTGTTTTCGCATTTTTGAATATTTTTTAGCTAATATCTTTTCAATCTAGGTTAAAAGAGTTAATAAATCACGATTAATCGATTTTAAATCAATACCTACTGCACATTATTAAATCCATGTTTCGTTTTCCCAATTATAATGATGTCAGCTTCTAGTCTGACCGGATGCCGCTGAATACCAGTATTTTACATGGAAGCAACCGCTTATCTACCACATCAGCTCAGTTAATCCTGCAGTCGTATTACAACGTCTTAAAACCAGGCTTGTTCCGGCGAGTGAAAGTGACAGAGCTATACAAGTCGTCTAGCGCCATCTTGTTCACTCGCCGGAATAAGCCTACTAATACTATTCTCAATAAGAAATCATGTGATGTGAATCTTAGAGTCCAGCGATGTCGCTGGACTCTAAGATTTGCTCTTCGACGCGACGGCGTTGAGATAGTCTAAGGCCAGCCACATACATCAGTTTTCCTGATCAGGAATCCTAATCCGTTTTCTATCCGAACACAGTGACAGTGACTTATACAAATGTGTGTGCATTTGTATAACTTACCGAACAAATTTCGAATTCCGAACGAAAAAAAACGAATGTATCTGACCGGCCTAAAGCTGAGTTCACAGTTTGCGCCGCACGAATAACAACAGTGTCGCTTTCAGGTATCTTAGAGCATAGCAAACTTTAGTCTCTGGTTGGCGTGAACGCTAAGTCCACGCGGTCACAAGGCTGCTGTAGAGAATACCAGCGCTGCTGACCTCCTGAACATTAGGATAGCACTTATTATGATAACTTAACAGACTTTCGATATTGACTACCTGTTACTTCTATCAAAGATCTACAAAATAAACTACTAACGGCTTCAAGTACATACCTACTTTCCGAGATACGGAGAAAATTCAGTATCAAAATCAAGGCCATCCATGAAGCGACATTGGCAAGCGTAGCTTAACTGTAGGTTGTGTTATTTAGCCAAGAATACGGACATTCTAAAAATGTGGTCCGAAATCTCTAATACATGTCTTTAAGCAAACCAAAAAAAAATGTATGGTAGGTTCTGAATATTCAATAACTTCAATCTCATTAGCATATGTCAACTGCAATAAAAGAATGCACTTTAAACATAATCGCCCCGAGTTCATTGACTCCTTCTGACCTTGCTTTGCGGAATCTTGCGAAAGGCCCATTTAGACCTCCATTTGCTTTCCTTTTTTGCATCATTTTGATACTTTTCCTTTTACTTTTTTTTCTTTATTTTATTATTTTTGATCATTCCTTTTTTTATTTTAGGAATTCTTTCGTAAAATTTTGTGTCTTTGCTCGCATAATTAATTGCTTTAATTTATCTTTTCTTTCATTTTATTCCTTTGCTATTTTTGCAAAACATGGTTTTGTTGGCGCTGTCCATTCATATTATATTTCTTTTTTTTATTTACCTACAGTGATAAAAATACACGTCATGAATTACATATAAATCTTTAAAGCAAAATTAATCTATCTTCATTCACGAATTCTGCGCAGATTTACGTGCAATATCTTAAAACCTTACAGGTTGGGCCTTATCATTTCATTATTAATGAGGAAGAAGGATAAACATCACTTTAAACGGATAATCATTCAAGAAAGCAGTTAGTTCCGCTTGATGGCATTACCTTTAGGGCAGGCCCTTATAAATCCAACTTAGATGAATAAAAAATTAAGAATGACGTCAGCATGACCGGTCTTAAGCCAAACCCAAAGTTCTTATACAAAACGGACCGTCTTAACATGAGACGGCTCAAAATCTAGGAGTCTTGGTAAAAAACCTTATTTTTACAGCACTTAAGAGCCAGTTCACAAAATCCGAACGCTCGAGTTTAGGTAAAAGACGGCAGCAATGTTCATGTGTGCGTCTGTTCACACATACACAACGCAACCAGTGTAGCGCTAGTGTTGAGACCTAAACAATTTTGAGTATTCGTAATGCACTTGGTTACATTTCTGGAAAAGTTTTTTTTGTTTTTCAGTCTAATTAGACAGAATGGTATAAAACGGAAAGTTATCTCACGCGTTAATTGGTTGAACGTCATGTGCCCGCCACAATATTTGTTAGATGTCGAATGTTAAAATGTTCCGGTGATTTATTTAAATGTCAAAATAACCTGTCTTAAAGTTAGTTATATTTTATTGTTGTGGAAGTAAAACTGAATCTGCAATTAACCTAAGAAGTTTATTTGAACAATATTAAGATTTTGGGGCTGATCTTTTAATAGTCAAAACTTATATCTGAGCAATAAAAATGGGGGTTTGACAGCTTATCTATAGAAAATAATTATGTCAAACCGCTATATTCATTCCTCAGATAATGTTGTCTACTACTAAAAAATCAGCCCTTTGTCATCGAATATAACCTAAAAATACATTTCCGAGTTTTCATATTTTTTATGAATGCAACCTTTTAAACATCTACTACAAGAACACAGAACGAGCTACTGTAAAAGTTCTAAGTGCTGCGTAAAGACTGAGTTGCGTTTATTTCTACAAAATCACGAGTGTATTGCATTGTGTAGGTATATGGCTGTTTGAACTCGTTCACATAACCATTAGATTTTGTTTTTTAAAGTCCTGCTTATTTTGAAAATTAAGAATGATTTTTATCAATATCGAATTCTATACCGCGTGACCGTTTAATAAATTCGTACCAATAATTTGTAAAAAAAACCAAAATGGTTTCTGCTACGATTTCTCATAATAGGCATCTTTTCATAGTTTTCTTCTGATTTTTCATAGTTTTTCAGTACTATCGGATTCAAAACCCACGGGTTTTGAATCCGATAGTACTTTCAAAATGTAAATCCAAGATGGCGGCTGCAAAAAATATCGAGGTTTTCGTCTTGGGTGTCGTTTTCATTGTTTTCGAGGGTGTTGAAACCGATGGTGCAGTCAAAATGTAAATCAAAGATGGCGGCTGCATAAATTATCGAAGTTTTCGTCATGGGTGTCGTTTTCATGGTTTTCGAGGGTGTTGAAACCGATGGTGCAGTCAAAATGTAAATCCAAGATGGCGGCTGCATAAATTATCGAGGTTTTCGTCATGGGTGCCGTTTTCATGGTTTTCGAGGGTGTTGAAACCGATGGTGAAGTCAAAATATCGACAGTATGGAAACTATATAGGCCTAATGTTAGAAATAAATACTACGCTCCAGGCTCCACCGCAGCGTTAGGGTTGTAACAAGCGCAGAGTATGGAACATTATTATGTGGCGCTGACGCTTGATTAACCCGGTGGCTGGGCACCGTACTATGCGTTTCAACTAAGTATAAGATGACCTTGGTACCTGTTATTTTCTGTGATTTCTCCATTTGACATCTGGGATTTCAATAAATATCGGTTTCAGCACCCTCAAAAACCATGAAAACGACACCCATGACGAAAACCTCGATAATTTTTGCAATCTTGGATTTACATTTTGACTACACCATCGGTTTCAACGCCCTCGTAAACCATGAAAACAACACCCATGACGAAAACCTCGATAATTTATGCAGTCGCCATCTTGGATTTACGTTTGACTGCACCATCGGTTTCAACACCCTTGAAAACCATGAAAACGACACCCATGACGAAAACCTCGATAAATTTTGCAACCGCCATCTTGGATTTACATTTTGACTACACCATCGGTTTCAAGCCCTCGAAAACCATGAAAAAGACACCCATGATGAAAACCTCGATAATTTATGCAGCCGCCATCTTGGATTTACATTTTGACTGCACCATCGGTTACAAGAAAGAAAGAAAAAACGTTTATTGGCACACGCCACAAATGCACACAGTATCACAAAATACACAAAGCATACAATGTAACAAAGAAAAAAAAAAGAACTTAAAACTAAACAATTTGTAAAAAAAATTGAGTATGGTGACATTTAGCCATACTGTGTACTCACGGCTGCGCCAATCATACCCATTTCAGCATAATGTCGGACAACTGGTGCCCGACGCTGATTTTCAAATGAACCTAAAATGCTGAGCGCACGAATGTCCGTTTTCTAATGCCAGTTTAAAATAAGAGAGAGAAAAAAAAAACATATAAATGTAGTATATGAGTGATAATAATACATATATAGGGTGACTGGTAATTAGTGCAGGATACTTAAACACGTGATTGTGCTCATGATAACAAACAACTTTTACTATGGGAACAAACCTGAAAACGCGGGAAAAAAATCAGCTGTTCAGTACATTTATGTTTGTTTAATGTACTGCACAGCTGATATTTTTTTCACGATTTCGGCTTTGATCCCATAATTTGTTTGTTATCATGAGCATGTTTCACGTGTTTAAGTATCGTGCACTAATTACCAGTCACCCTATATAAATACTGTGAAAAAATTATGATAATAATAGTAAATAGCAACAGGCGGTACTAATATATCAGCTACACAATAATATAAATAAAAAATTAAAATACTGATATTAACCGGTTTTCCGGTACCTAAACTAAAAAGTCCGAGGCAGTCACAGTGTGCTGCATGCAGCCTCCTGTGACGCACGAACTAATGGTCGTTGCACATTTTTCAATAATAATATCCTATATTTCGTTGTTTCGTGTGCGGGTATTTTAATAATATGGATACAACACCCTCGAAAGTTTTCCATGAAGCGACACCCATGACCCTTTTTATGCAGCCGCCATCTTGGATTTACATTTTGACTGCACCATCGGTTTCAACACCCTCGAAAACCATGAAAACGACACCCATGACGAAAACCTCGATAATTTATGCAGCCGCCATCTTGGATTTACATTTTGACAGCACCATCGGTTTCAACACCCTCGAAAACCATTGGCGAAAACGTCGATATTTTAACAGCCGCCATCTTGGATTTACATTTTGACAGTACTATCCGATTTTCGAAGACGAAAACTATGAAAAAACGCTTATTATGAGAAATTGTAGCAGAAACCATTTTGGTT
Organism: Agrotis segetum; assembly: GCA_036375495.1. NCBI lineage: Eukaryota > Metazoa > Arthropoda > Insecta > Lepidoptera > Noctuidae > Agrotis > Agrotis segetum. The sequence goes on along the minus strand of JAQSVV010000674.1, from coordinate 111,014 downwards.
TTTTTACAAATGATTTACGCGGTCACGCGGATATAGAATTCGATATTGATAAAAATCATTCTTAATTTTCAGAATAAGCAGGACGTTTAAAAAACAAAATCTCTGGTTATGATGAAGCCGAGTTCAAACAGCCATATACCTACACAACGCAATACACTCGTGATTTCAGAAATTTTCGTAACTCGTCTTTACGCGGCACTCAGAAGCAACAGCACTGCGATGTCCGCTTAGAAGATTCGTAGAATGCACGTGTTTGTGTGAGTGCACCGTTACTTAACGTACTGCGTAGTTTCCGTACTATCCATATTTTTACCGTGCCACAGGCAGAGAAGGGCCACCATAGACGTGTGGGAGCGTATTTCGCAAATGGTACAACCATGACTATCACGCCATGCAAATATATCCCATAGCCTACGCCCCCACGTTTCTGAGTGGCCCCTCTCTCAGCCCCGTAGGTCACATATTTCTGACAGCAAACCCTTTCATTTGATACCCATATCAAGAGGGTGCATTTCAAATAGCCAATCCGCCGTCTTGGATGTCCGCCATTTTGGATTTGAGACAAGTTATTTTTTTCATATTCCTGACAACAAACCCTTTCATTTGATATCCATATCATGGGGATGCATTCAATCCAATCCGCCATCTACAATGTCGCCAACTGGATATAAGAACACGTGACAATTTTTTTCATATATGCAGCAAACTCTTTCATTTGATACCCATCCATCGGGTTGGATTTCAAACAGCCCGACCGCGATCTGAGGAGGCCACCATATTAGGATTTTTCATTTGCGCCCCATTGCAAAAACTAATAAAACAAAAACTGGATCCGTTAATTAATGCACAAATTTCTATAAACTACTATTATAATTATAAAAATACTTTAGTTTGATAAAGTAACGAAAATCTTACCTTACGAATAAAATATATGCACTGAGAATCAAAATGTGGCAGTCGCAGTATAGTATTCCGTTCACTATACGTACGCTCTAAAATCAGGACGAGGAAAAAAGTGACACAGGTCCTACGTAGACGGGCGCTGGAGCCGTACTGATCGCAGCCCGGTTTTTTCGTAATTTATGCTAGTTTAGAGTGATTTTAAAAACGATATTATGTTTGAATTACATGAAGGGATTTTAATGAAATTTAGAAATTAGTTTAATCCGTAAACATAGTTTATATTTACATATTTTTTTTTAATGTAATTATGCTTTGTTCGAACCAAAAATGGCGATAAAACAGCGATATAAAACGTAAAAATTGACCTCAGACTTTTTTTTTTACTAATTTGTGTTATTAAAAATACACTTCATGAATTCTACTACGGATTTTGAAGACAAAATCATGTCTGATGACTTCATTCACAAATTCTGCGCAGATTCATCATTCATATCATTTCATTAATAATGAGCAAGATTTAGGAGTCGCAAATCGACTTTGCGTTGATAATCATTCAAGTAAAGCTAGTTAGTCCGCTTGATGGCATTACCTTTACCACAAAGTCCTAAATCCAACGAAGAGTTTTTTGAAATATTTTACGTTTTTTTACAACATGAAAAACTGGTCTTTCCAATACCCAGGTATTCTTATACAAAACGGACCGTCTTAACATGAGACGGCTTAAGAACTAGGAGCGCAGGTTACCTAGGAGTCTTGGTAAAACAAACCGTCTTTAAACGTTTTTAAACCCAGGTAATTAAAAAACTTGCTTCACAGTAGATGTACCAAATTAAAAGTGACATGTCCTGACAAATAAAATGGGTCTTATCTAAAATAAATTAATCATAACGTAATCGCATCTTAACCCTGAATTCGCCGAGGTAAGGTAAACAGTCAGAGTGAATCATCGCCAGGGGTCACTAACACAAGAAACCAGTTACAAAAATGCCATAATTTTTAAACGCGAAGATGTTTTTCGGTTGTTAGTCAAAAATATGACAGTATTCCAGGAAGTCTCAAGGGCAAGTTTTAAAATTACATGTTGAAGCAAAAAATAGGTCATCGACTCAATGTTTCAAAAGAGATATCACTCATGTTGTCAGCCCTATGTAATATCAGGAGAAATATGACGTTGGAACTCAAACGAGATTGTCCAATATTATCCCAGGCTTAAAGTCGACCGTTGAGTTTGAATATGTGAATATTAATCGATCCAATTTGTATTATTCACGAAGGGTTATTAAGAGCGTTGTGACAGGTTTTAGCCTAAAGAAATTTTGTGGACAGAATTATTAATAGCCGTAAAAGAAGATGCCTCGTTAGTCTAATTGTCGCAAGGCTGACTGATGAGCTTGACTTACTGGGTTCGATTCTCAGAAAATTAGCGCTTTCTATAAGAAGTCTAGACGTTAGCAATAGGCTCGTCCTTATCATATAGGTATTAAACATAACTGGTGAAATATGGGTGTACCATCAAGCTCTGTCTTTCACTTTTCCTTTGAGAACAGTAATAATGTTGAGTAATAAAAAAAAGCAGTAAAACTTCATACCACACTCAAATAAACACACATACCTATCTTAAACCGCAGCTCTAAATAAACAGCGCTGAAAAGCGTCCACTTCAGTTCAGAATTACGCAGTATCTTAACTCAATTATAAGGGATAAATCAATACAGGCACCTAAGGCTCGCCGCAAACCACAGACGGAACCTCCACAAGCCACAATTAAAAGAAATTATCACCCGACGGCAAATATAAATCACGATGTGGTGATTCGGTCCCCATATTTTTGATATCGTCGTAGGTTGGGACGTATTGGCGTTTTCGTTTCGGAAACTTAATTACGAAATGATCCTTTGGGATTTACAAGGTGCCAGGTTTTGGTACGCCTTAATAATGTAACGGGGAATTGTAGATATTGGATTAATTGGGAGTGTTCGTTGCTAGAGAAGTACGGGTTTTGCAGGAGTGCATTTCAGTGGTCACTATTAGGACATGAGTTAGTTTGGCGTATCTGGGAGTCTTGCAGAGTATGAACTCAGGTGAAGCAAGAAAACCTGTTGCTGTGGACATTTATTAACGAAAGAGTCTTACTGAAGAGCAAAAGTTCTGTCCCACAAAAGATGTCATTCATTTCGTACCCTGGGTGTCCTGCTATCTGCAAGTTTCAGGAACTTGTTAACATACATAAATATCATAGCCAATTCAACTGATGAACATTTAATTGGTTGACCATCGTCCGAGATGAAGTCTTAAATCGAAATAGTTAGAGATCAAACTAAAAATTCTATAGTAAAGAGATATGAACAAGATCCAAAGACTTTCGTTAGTAACAAATCGAAAGACCAAAACATAAACAAGACAACAACAGGAAAAGCGATCTATAAAGCTATAGCTATATTCAATACATCACCATTCAATTCGGAAGCCAATACAATAGAATCCAAGGACAGGAGCTGGTAAATACACGTGCAAACGTTGATTTACATAGCAACAGGCAAGCCTAGACAAAGTTACGTACTCGAAGATGTCTCGATGCCTATTTTAATTTAATTGAATAATATTCAAATCGTCATGGGACCTGAGTGTCAGGATCCCATACTGAAAGGATACTAATGGGACCATATTACTTAGGTTACGTTGTTGGTCTATCAAACCGTACGTTACGTAAGGGCTGTTTCTTTTAAACCTTTGTAGTCTATGCACACCACGTTTTTGAAACGCGTAGCGCGTAACGTACAGCGCGTTTTAGAAAAGCGCGCGCGGCGCGTTTTCATCAGAGCAGTTTGTTGTCGTTTGTTTTAGGCTGCGTCTGACTTGCGTGTGTATTGCATCAAACGCGCTGCACCGGCGCGTTTAAATAGCGTGGTGTGCACAGGTAGATGGGCAGGTTAACATTTTAGTTATAGAAAACTGCCCTCTTATTTTTAGTGCTACACACTGGTGTACTATGTATGTTTATCAATGGATAACAATTTGTTGTTTTAACTGTAACAGCCAATAATACATTAATTTTAAAATTCCCTTTTAAAAATATCGCGCTTTTTTTAGTTTTTTGCTCGCACTTGCCCTTTTTTTTCTTTCCGAGAAATACTGATAACGTTACGCTGTGACTAGATCAAGATATAACGGTGAATGGAATTAGAAGAAGCTTGACGTTTTGATGGTAAAGCAGTATAAGGCTAATGTGGTCACATTGAAAATATTATTTTTAAATATATTTACATGTATGTGGAAGACCTATGCGAAGATGGCGAGATAAATAGACAGACTACATCAGCTGGAAGCCACAATATATAAAAAGAATGATGGGAGGCCTTTGCCCAAACATAAAATTATTTTAGATCTAAAGACAGTGTCGTAACTAAATTGTTATGCCAAGTGAGAACTTTACCCCGCTGCCTCGCGAAGTCGAGGCGCGGCGCGAAGACCTCCGGCGCGATCTCAGGGCAGTATGGAAGGAACGACTGTCGCGACCGACGGCCGGGCACGCCGCAATTGCGGCGGTAAGACCCCTCTTTGAGGAGTGGTTGGAGAGAAGTCATGGCGTCCTTACCTTCCGCCTGACGCAGGTCCTCACCGGGCACGGGTGCTTCGGGAGGTACCTGTGTCTAATGCGGAAGGAGGAAACGTCTGGGTGTCATCACTGCGAAGATCGCCCGGAGGACACGGTAGAGCATACGGTGCAGGACTGCCCAGCTTGGGCGGCGCACCGACGTGTCCTCACGGCTGCGATAGGCGGAGACCTCTCGCGCCCGGCACTGGTTTCGGCCATGCTGCGGGGCGAGACGGAGTGGGAAGCGGTCGCCTCCTTCTGCGAAGCAGTAATGCTCGCGAAGGAGGAGGCGCGCCGCGAGCGAGAGAGGACAGAGTCCTCCCTCCGCCCCAACCGCGGTGTAGGACGCCCACGGCGACGGACGTCGCGCGACGATCTCCGGCCACCGTAGGCGCGGGCATGCGGGCAGCGAGTAAAGGGCAACTCGCTGCCCGACCAAGGACCATGCCCGGGTCGACGGCGCGTTGTGTCCCACGCGCGCCTCAAAGAGCGTCAGCATAATGACGGGGCCCCCCTCTCAGAGGGCCAAAGCCTGCCGGGGTCGCGGGATTATTCCCTTACCGTAACCCCGGAACTTAACAGGCTATGAAGGACACCGTGGATTTTAGTCAGTAGAAGTCTGACAGTCCCTCGGGAGCCCTGCCCGGGGTTGGAGGACTCATTTGATGATTTTACCACGTTAAAAAAAAAAAAAAAAAATGCCAAGTGCGAACTTTGGACTGGTCAATTGTTGTCTAAGTCTGGCCACTTCTGCGCCTGTACAGTGCCAGCGCCTGTCCCTGGACAACGTTATTACAGCTCTATTTTCTGCGCTTACTAAAGATAGGACAGTCGTACATACACCATTTTATATTGATAAAATCACGGATAAAGAAACTTGTAAGCTACTGGACACATTGTTTGTGAGCATATACCGGCTTTAGATCGTGATGATAAGCCATTTTTGTATCAACTCCGAGGTCACTTCATTTGTTTTTGGAGCAGGTTGTTTCTTTTAAACACAGAAGGAAAATAACTTGTAAAAATAGGGATTTGTACCAGATTAAAATCGGTGTAGGGGACATGTTCTTTTCTTTTAATAAATTAGGACTAACTAAGAGACAGTAGCTAATAAATATTGCACATAGTTGTATGCAAAGATATATTTGGCAGATTCGGTTTTGTAGACTCCGTCACACACTACCAAAGTGACTCTTATCACTGGTTCAACGTTAGTTGTGATTCGTTAGTGCTTGGTGTGACACAGATAACACTCCGAAATTAGCCGATATTCTTTTTCTAAAGGTTGATGTGCAAAATTTATTACCAGTACCTATAAAATAACATGTATCGATGGGATTTAAACCAAATTCAAGTCGATGTAAGGGACAGGATGTTCTGATAGGTCAAGACACTAATAAAAGTAAAAAAACCAAAGGAACAAAATTATTTTAAGAACAAACACGTAAAGCAGAGGAACGACAAGCGACGAACATAAATAAAACATTCCACAAGAAGATATTACTAATTGAATTCTGATTGGACCCGCGACAGATCCACGAGATGCAAAATTTACGAACTGTTACTCATTTATCTAATTGAATTCATCATTCACTTTGAGCGATATGCCTAATGAATGGTTTATAAATCATTCAAAAGAATGAAAGAAAAAAAACTTCTGCGGGCGAGAACGATAAATATAATGTTTACTTGATGTAAAATTGTTTTTAATTTAATCGTGCCACGATTCAATTAATCAGTCTATTAATTTCAAAAGGCTCTCACAGATGTAAATTATATTTCTTTTCGTTATTTTATGGGATGAATTTCTCAGAGTTTTGCGGTTTATCTTTACTGCTACTCTAGGCTTGCGTCATTCTACTGCTGGGAAAAAATGCCCCAAGAATTTTGATTTATTATTTGAATGCATGGAGGATGCACATAACAAGTAGAGAAACTCTAAACACTTGATAGAGGAGACCAGAATGGGCAAGGATATAAACAACGAGCTTTACTGAACTTTACTTTGACTTTGCCTTCAAAACGAAAATATCTACGAAATCAACCAGAATATTTGATCAATGCATCCTACCAGTATCCACTAACTGTTCCGAAATCTTAGTATTAACAAAAGACACAAGAAAAAGACTATAAATGGACCACAGAGCGTAGAAAGAAACCCAGTAGGAATGATAATGAGCAAAACAAACAAATGTTCCAAAGAACTCAATGTCCTGAAAAGTAAAAAAGTTGAAGGATGCCTACACTAAGACGGTCGAAACAGGCGTAAGAAGATGAGGCAAGTATTTTAAAATAATTTGTACATTATGTAAATACATATTCTACCTCTTAAAAAGATATTCAATAAACACCTTTTTTGTCGGTTAATTGCACTTACAAACCTATTAATACAAAACTTTCTTGAAAGACAACCCAAAAATTTTAAACAAGACTTAAGATTTATATGTTTTCGAACGACTTCGAAAGAACTGTTCTACAATATATCAAATCGTTTGCTGATACTTTTATTAAAGTTATCCTGACCGCAGACGTGGGCGCACTTTATTACAGATCTCCAAAGGAAAGGGATTTATTTATTGTTTTGAAGAAAAATTTACACTTAGCTCTCCCAGCAGGGACCTGACGTCATTGCTAAGGAATTGGAATTAGTAAGCCTTGGAAGTTTGGGAAAAACTTTTGTTTTTCTTAACAAGAAAGGTTGGGGAAATATTGGAAGGTTTTTTAGATTGTATGAGAGAGAAAGGACGAAGGTAATTTTAGTGAGAATCGAATAATACAACTTGTGAATTGAATATCCAAAACCAAATCATTTATATTGGGAATTATTACAACTCAGCAAGATTATGAAACTCCAGCCCTTCGTATGATGAACAACAAAGACCCTACCAAGAATCTGAAATACGTCAATAATCATGAATCTATGCAATCATAGATCTTAACATGAAGACAGGCAAGAACAACGCTACTAGATAGGTGTATCTTGCGATGTTGCTTATTCCATACAGAATTGTTCAATGCAACCTGACTATGATTGCAATAGACATAAAGAAAAACCACAAGTAGCTAAGCAGTTAAAAACTCCAAATGCCTGACTTTAGCCAAGCTAACGGTACAGTATTGCAAAAAACAAAGAAAATGTAATTCCCAAAAAATATTTATTTGCTAAAAACGGGAGCCCTCTCTGACGACGGAATATTACGAATTTAAAACAAACACACTTGGTTTTCATGTTCTTGTGTAAACGCTTCGTTTTGCACAAATGTATGATCCTCTCTTACCGTTATTTTTTTGATCGTAATAACTTTTAAGTACTTTTTGTAAGTGAGACTTTATTCTGAAACAGTTAAACTTCATTTTGTAGAAGGTGTGAATATGTGGAATTACTCAGTAGCAGGTTGTAGTCGGGATTTGTACGGAGTTTTCAACTGATTTTGACACATACGAATAAATGGTGCAAATGTAATACGCAATCCTTCAGGGAATCCAGGTGTAATTTTGCGTTTTTTATATTGATGAATACATTTTTTATTAGCTTCTTGTTCATTTCCAAAGTCTCTTTTATATACGACAATAGTTTGTTATGGTTTTATGGTTGTTTCAAACACCAGCTTTTAAGAATATGGTAGAATCAATACAATTGTGAAAGCTATTGCTTGTTGGTCCGCCAAGTCATATGGACTATTCATTAATCTACTCTTAAAAGATGTAATAAATATTCACCATAACACAGAAGGTTTTGTCGTATTCCCTATGTAGTCAACATTAACAACAGATTTAATAAAGAAAAAATACTGAAATAAAAACAATAAGAAAAAAGATTAAAGCCATGTCTTTATCGGAGCGGAGACTTATGAAACTCAATCATATTTTCGGGACCCCACACGCACTTCTAAATAACTCGTACGTGTTATCATATTTTGCATTTGATAAATACATTTATTGTGGGTACCATATACCCGTATTTATACAATGGCTTTGTTTGATATTTTGATTTTACAAAAGTTGCAAAAGCAGATCATCAATTCGAGCTAACAAAGTGGTTCGCTTTGAAATTTTAGACCCTCATATTTGACAGTAAGTGGATTACTGGCTTACCTTTCCTGGTCTAGCCGAATCAGATCAAATCAATTCAAAATCATTTATTTCAAGTAGACTAGTTACAGGCACTTTTGAATTCTATTCAAAGACAAAAAATATAATTAAATACTACAAAGTTATGGTGGTCCCAGTCACAAGACATAAAAAACTGTGAAAGTACCGTAGATGCCCATTCCAAGAAGTAGACCCTATGGAGAAGAACGGGCAAGAAACTCACTAAACAACAACAACTCAAAAAACACTATACAGCTAGAATAGATACCAGTATTTTACCTGGACCGGCTACCATCAGTGACCAATCTGACCTGCTGAACCCAGTTGTAACTTGGTAAGAATGTTAGTCAGACATTCGTAATACTGACTACATATTACAACTGTCACAGTTTTGGAATATACAGTTGGGAAGATCAAAAAGGTTGCTGGAAGACGCTGGAAGCAGGTCGCTTCCGTTATATGCGGAAATCTAAAAGGGAGACCTATGTTCAGTAGTGGACGTCCTATGGCTGAGATGATGATGACCATTGAGTCAAGAAGTTATAAGAAACTTAGCGTCATACCTGCATCACGTAAATTGATCCTTTATGCAGGCCGTCAATGACGCATTGTATTTCAAAACAAAATAAAAATAAGGTCAATAAAACGGATCATAATGAAATCATTTTACTGTCCAACTAACTGAAGAAATCGTGTGTCATTGAAACCTTGAAGGTTGACTCACGGCATCCGAAGCCTCCTTAAGTGGAGCATTTCTTAAGAAAAAAACGAGCTCATTCAAAATTCCCAGGTTCGTAATACTTTACCTAAAACTACTAGAAAAAAGCACTATAAAATTAGTTCATATTTTAACTAAACCCATCCTATTTATTATCGTGCTAAAATTATCAAATGAGTCTGCCCACTCAGGGCACGGCTGAAGGGACTTGTATTGACTAAATCCACGGTGTCCCTCAATAGCCCTTTACCTTCCGGGGTCACGGTAGCTAGTTAGTCCCGCGACTCCGGCAGGACTATACCTATACTTATCCTACCTATCATTTTTGGACAATGCCTCGTTTTTTACTAAAAACTATGAAGATGTATGGTAAAAGGATTGTGGATTGGTTTCTGCCTATCCCTGTGGTGTGAGTTTAAATACCTATGTGTATTTTTGAGAACCAAATCAAGATTTAAAAATTCCAATCCAAAACAAAATGTGAACTCGTATGAACAGGAAAATGAAACAAATTGCAAAGTTTAAGTAAACTGTGACTAAATGAGGGCCAATTATTATTATTTATCCTTAAAAGATTGAAATCTTAGTGATTCAAACAAATAGTGGTTTGGATGACATTCAGCCACCGACAATTACACAAAAAACTAACCAAATTTAAAGCTAGAAGTAGGAAATGAGCGTTCAATATGTCTGGTGCACTTTAGAACGATTGATTGATAATGGCCAATTAATTGTAAAATAATTACAGATGATTCATTACTGACGAAATTTATACTACTATGCAACTATAGACTAAACCTGAAAAGGAAACCGACATTGCAAAGGAAAAACAAACACCAAAAATATTCAAACATACCTTGAAAAAGATTTGTTAAAAAAAATTTTTTTGATCAGTGATATAATGTTATTTTTATGTGTAAATATATAAAAAAGATCTATAAATCATAGATACATTGCAGAAAACAAAAAAAAAGTAGAATAGCTATATCCCGAATCCCGTTTCATAATATCAAATGAAGGCCTTTTCGTTCATACTTTCCAATGATTCAACAGTAACCTTAGCACGAATTTTCAGTATTTGAGGAGTAAAGTAAACTGATATTTTTAAAATTTCAAATTGACAATTTTCAAGGAAAAAATGAGTTCCTTCTTCGCACACCAGAGTCGCTGTTCCATTTTTTCAGACAAGAAACGCTGTAAATACTGTAAAGTAAAAGAGTGAAAATTCGTGCTAAGGGTACAGGTAAGGTGACTGTGTACTATATTTAATGCATTAAAACACCAAAAGCTCTTGCAAACGTAGTATGAGTCATTCCACAGTCGCCAAAAAAGGTCATCCTACACACTGTCAGTGAAAGTTCAATAAACCTCTAAATCACAATTTATTGGATTTGATAGTGAATCCAATGTAAATATAGCAAACTAAGACGTTAATGTCTTCTAGATTATGGAGATATTATTTGTAGAACACTTCTAAAAAAGTCATAGTAGTTAATGATGAATGAAAGTTGGTTGATTGATTATATAAAACTGTGGACTGTTTAAAAACGCTACATCTATTCAAAGCCATAGTTAAACCATTTATTTATCATGCCCCATTCTAGGAATTTCTCCTGTGTCGTGGGTGCATTTACAAACATATAAACTACAAATACACAAACACCCAGACCCGGAACAACGACTAGTAGGTCATTCAAATATTTGTTCCGTGCGAGAATCGAACCCGCCACTCGCTGCACGGCAGTCGATCGCTCAACCACTGCGCCAACCGTGACGTCAATTTATTTCAATACGCCATTTAGGCGCGGGTCACATAGAAAAGACGTAAGACGCAGAAGGGGCGAAGACATGTCTTTTCGGCGTCTCTTTCATACAAAATGTACGTATGTCTTACGTCTTTTCTATGCGTCCCGCGCCTTAGAATTTGTAAATTCTATTTATTATACTTAGTCTCTTTTGTATTAATATTTCCAATAATGATTTATCGAAAATTCACCATTCACCATCAGCCTATTAATGTTCCCACTGCTGGGACACAGGCCTCCTCTCTGTAAGAGAGGGAGTGAGCCATAATCCACCACGCGGGCCCAGTGCGGATTGGTGGATGTCACATCGATCTTCGAATTTTTGGTTCTAGGACGCCAGTTCCCTCACGACGTTTTCCTTCACCGGTTTGAGAGCAGTGGTGATGAATTAAATTACACAAAGTAATGCGCCTGGCGAGGTTCGAACCCACGACCTACAACTCGTAAGTCGGGACCTATACCACTAGGCCACCACTGCTCTGCTATCGAAAATAGCCACATAAAATTATCTTCAATATATTATTATCTGGTTTGGAGCATTTTATAGTGATCACCGAGAATAACGATCAATCTATTACAATTAAAATCTTAGAAAGAAAACACAGCGACAGCGTCTTTCATTACATTGTCGGTTACCAAAGGACAATGGGCAAAAATGTATGGAACTTGGTCCAAGATCCTCCACTGATGACACTTATGGGAAATGAAAGTATATGGTTGTGACATCATTCCGGCAAGAGATTATCAAAATCCGTCCGGGGGTTCTTTTTTTATGTCTATTTAAGTGACTCCTAACCTAACCTAACTTTACCTATCCAAACCTAACCTAACCTAACTTGTTTTGTTGAGCTGTAAATGATGCCCGACGTATATTGAAGCATCTGGAAAGGCGCTTAGCTTATGCGTGCCTTAGACCCACTAAAATACCAACAAGACCTAAAATAGCTAACCTAACCTAACTTATTTTTTCAGCTAAAAATGATGTCCGACGTATACTGAACCATCTGGGAAAGCGGTTGGCTTACGTGTGACTTCGAGCCACTAAAAATACCAACAAAACCTTAAATAGCTAACCTAACCTAACTTTTTTTGTTCAGCTAAAAATGATGCCCGACGTACAATGAACCATTTGGGAAGGCTGTTGGCTTATGCGTGACTTCGCCCACCAAAAATATCAACAAAACCTTAAATAGCTAACCTAACCTAACTTTTTTTGTTCAGCTAAAAATGATGCCCGAAGTATACTGAACCATCTGGGAAAGCGCTTGGCTTACGTGTGACTTCGAGCCACTAAAAATACCAACAAAACCTTAAATAGCTAACCTAACCTAACTTTTTTTGTTCAGCTAAAACTGATGCCCGACGTATACTGAACCATCTGGGAAAGCGGTTGGCTTACGTGTGACTTCGAGCCACTAAAAATACCAACAAAACTGGAAGAACACCAGCAAGTACCGGTAAAGCTTCAGTACTGACGGTCCTGTATGCTTTACTTAAGAATAACATTTATTTATTATGCCCCATTCTAGGAATTTCTCCTGTGTCGAGAAAAACCATTTATTTATTATGCGTCTGCGTCAAGAAAAACCATTTATTTATTATGCCCCATTCTAGGAATTTCTCCTGTGTCGTGGGTGCATTTACAAACATAGAAATTCACATACACAAACACCCAGACCCGGAACAATGACTAGTAGGTCATTCAAATATTTATTCCGTGCGAGAATCGAACCCGCGACACGCTGCGCAGCAGTCGATCGCTCAACCACTGCGCCAACCGTGACGTCAATTTATTTCAATACGCTATTTATTAACACTTATGGCGCGGGTCACATAGAAAAGACGTAAGACGTAGACGGGGCGGAGACATATGTCTCTTCGGCGTCTCTTTCATAAAAATGTATAGAAGCGTCGCGACGTGAAACACACAAAAAAGATGGGGCGCGGACGCGACTCTCATACATTTTCGTCACGTCGACTCTCGACGCGTCCTCGTCTTGCGTCTTTTCCATGCGTCTCGCGCCTTAGAATTTGTAAATTCTATTTATTATACTAGTCTCCTTTGTATTAATATTTGCAAAAATGATTTATCGAAAATAGCCACATAAAATTATCTTCAATATATTATCTGGTTTGGAACATTTTATAGTGATCACTAAGAACAACGATGAATCTATTACAAACAAATAAAATCTTAGAAAGAAAACACAGCGTCTTTCATTACATTGTCGGTTACCAAAATTGCCAGTATGATTTATTTGTAATACATATGTCATAAGCAAGACATTGTAATTACAAAGGAACATAAATTACTTTTCGTACTCCCAATACCCAATTTGTAATTGCCTTACTGCAGGTCAAAGGCCTTTACGTACGTATACAGGAATGGAAAGATACATTACATTGCGCTTACATACCTGTTCCCATTTTCAGCATAATATAGTGATGCCTGTTTTCAGGAATCGTAGAAGTATGCCTATCTTATAGTACACCAATATATCCCACGTTATGTTTTAAGTCTCTTGCTGGTAATTCCTAATGGAAAAACACAATAACACTGTTTACCTGGGAAGAAGGTTCACCCTTGCAATAATGGTTGCAATCACTAGACTAATCAGGGAGCCTAAATTCAAGAAAAAATATACGGTGTATGTATCAATTACGTCTATTTGAAACTATTGCACAAGATTCGAGCACTCATAACGAAGCCCTTAACTTAAGAATTTAAAATCTTGACACCGCAATTGAATTAATTCTTTTCTCTTCCAACAAAGGGTTACCAAAACATATCACAATTGATGTATCATTTTCTGATATGAAACCTTGTTTTAATGCCAAGAAGATATAAATCCACTTAAAGTGAAGATAAGGACAAAATCGAATTATGTGTTTCATTATGAAGCATTAGTTGGTCACCTTTGTCACTTACGAGCCGTGATATACACGATTTATAACAGCTTTTTGGTAAAAACACATCGTAAAAACGTTAAATCATGGTAACTGTTAAGGTTTTTAAGATTTTATAACTTCTTATAACTGGTAGAGAAAAGTTAGAAAAGCGTTAGGTATAATAAATGAAATGTGACGCGAATAAGGTGAATTGGTCCAATCGCGAATTGGACCAATCGCGCCTAAACGGTGACCAATTATTACAAAGTTGAAAGTACTATTAATTATGATTCAACTTTTAAATAGAAATTTCAAATAACTGGAACAAGCAGTAAAGCGAGGTCCGAGTACGACTATGTTATCGTGGGTCCCTATGGAATATAATTTTGATAAAACGATTTTTTGCTTCTCATGTTTATTTTATGTATCGCTTGTCACGGTTTCAAATAAAAATAAATAATAGTAATTGAACACATTCAATAAAATTATAAAAAATAAATACTTTAAAATTTCATTAATGGTTTAATAATATTAGGAAATAAAACTTTTTTTTTTTTTCATACACAATCATTAATAATTTATTGAACAAATAATTTTCGATATAAATGAAAGTACTTTTAAATTAATTGATTCATTGATGTTCATTTGATTTGGTTTCAAATTCCAAACTATGCACAAATGCAAGGCAGCGTAAGCGGATTTGAAATAAAAAATTCTATCAAGTAAGGTCAAACAATTTTGGTCAAAATCAAAATCTACAGCCCACGCGTTGCATCTCAATGCCTAAAAAGCTGAGTTAAATGCTTTGGTTATTACCATAACGGGCTACAATTTACTTAGTAATTGAGACTAAATAATTGATCAAGAATTTACATACATGTTATAACTATTATTATATATACATATTATAAGAAGTTCTCTGAAAAAAATCTTAGCCCTTCGTACACAACGCAACGGAAGTCTCCGATACTTTACGACTTTCGTAGCCAGGTGACTATCGTAATACAAATTCATATAGGTTCGTACAGACATGCATGAATGAATATGAAAGTCGTACGGTATCGGAGACTTGCATCGCGTTGTGTACGAACTGCCTTATCTGACATTTTATTTAATGTAAAAAAAATATTTGACCCACTCCAGGAATTTCTCCTGTATCGCGGGTATGTTTACAAACATTTAAATACACATCCACGAACACCCATACCTACCTATGGATCATACAAAGTATTTATTCCAAGCGAGAACTGAAGCGCAGCTCCCAACCGCCCAGTCACTGCGCCAACGGTGCTTATATCGACATTGGGTTGAGAAAAAAACGTTGAATAATCTTGTTTTTCTTATAAACCTTTCAAGTTTCAAATCCCACGGGTTTGTCTCCACGGATCCCGGTATCAGATTGAAGTCGCCACGGATCACGGCGAGTTGTTTCCACCGATACCGTGATCCGTTTCCAACACAAAAAATAAAAAAAAATGTAGCCACCGATCACGGTATCCGTGGCTACAAGATATAAATTAGGGTTTGTCTCCACGGATCCCGGTATCAGATTGAAGTCTCCACGGATCACGGCGAGTTGTTTTCACCGATACCGTGATCCGTTTCCAACACAAAAAATAAAAAAAAATGTAGCCACCGATCACGGTATCCGTGGCTACAAGATATAAATTATATTATTTTTGGAAACTGATCTCGGTGTGCAGATACAAGAAATAGAATTCAATATTTTTCCAATTCGATTTTATTTTTACTAATTTAATTTCCCAAATCAATTGTATTTTTTAAGTCTTCAGGTTACTACGTAAGGTATTTTTTTTGTTTGTGATTATGCAGATATACACATCCTGAGGGGAGCCAACGCCCATGGGCATTATACAGATGGATTAAAGTAAAGATATCTCACCATTAAAAACTTTACATACAAACGGTGGTGTTAATAACTGGTATATTGGTACATTTGGTTAACTACCAACTATTAACAGCTCATGTCAAATAAATAAATGGTTTTTTATACTTTGAGTGTACCAGATTTCGACCCCATCATTGAGAACTTGAGAAACATGTAGAAAAGCATTTTATATGTCTTGAATATCGAAAATAATACCAAACCCTAAGGAATCTATCGAGTAAAACTGAAATAAAATGACATAAACAACCCTCAACTACCGATAGATTTGATTAAGATTTTCCGCGGAATAATGACCCTCTCCAGTTATTATTTAACTTATTATGTCGTTAGGTAGGTGAGTTGTACGCTGTTGGTTGGATGTTGTTGGTATTTAAAATCGTTTGGTTGCTCGATTTCTTAAAACACAAATAGGTAATACTTCGTTCTCATTCTTCGAGTTCGAAGCTGTGGTATTTCTGTTTTTCGGATATCGGACAGTTTCAGCGATTGTTTATCATGCCTAAAAGGAAATCACAACTTTTCCGTCAGATATTCCAGACAAGAGCAGCTCGAGTACGACGTACGGAAGAGCCTGCTCTTTGAAAATCATCAGCGGCTCTCGAGTTCTCGAGGAATAGAGAAAATATTTCACAAGCACGCGCTGGGGAATCTAGCTCCGAGCGCTCGCAGCGGCTTGCCAACCAAAGAGCGAGAACATCGTAGGCCCGTGCTCGGGAATCTAGCACTGAACGTGCACAGCGCCTAGCAACAGAAAGACAGCGGGCAGTTACAGTCAGAGCACGTAATCGGAATATCAATAAAAACAAAACCCTCCTTTTAGCATTCAGGAAATAAATTATAGCACTCAGTACTAACCGAACGACACTCATATTTTCATCACAAGTTAAAATATTTACCGCACAACGAAGTGGGCACGGGTCAGCTAGTGTGCTATGACCCAATAACTGAATGGATACTGTGATCAAATACATAAAATATTTAACTCTATTTCTTGTATCTGCACACCGAGATCAGTTTCCAAAAATAATATAATTTATATCTTGTAGCCACGGATACCGTGATCGGTGGCTACATTTTTTTTTATTTTTTGTGTTGGAAACGGATCACGGTATCGGTGGAAACAACTCGCCGTGATCCGTGGAGACTTCAATCTGATACCGGGATCCGTGGAGACAAACCCAATCCCACTACGCGCTTCACTGAATTTTCTTAATAAAATCTGTTTTCCCTTACGAAAACATATCCTTTATGAAAACAGACTTATATGGTTTAAGTTATTCTGTGATGTCATCAACATTTTGATATTCTATGTGAAAATATTTGGGTCTTCAGAAAGGTCGGGTGCGTAGATAGCGCAAACTGTTTGCTTGTTTAACCTATAGTCTAGTAGAACTCGCTACCTGCGTGTGTGTTTCTGGACGCATACAAGTTTAATCCCTTCAAAGTTAGACTGAACAGGCTTCTTCTGGCTAAGCTCGCTCCATCATCCTTGCCTCTGTTACCCCTGTCTTACACTGTATTCAAGAGGAAGAGCATCACAAATCTAAAAAAAACCAGATACGATCGATGACGAAAGAACGTTTACGAGGCAAAAGGAGTAAGATGCAGTACCTACCTACATGTCGGTTTGTACTATGTATGTAGTTAGTTCATGTAGGTATTCTGCAGTTAGTTGCATGACGACTAACTGATGACTATGTCTAACTGACGTAGGTCTCCCATGTTCAA
This sequence comes from Agrotis segetum, assembly GCA_036375495.1. NCBI lineage: Eukaryota > Metazoa > Arthropoda > Insecta > Lepidoptera > Noctuidae > Agrotis > Agrotis segetum. The sequence continues at coordinate 93,375 of JAQSVV010000674.1, read as the reverse complement.
AAGTTTTATAAAACTTACATTTAATTTTATTTTGACTTGTGGTCATTTGGTAATTTTTACGAAATGAAAATATGGTTTAGCTTTTAAGACGTCTTTATACGACTTTTCTAGTCTATGACGATAAGCTCAAGAAAATAAATACAGATATCCGTGACGATTTAAAAGAAACATAATGTTTGCTCAGCTGAAACATTTAGGTTTTTAATTGCAACCGCGACACGGTGTCCTGATCTGAGTAATGTTTATTACAAGTTTTAATCCTTTATTGCCAAAAAAGTGATTTTAGAGCCTAAAAGCTCTCAGAGACTAAACGTTAATCCTGGAGGTCTCAAAAGGCCAGATTAGCAGAATCATAATATGAATTGTCAAAAGGGTTATTGTATTGCTCAAGCAATTTATTAGACATCAGTCATATGGAATGATTTTATAGCAATCCATATTAGCTTAGGTTTTGCGGGTATAAAACGGTCACTTACGTCATCATCATCAGCTTTATACCAAATAATTATTGTCTTCATGAATGAATAACCAATGACGTAGCTGGAAATGCACGAAGCGAATCATTAGGAATTTTGCTTAAAACGGTCGTTTTAGACTCCCTGGTAATGCGTCATTTTTAGAACCCCTGGATTACCTGAGTAAATATTTGATTATATTTTGCATTTTGAATTGTTTTTTTAAAGACACTTTGTTTACTTTAAAAGTTAGCGTTTTAATTCAACCTGTAACTGTTACTGTACCCTTATCACGAGTTAGTAACTTAGTATTTTAATTTACAGCGTCTTTCCAGTATTTACAGCATTTCTTGTATCAAAAAATGGAACAGCGCCTCTGGTGTGCGAAGAAAGAACTAATTTTTTCCCTGTAAGTCAAATGAATATGTCAAAGTTCCAGTTTACGTCAGAATAACTGAAGCCTTTTCATGAGTTTTCAGTTTCAGTTATCATGAGTTAGTGAGAACGAGCACTATTTTTTCACTTTTCACAATAGTTATTATATTTAGTAGGAAAATTCTTCACCCGTAAGTTTCCTCTCTACGAAAATAATATAAAATAATGCGAAAATTTTCCTAATGAACAGACCGGTGCGCATTCATAAGACTAATACGGATATTTGTTTTACCGTTATGAAAAGGTTTTTGTGAATCATATCTCCGAAACCCTTAAAGGTGCAGTAAGTTTTTTGGAAAACCCCAAATCCAGCCCACATTGTTCGTAACTAAATAAAATAATAAAAAAAAAAAAAAAAAAAAAAAAAAATACAGTCGAATTGTTAACCTCCTCCTTTTTTTGAAGTCGGTTAAAAATCGGTTAGATCATAATTATAAATGATTAGACTTTCCTCGTTTATACCTGTCATATTTTTCTGTAGCTGATATTTTGGGGGATTACCTTACAAATGAAAGGTTTTTGATAATAAATATGGATATATTTAAGAAACAATACAAGATACTTTGCTTTTCGGCCAGAAGTCAGAGCTTGCTATGCTCGGGGTCGCGGGACTGTCTAAACAGGTAACCGTGACCCTGGAACGTAAAAGGCTACTGAAGGAAAGAATAAGTACAGAAAAATATAAATAAGGGTAGGCGCTGGCTTGCCTGGCTCACCGTCTGATCAAAAACGGCGAAGTACTGGACGTCGTGTCGTGCAGCACGTGCGCAAACGCTAGCCAGTGGCTGTCTCAAAAAGGCGCTGTGAGATAGGATTTCAATAAGCAAACTGATATATTAGAACATTTTTTGGTCAGTCAAGTCTATCCCTTCCGCTCCAGGATTCATTCGATAAAATTACCCATCCCAAAAAAAAGCATCACGTCTATTTCAAGGGTTAGGCAGAAGTATACAGGTGTCCATTACAACACTCATGTCAAATCTAAAATTTGAATTAATGAGAACTAACAACATTATTTCCGATTTATGAATCGGACCAAAGACCTTACGACCTCTACACAAACGTAGCAGTCTGAAAAAAAGGATTAAATTATGAAACCAATGGATCTCGGAAAGATGTTATTCTAAAGCTCAAAATCAACAAAGAATTCCACATTAGTATCTCATAAAATTCAACACTGTCTCGCTTTTACATACCTACTTAGTCTACAACTGAAATTACATTTACATACATTTAAATTATTTACTCATTTTTTTCATGTTAGTAGGTAATAAAATAAACAAAAATATACTTAAAATAATTAAAACAACTTCAAAGGCAAACGAAATAAACAATAAAACCGATGATATAAGTAAAACCTTGAGTCCTACACAAAACCCAAGCTTAAGTTATTGACTTATCTAAACACAAATGAATCACAAGTGTAAGCCTTAAGAACCAATTAGAACTATTCACATCGCCCTGTTTCGGTCAATTGTTAAGTAAATAGGTAAATAAACGTAACTTACGCCCACTGCTAGTTATGAATGAAGCACTTGAAATCCCATTCAAATCTTTAGTTCATTAATAGGTTACTAGTAATTCTTAGCTACGCGTATTTTTATTGTATACAATATAAAAACTAAGTTACTTTTATTAGTGAATGTGTGCTAAGCTTCTAAAAAATTTTAACCATGAACTTGTCATAAAATTATGTTTTGACTAGACAACAAAAATTAAATAATAAAAAAACCAATCCAACTAAAATGAAAATTGATTGCGAATTTCCGTATTCACATGAATGAGAATAAAAAAAATACAATAAATCTCATTTTAACCTAAAATTTTATTTTATTAATCATATGTGTGATCTAAGAGCGAGGTCATTGTGCGCAGACGCAAGATGTACGAACGCATGAGGACGCAGGACATTTTGCTATAAAAATGTTGGGCGACCCCTTGTGACCACAGTATCGAACGAGGAACGGAAGGACACAGACATGAAGCTGGTGAGTCCTTGGATATTTAAGTTTGGTGCCAGTGCTCGTGAATAAAAAAATTAAAAATTTCAATAGAAAATATAAATTAGTGAAAAAAATTGCAAATAATACTTTTTAATTTTCATTTTGTTCTCGACTGTACGTGTAATCCGTTTTTTGTGACAAATGTGAAATATATAAGTAATAGTTTTAAATTATTTAAACCAGTGCAATAATTATTTAAAAAAAAAATGATGACCAATCCATTTATTTAAATTATTATATCAAGTTAAATACTCGCATAGTCGTTCTACATAAAAAATATAACAGATTATGTTTAAATGTTGCTGTCGTATAAAATAAAATAAATTTCGTTAGGATTCAAAAAAAGTTTAATTGAGTGCCGACTCTCATTTATCGCCTTTTCAAAGTTAATGTTCTGTGAAATCTAAATCTTGCTACAATTAATCAACATTTAGCTCACATAAGAGTCTCTATTAGTATATAAAGATTCAAATTAATCCAAAACAAAATATAGCTCGAATAAATCATGCCTAACGGTAAATTGCTGATTTAAAATAAGCAATAAATCTCACTTCATAATTGGTCTGCCAATAGTTAAATTCCCAGCAAAAGCACAAAACGAATATAAATCAACTAATTAAAACTTATAACAACGAAAACATTATAATTACCGCTGGTTAATCACGGTTTAAAATCTAAGTTTTAAACGTAGTGAATTAAATGTACCGAAATCTAAAAAGTTTCAGGGTTTACGACCTCCTTGCTAACTCATTTACATTTGTTTGATTCACAAAAAAAGCAAAACTTCTATTTAGAAAAATAATATTACTATCGTCGTTTCTATATTTGGTCATCTCAGGAATCAGGGCACCAAAATATAAATACGACTAGTATTCCAGAGAGCGACAATCAAACAAACTAATACTTCAACTTTATTATACAGATGAATTACAAGAACTTAACAAAAACATTTCTTCCCCAGCTACTAATCTTCGCCGCAATCTTGGCCTTCTCTCTGGCTGAAGAGGAGAAGAAAAGAGAAGTAGAAGACTTGCAAGCCGAAGCATCTTCGAACCTCGAGCTTTTGAAAGAAGGTGCAGATTTGAACGTAGCCGCGAGTACCTACAACTCATACGTGCCTCCAAGTCAGAGGCCTCCGAAATGGGACTCGCCTAGCTACGTTCCTCCTCAGAATACTTGGCAACCTCCTAAGCCAATCCAGCCGGTGCACACTGGAGTGCCTGCTAATGTACAGAGTGACTATTATTATCCCTCGTACCAGCCTCCTTCCAGCACAACACCAGCAGTGGAGGTGATCAAGAATGAACAATACTTTGGCGAGAATGGACATTACAAATACGAGTAAGTTGGATCTCTCTTCTATCTTTGCCTTACCATAAGTTGTGTTAGGGTTGCTACCAAAACTGACAGGGCCTGATTGAGCTAAACACCTGCCAGGTGCCAAAGCCGCTGGAATTTCCTAACATCTTTCCTAAGATATTCGCCGGTTTTACAAAAGAGGGCAATTAAAAGAACAGGGTAGTTTTTAACCGACTTCAAAAAAAGGAGGAGGTTCTCAATTCGGTCGGTATGTTTTTTTTTAGTATGTCAAATAGTCATTTCATTAGGTGACTTTCCACGTCAAAAAGAAAAAGGGGTGCGTTACATTCATAAATGCAGGTGTCTGTATTTTAAATTAGGTTGTAAGGTTCAATTACGACTCATCAAATCCGTCAGAAAATAAGCTGTTATTTCGAAACAGCCCAATTGTGAGCTAGTAATCAAGTCACCAGTGGGCAAAAGTTTCTTTAATGCAAAAAAATCTTAACATGGATTTAATAACCTTGAAATGTTGTGTTATATAGATCAATTAATTCGTTAACTTATTACATAATCTTTAATACATAATTAATTCTGTAAAGTAATAATCGTTTTAAACCACCTCAACGACAGTAAAGGGGTTTTATACTTTAATACACGCACTTACGTAACAATTTGCAAATGCGGTGGCTGTAATCTTAGCAAAACACAAGTAAACTGTAGCAGATGTATTAAAAGCTTTATAAACTTAACACTTGAGTCTACGCACACTTGGTTGCTTATTTACTTAATCGAGTATTTCTCACTTGAGTATTCTAAAGTACAGTCGGTGGCCAGCATTACTTGATCCTTTTTAATACGATTCTTACGTATAAGATGGGTCACATAATGGTGAGCAATGACTGGACATACAGACTGGCTTTAGTTTTACACTACCTAACATTTTAAATAACTTATACGTATACTAGCTTCTGCCTGCGACTTTATTTGCGTTAACTTATAAATATATCGCTTTCGTTAAAGTCTGTTTTTTTTTTATTTATTTTTGCTCGGGAACGTAAAGTAATGTTACATAGCATATAACGTATCTCAAAAATTAAATTAACTAAAATTGTTCGTCCCTTTGCGTTCAAGGACCGCGAAAACCTGCTTAGACAGTCCCGCAAAAATGGAGATTACCCCTTAAATGCAAACTTACAAACAAACTAATTTTACCACCTCTTTTTAATATTAGTTTAGAATCTAATATACTCGTAGTCTCTATACGAAATGTACTATAGATAATGGACAAAACACTGAACAATAAAAAATTGTTTGTGTAACTCTTCATAAAATCTCACGACCTCACATTGAACTATTCAGTACTGTATCCGTTATTATACAAACAAACATTTCTTCACGTACCATCATAGAATAAAAAAAACACACGTGAAAAAAAAAAGTCCATTGTCCTTGACAATCATAACTCGTTTCAAAATGCAAATGTTATGTAAAATTGTCTCTGTTTTGATGACACGGGCCCTAACGGTCACAAAACGGACCATACATGTTTAACATAATGCCCCAAGTCATCTTTACCCATAACTGTTCGATCATCGGTCCTCAAAAAAGGTCCTAATTGTATGCTTAAAAGAAACTTGGGATCCCATAATAATAACTGTGTAGTCTTCGTCATCAGCAGGAAAAAATCTCCAAATATTAACAATTTTACCGTTAATCCCATTGCCAACAAAATTTATTGATCCATAATTTTTATGATGTCTGCCGTATTGGAATTTATTTTAAATCACGTTTTTGCAAACATACTCTCTTTCTATTAAACGAGAAATGGTGAATTAATGAGGAATAATTGTAACGGTGTAACCTATTGATCTACTAATACAGTCTCTCTATTATTATACATTTAAACTCCTTATTCGGTTATTTAGGTACTCCTATAATGATCTACTAATACAGTCTCTCTATTATTGTGAATAAAAACTTCTTATTCGGTTATTTAGGTACTCCTATAAACGGATGATATAAGTAGGGTTGATAAAAAAACCGCTAAGCACATCCCGCGGAGATGGTAATCTTTATAGTCTGGCAGACCTTGAAAAAAACCTATACACATGGAACATAAAGGCACATTTATCACATACGTTTTAGCTACCTTTTGTATGCTTTGTCGGAAATCGCAGTAGGTCGGAAATGTTTTGACAAATTAAAAAAAAAATGCGATCATGGCATAACATACGCAAAATGTATGAACTTCTAACATAAGTATACACGTTTTAACAGCCTTCTAAATGCTTTTACGGAAATCGGTAGTTCAGAAGTGTTTTGACATAAACAAATTAAAAAAAAATCATTAATACCAAAATTACGTAAAGGAGATATTAAAACATATTCCAAAGATAGGCGAGAACATTGTTCTTGGCTCGTATCACTGATAGGTAGATCAGCAAATAGAATACTGTTTATGAGTAAACTTTGTAATTAGTTATAGACATTTAACAAAATCGGTCCTTCATTATTTAATAATGTAATTGGATAATGTCAAGATATCTCTTCCATTCAGAACCTTTTCTTGGTTTTGGATGAGAAATAAAAGTACTAGAGCTCAGAGTGGTACGGAAGGGATTGTCAGATTTATACTGACCAAAAACAAACGCTATTCCTTCAATTGCCATTTGTGTTAATCAGTAACATCACGAGACATCCTAGCAAATATCTTGGAACTAAAAACTGTCACGTTTTAAGGTTGTAACAGAACAACTGCGCGAAGGCCAAATAAATCTTAGGTATATCTTTCTTTCGCAGGTACAAAATCGCTGACGGTACATGGGTCGGAGAAGAAGGATACTACACAGACCCCAAGCAGACTGAGGAAAGCCTGGTGAAGAAGGGCTGGTACTCATTCGTCGGTGCTGATGGCAAGACCTACACCACCACTTACTGGGCTGACAAGTCTGGTTACCATGCGTTTGGTGATCATCTGCCTACCCCTCCCCCTCCGTAAGTACATTTAAAAACTTTTTCATCTGCTGGTTAGAATCTTGCATTTATAAAAAAGAAAAGTCATAAAAGCTTGAATGTTATTGTGCTAATATAATTTCAGTGATTGTAACTTTATATACATTACTTAAAGTATCTTAAAAACTTAAAAGTTTCGAGCTTATTCATATCACTAAAACTAAAATATCACTAAAACGTGTCGCTACTTGCTTGCGTTTGGGCGCTCCTTGTGGGGCTCCACATCGCTGTCAATGTGGTGAAGTAGTCGACTGCCTCGGGCACCATGGCCTTTCCTGTAGCAGGAGTGCAGGTCGGTTAGCACGACACGCTAGCTTAAACGACATAATCCGTCGTGCTCTTGTCACCGTCATAGGGGTGCCATCCGTCTTAGAACCCAGTGGTTTGGCACGCGACGATGGGAAGAGACCAGATGGTATGACCATAATGCCATGGAAGCTGGGTAGGCCTTTGGTGTGGGATGCAACATGTGTCGACACCCTTGCGCCATCCCATCTTCCTAGTTCAGCGTGTTGTGCTGGCGCTGCTGCTGCAGGTGCTGAAAACTCCAAGCGGCGCAAATACATTGGCTTAGCTAGTAGCTATGTGTTTGAGCCGTTTGGGGTTGAGACCTTGGGACCATGGGGTCCGAGTGCCCACAACGTTTTTAAAGATATCGCCAGGCGACTCTTCAGGTGACCAGAGGGCTGGCCTATTCCTAGGTCAACGAATTAGCATTGCCATACAACGTGGCAATGCTGCCAGCGTTCTGGGCACTGTTCCCGTTGACAGCGATGTGGACGTATTTTTTGACGCCCTATGAATTTTCTCTTTTATTTATTTATTTTAATTTTTCCTGTACATATTGCTAGTAAGTTTTTATTTATAGTAGTTATTAATTAATTAAAAAATATAATCACTAAAACTGAATAATTTTTAAATGAAATTGAAATAGAGTCTTCTGCTTTACAAGAGATTAAAATAATTTTAAAAATGTACTTATTAATAAAATTCGAAAGAAAATAACAACTCGAAATCTTAGAATTATTATGAAATACCTCGCCTCGTGGTTTGTTGTTCCCCTGTTTTCTTGAACAGGGAGGCATGTAGTTGAGTGAATTATAGCCTCAAGTTGTTTGTCAAAGCTCGTAACAAATTGCCACAAATAACAACAAAATAAAACAAACATAAGTTTTGGAAAATTCTCGTGAAAATGAAAGTGTTTCCTGACATTTAAACGACTGTTATTGTTTTTTTTTTTTACTGAACAAAAATGAGCAGCTTGTGACTCATATAATATTGTGTTAATTTTACGAGCATACCAGTTTACTACTGTAACCTGTTTGGTTTTAAAATATATTCAGTTATCTAGTCCAAACAAATAATTTTAAAATAAAATAGTTTCCGTTTCGCATACCGTTACAAACCTAGTTTCTGGTATTATTTACAAACAAATTAGGAAATAGATCCGTTATAAGGAGTCTCTTTATACACGAAAGAAAGACTTCTTTAATAACGGAATTATAGTCTCAGCAACACCTATACTTTAAAAGCAACATTTATTATAACAATCATTCTTCAATGTATATTCTGAGATACATTTAATAGGAGGTCCCAAACTTGGCACAACACAATCTGTATCTTAGTGACCCAAACACAACGTATTGTAAATAAACTAAGTTAATATTTTATGGTGTTCTGCTAGCGCAACAAATATTATTAAGATAACTAAACAAAGAGGTAGCTTTAGAATCAAATAGGAAAAACAATATTCATTACATAGTAATATTAATAAAAAAATATACCAGTACAAGGTGTCAAAGTAAACGAACAATGAACCAAACAAAGACTTTGAATCTAATTACAAAGTCTATTAACATCATGCACCGCTAAACAATCCCACTAAACAGACATATCTCAATTACAAAACCAATGTCTAACACGGTATACAGACACCACCCATTTCAAACATCGAAATGAAAATGGCGATAATACAGTTAGAATACCAAATAATAAATGACATGAGACACCAAACAGAGTTAAGAGAACTGTCCGCCCGCTTGTCACATCAAATCTTTGATTAGCATACAACATTATGAATGGTGGGTCAGAGATGTTAAATAGCTGTTTTAAATGTAGCATTAATCAACTTGTAATAAATTAATAGATGGTGCTGTATTGGATAAATGTTTTGTGTAAAAGGCGAATTAATGGGAAAGAGCTTTTATTCAGACAAACTACAAGGAAATAATTTTTCAAGTTTTGCCGACACACTTTTGGAGTTTGGCGCTTAATTAATTAAACAATTCACACACGGAATAAATATTTTATAGTCTATGGGAAATTGTTCCAGGTTTCAATGTTTGTAGACATGAATTTAAATGTTTGTACTCCACCACGAAACAGGAGTACAAACAAATAAAATTTCGTGAAAATGTCAACTTACAAGGATAGCATCTACTTCTAATCCATTATTGTTTGTCACTAGATACTAAAAGAAACAACGTTGCTCTCGCTAGACATAAATGGGATGAATACAATGTTCTAGAAAAAGGAAAAAATAATTAACGTCTGCTTCAGCGCTTCTCTTTTGTTTCTTTCCAATATCGATTAATTTCTGCTCTAATTGGCACGTCAGTGCGAACTAATACATTGTATACTTGTATATTAAGCCCGGTAGACAGGAGAGTTAGGTAGGGCTGGCAAGAGGGGAAAAAAAAAATTTGGATGGACTTTGATAAAAATGTGGAGTTTAATAAAACACAGTTATCGGAGAATTGAGTTTTTTCGACGGAAAAATAGAAAAAATAACAGAAAAGTCGACAGGGGAATGATAATATGTGAATGCTTAGGAAAGCATGGCGATGATTAAAAAAGGAAAACATTATTCTATTCTTCATTCGTCTGACAGATGGTGCCATACTCGGTTAGATGAAATTTAAATGTGAAATTGCATAGAAATAACTTTGTAGAATAGAAATAGAATTGGTCGTTCTACGCGTGCGTAACGTGTAAATAAAAATCGCGCAAGTGAATAACTATTGCCAGACAGATTTTTATGGAACATTTATGTTATCTTGGCCATAAAAACGACGTTTTTGTCGCTTTATATCTAAAGGCTTTGGTGGGTGACATAATCGTTCAACCTTAAGATGCCTGATAGGGAATTTACTTCGAAAAACTTCAAATTATTAGACAACCACTTTAGGGCAATGTTATTAGACCTTAATTATTTTTTGTTGGTCTGAAAATCAAAAAGATTATAATATGATGACGGCACTGTTGGAGCCGAAGCTGAGGTATTGACTGCTGCGCTCCATGTTGCGGGTTCGATTCCCGCACGCAACAATTATTTATATGCCCTACAGATACTTATTAGGGGTTGTCCTTTTTGTTTATAGAGTTTAAATGTTTGTAAAAGCAAACACGATACAGAAGTTTCCTAGTTTGCGGTAAATTTATTTTTATGTAGTGAAACTAATTTAAAATCTCTTTGTTCCAGTGCCCAGCAACCCGACAAGGTTAAGCCTCAATACGACGAGTACCCGACTCAGACGCAAAAACCAGTGTACTACCCTACTCAGACTCCTGCGCCGGTCAACTACCCAACAAAGGCACCCTACGTACCTCCTCAGCAACCTTTCCAGTCTCCCCAGCAATATTACCCTCCCCAAACCTTCCCTCAGGCACCCGTCGTGCCCTCGGTGCCTACCTATCAACCCCCCCTACAGCAATACTACCCCCCTCAACAGAATTACTACCCACAGCAACCAAACAACCAACTTTAAACATAGTCTTTAAACCTGTGGTATATTAATAAATAAACAGACGACCGTAGAGATTATTTATGTATTAAAAGTGACAATCGCTGTCTTCTGTACATTAAAACGTCTCATTAAATATTTTATTAGTAAAATAAGTGTTGTTAAAGACACAGCTTTCTTGCTCGTAATCGTATTAAAGTAATGTTACCGTGGAAGAGACAGAATCTGTTCCGCAGTAACCGTTAAAGATAATGTCCTCAAAAGTATGGTCGTAAGTATTTTTGCCTGGATATTTAGTATTTTTCGATGAATTTTAATGTACAGAGACGCTTAGCTCTATAGGTATACGAATAATATTACCTCTGAACGATTTTAGTGATGTAAATCGATTCGATCGATAGAGTCAGTGATCTTAGTCACGATTATGAATTGTGAATTCGATCACTGATCGAGGTATGACGGGTTTTGTGATAGTATTGTATGTTCAAAGCCAGTGATATGTGATGTATTGGTAATCAATAAATGAATTTTGTATATAACTTGTTATTTTATTCTGGATCCTGCTCCATTGACAATCATTGTTTCCTTTTTTAGCCTGATGAGAGCATAAATCGATGAATTAGAACTAAGACGACAGAAAAAAATAATAGCTCTACAATAGTTTTACAGAGTTCCTCCGAAAAATATTCAGTTTCCATGTCATTGAGTACACTGATATTATGATAAATGCATTACTTTCAAAGTACTTATCAAAATTATTGGTACAATCACCTGCATGTTGCGTAAAAATACAAAAATAATATTTTCTTATGAATTCCAGATTACATAATTATGAAACATTGAGTACCCAATTAGGACTCTGTACAAACCAATAAAAAAAGGAATACAGTTAAGAGACGACGAAATTTCGAAAATATACTGATAAAAATAAATTAAAAAAATAAAAATCGCATCCGATTCCATTAAAAGATTTTTGATATTGAAACAAAAGTCACATGACAATTTTAACGAGATAAAAGAAAAATAAGTAACCCATTTTCAAGGTATACGATACTGGCAATTTAACGGCGGCAGGTTTAACCAAAATTCTTGAGAACCGGTCTTTTGGGCCATTGACTCGACTTTGACCATTACAAAACTTGCATCACCATACGATCACGACCACGCGAATTCGGGATGACCACATAAAAACCTTCAATTTATCGTGCAATTTATCGAACTCCTGCATCTCTGTATCCGCCTCGGGGGTTTTCGATCCCTTTAATTAATAATAATATTCCCTAACTATCACACAACGCCATCTAGTCCCAAGCTAAGCAGAGCTTGTGTTATGGGTACTAGACAACTGATAAACATACTTATATATTTCTAAATACATACATATTATAGATGAATTACACCCAGACACAGAACAAATGATCGTGCTCATCACACAAACATTTGTCCTGGGTGGGAATCGAACCCACGACCCCCGGCATAGCAGTCAGGGTCACTAACCACTAGACCAACAGGCCAGTCAGATGAATGAATTAATGAAACTGCGTGATTCATTCGTTCTTTTTGTATTTCTTTTCCTTTAGTAACACTTTGTTTGGAGTATCAATCGTTTACTTGCGACGAAAGGGAAATAAATAAACATAGCACTCGTTTACTCACAGTTCAATTAGTTATAAATGTAATTCTAAGCCTCAAAGATAATCAGAACATCGCATGTGTCAATAATAATTCAATCATGACAGTTGTAAAGAAAATTAATCATATATCACCTTTCTATACGACCATCACACAATTTCTGAGGTAATTGACTCGAACAAGTGGAGTTAAAAAAACATTAACGACACGGGTATCTGCACACACACCCCAATACTGTTTACGTAAATTACCCTTCATCAAGACTACCAATCATACGTCGTTCAATGGTGCTTTTACTTTGAAGCCTTAATTGCGAGCCGAGGCAACGCAGTATCGGATACCTGATAAAAACAACAACGGAGCAAAAAGCGTGCAACGTAGAAGAGAAACGTTGTCCAAACGATCTCTTTCACGAATGCCTGGACACATCTCGCGTGCGTATAAATATATGCGGAATTCATTTTCATTACCAGTCTATTTTCCACAAGTGCTATAGTGTGACGTGAAAATTGTTATCAAAAACAATCACAGCTTCAAGAAAAATGAAGCTGGTAAGTGGAAAGTGTTTGTGTCGTTCAGTGAACATGGATTTTTTATTTGGATGGTTCCAAAACGTAAGTTGGTTCTCAAATTAACACACAACCATTATTTTTCAGATACCACTAATAATTTTGACGATAAGTTTAGCAGTGGATAATAAAGCTCATGAACATTTTACTTTCCCACCGCAATTTCAATCCGGTATGTTTACATCGGAGAAAAATCCTTACCTGCCCCCTGAGAATCATACTCCCCTCCCATATTTCCAAATGAATAATTTGAACAAATTACAATTTCCATATCTTCCCCCGACCGCTACTAAGGCACCGTTCGGGTACCCTTCGCCCTTTCCTTTGATAATATCTTCAACACTAAAACCGATCAAAATCGAAGAAGATGATGACGATGACGAAGATGACAAATCAACAACACAGGTCCCACAATACTTACGTAACCAAATGAATCGTACCCAAAGAATGCCGAACCAAATGGCAGAAAGAAGAGAGATGAGACCTATTCCAAAGAGTTTCCAAAATCCTATAGATAGAATAGATACGAAAATGCCATTTCAATTTAACACTAACCCTGATCCTCCACCTCAAAATGGAGGATCGCCATCAGTGACTCCTCGAAGTATAAGCATAATAGACATGCAACGAGAACACAACATGGATCAAATGAAGGCAGCAAGTTATCCTAGCCCTCAATATGTACCACAACCTGGTATTTACATATCTTCTACAACAGAAACCGCGATACCAATTCTACGGTTGTCAAACGAAATGGATTTAGATGGAAGCTTTAGTTATGAGTAAGTAGAAAATGCACCTTTATTGCAATATACTAGCAAGTAGTTCTTCTGCAGCACTAACCATATCCTATTTTAGGGCTTTAGGAGCAGATCAGACCCATTACGTGCAACATAGCCGCATGGAAAATGCAGGTACTGGCAAAGATGAACAAGTTGTAGAAGGTTCATATTCTTATGTTGGAGATAACGGAAAGACATACACGGTCCACTACATAGCAGATGCGAATGGGTTCAGAGCAAGCGGCGATCACTTACCCGTCGCACCACCTGTCCCAGAAATCATTCAGAGGTTTGTACGATTTATTGAAAATATTAAGGTGCTAAAATAATGCAAGACATTTAAAAGGATTCTCTTTGTTTTTAGGGCAATTCAGTACAACCTAGCCGAAGAGTCCAAAAAACCACCTCATTTAAAATCATGGAGTACAGAACAACAGGAAAACGAATTAAGCGAAAGCGAAAAACGTCATCAGTTTGCTGTCGCACCGCCGCGACTCAGCAGTTTGTTTACAGGGAAAACTCCTGAATCATTCTCGCATAGTTTTTCACAACAATCTAACACTCAAAATAATTTAGTAGCCGCAGCTAGTTCACAAAGTCCGGTTCAGGCGGCTATTGACTTCGCAGAACAAATGCAGACTAAACAAAACAGTGGAACAATTTCTCCACAAATAACTTTTCTGGCTTCACAAGGCGCTCACAATCCGTCTATGAACGCACCTCAACAACAACCGATAAACAGAATGTTCACAACTGAGAAACCCACAATGCCACAGATAGTAAATTACGAAGCAAACATGAAAGAGGCTGAACAAGAAAGTAATAAAGCATTGTGGAGATGGCAGTACGGTATTAATGCGAATGCTAATCAAAATACTGAAAAACATTCAATTTCAAGATCATTCGGAGCAGATGACATAGTCATAAACTTCAATGATATGAATTCAGAACAGTATACGAAAATGATACAGGAACAATTAGAACCTAAGATGGAAAAACATTACGAAACACCGCACCAAGATGAAAACCCTTACATAAAAGATAATTATTATCATGATGATTACAAATCAACTCCAGAAAGTGATTATCGATATGCTAACCATAACTTAGAACAAGAAATTCATGTAAGCAATAATGATAATCAATACTCAACAGAAAGAACATCACCTGTAACTCATACAACACCCACCAGCCAACTTTATACAAGTAGAAACCAGTATGATTATCAAAACTATCTACAAAATAACAATGATAACTCTAGACAGTTACAAAATGAAGGCACTCAGACTTCTCGGCCAAAACTTATAACACAGCAACAATTTATTCCTCAGAGTCAAACTGTAACTCAAAATTATAATTATGATGATGAAAATTTTGAGTCAAGAAGAACGAAAATACTAAACACAGATTCGTCTAATATGAATGATAATTTACATGTTATACCTTTAAATTACGAAAAGTATCTTCAATACAATAACAAACCTGAGAAGAAAGAATCTAAAAGCGAACCAAAAATAACTACCACTCCAGAAATCCCTACGACTACCGTAAAGTTGACAGACTATTCAACCATAGGCAGTAATCAATTAAAATTCTCCGATTTTATCGTGCCTGAACATAAAGACGATTTTAAACCACTCTTTAAATATACCGAACCAGAGCCTGAACCAACTACTACAACAACTGAAGCAAACATCGAAAATGCTTTCCAAGAAAACATTTTCTTGAAAAACCTTTTCAGGAACAACAAAAATGAACAAGAAGCAAATAACAACATTAGAGAAGAAAATAACAAAATAAACCTTCAAATTAAACCACTCGAAAAAAGCGAAAAACATCCGAAATTCTTTCAATACCAGGTGAAACCTCACAATGACAACAAAGTTCCAAGAAAGAAGCCAGTAGACATGGCAGACATACTCAATTACATATCCAGAAATCAGTTTGAGTCTAGTAGAATAAAATTACCACCTAAACAACCATCTAATAACTATAAACCAAAGAACGAATTACGTTACTATACACCTGAACAAGTAGAGGATATGATCGAAGATAACCAAAACAGAAATCAGCGAACAATACAGCAGCAAGCAGAATTACGTGGAGTTATCAAAAACTATAAAGTGTTACATCGAAACAATAACTTTGCGAATGCGGAACAAGATGAAGTTGATGGATTAAGAAGAAATCTAAGTCCACCACAAATGAAATCTTTGCCTCCCCTCGGGCGAGCAGGCCCATCAATGAAAAGTTACCTGCCACCGATCTACGTGTAAATTTTGACAAAATCCTGTGATTAATTTAGATGCTTTCGTAATTTTAATGTTTGTTTTGTAAATAACCATTTCATGCATTTATTAGGGTAAGTATTTGCAATAAATGTTACAATTAATAAATGTTTTCTTTTTTTATTTACGTTCCAACAAGTGAACATTTTGCCGCAATCAACGAGGATTACAAGTTCATCATATCATTGCAGATATAATATACTATGTTTTATTGCCAAAAAGTTTATCTACTGAATAAAATAATCACTAGAAAAATTTCAGGATATAATTCCACTATGAGACATCCACCAACCTACATTGGACCTGCGTGTTGGACAGTGGCATGACACATTAATTTTCACAGAGGAGGCCTGTGTCCTATAAGAGTGTAAGGAAAATTATCATCATAGTATTTCCTTCCGCACTTGTTTCAAAAATTAACCGACAGGAACAAACATCAAATTTAGATAACATTTATGTATTAATTCACATTACCTATACCCTATCGTTGAGTCTAAAGTATTCATTCAGCCGTTCTGAAGTAATTGGGTAACAAACATCCATTCATCTATACAAACTTTCGTATTTATAATAATAGTTTAGATTCAGGCCCACGCAACACTCCCCTCACAGAGAGGAGGCCTGTGTCCCAGCTGTGGGAACATTAATAGGCTGATGATGATGATGATGAGGTCCACGCAAAGCAAAATCAACAACTTTGTTAACCACAACACAAAGTAACTAGAAATTAACTAAAGATCTTGACGCTGAAAGCATAAGTAAAGATCGCGTGCGCATCTCAGATGCATCATCTCGCCGTCCGTACTGAAAGCGTAACGAGAGAAAACTTTCCAAGAATCATCCGATCCATTATCTTCTAATCGATGCTTAGAATGAGGATAAATCTTTGAGTTAGCTAATTAAGACGGACATTTACGTTGACATTATGTTTAACATTGACGAGAAATACATTCTTTCTCACACAGTTTAGTTTTCAATGTATTTCAGACGGTGCACAATTAAGCATATTAGACACGACACTTATAATTATGGATAGAACTCGCCCATTCACTTTTATCAACTGCATTGACGTTCTGTCTGGTCCCTAATTAAGGTATACCTAGAACAGGCCAGCCTTAGAATTTCCGGAATTTGGGACACTGGCCTCCGCTCCATGTGGCCGTCATGTACACGCTGGCCCAGTGTTTTTGGCAGATGTAACATGTCTACGTATGTTTGAACATAAGGCCAGGCCCGGGTCCACGAAGTGTAGTGTTCCATGCTCGGCTCAAGAAGATGTCAGCAAACCGACGGACCGTCTGTACACTTAAGTGCGATCCTGGAACGCAAGCGGGTAAAAGGCTACAGGAGGAGCAGGATGGATTTTTAGTCTTTAAGCATCGGACAGCCCGTTACGCTCCACTTAGGATGGGTGGAATCATTTGATCATATTTTATCACCCAAAAAAAGGCCTGTTGCATATGTTACTATCTGGCCCCTAATGCTTGACGTAACCAGGTACCTATGTTTGGAACATTTTAATAAGGTTTACCATTTAGTTAGCCCTTGTCAATAGATACTGCACCCATCATCGTTGTCATAGAAGGAGTTTGCTGATAACTTACTATGGTATTGAAACCGACGTCATCAGTGATGAATATTTGAGCAACATTACTCAAGAGGAAGCATGAAGATAGCGTTTGAAAATCATTCTTTGCCTGTTTAGGTTATAGAAGCAATGGAATTTCCAAGCTATGACTAGTAGGTACAATGTAGGAGTCATATTTATTTTTTTAACTATCTTTAGATATCTCGCTTTTAATTTATTTATGAACTTACAAAATCAACTGCACTGCAAACGTGTTGATTAAATGTCTAAAAAACCTGTGAGCTCGTCTAGAATTCAATAAAGTTACATTTCAGCTATGTGGATCTCCCTGAAATAGAGCAAAACGATGTAACACAAACATACGCCTAAATTATGTTTGCAGATATTTTCAGAGAAAGCGAAATACAATTTTAGGAAAATATGTTTAAGTTAAAATGTGAGCTTTTTCTCATAGCCTGTTCTCTCCCACGCCTAGACAATATATTAAAAAAATCTACTACGACAAAACATCATAACAAAAATCTCAACAAAAGTACAAAATGTATTTTCTAAAATACTGTCTCTATTCTAACAAATGGAAATAATGTGTTTTCTTGATAAACTGAAATATGAAAACACTAAAAAGCAAAGGGTACGTTAATCTCGACAGCTTGTCGACAAAATTAAAAAAAAAACAATATTGCTTAATATAACAAATGAAAGTCCCCGGACACAACACAACAGTAGTCTAATAGTCTATATTGTGTGGCAGAAACCTATTAAAAACCCTATTAAGTTGTCTTTCAAACCCATTGTGTTTCATTGTTGTTGAAAGCTTTGAGGGAGCTAAATATAAAATACATAATATATACTAAAGCAATTCAGTTCTAGTCTGGATAAGTTGATAAATTTTCGGAGAGATATTAATTAATCGAGCAAAGACTGCGGTACTTATAATTCTGCAAAATATCTTTTCATGTATTAAATTATTACTTTGATGGTTGGATTCAGGTCATCTTCTTAAACAATGGCCAGAAACTACAAAACACCACCTGCTACGGTCCGTCATTGTATTTTATACTATCAGGAAGGAATACCTACTACATAGATATAAGATAATTATTATCATACTTTTCAATTTTCTCACATGTAATATCAACATATGTATATCCAAGCTTAAGTTGGTAAGTAAGCATCCAGATCTCTCATTCCAAAACCTGTCTTTTTTTTTCAAAAGGGTTTTTATTTCATAAAAACACATACCTAACTTTGAAGGATTTTAAAAAGAACTTGTACACTTTCTAGAACTTGTAACTTGAACACAAGATTCATATTTTTTTTAAATGCCTACCCAACATCATAATATGACCCAGTTCTCTATGCAAAAACAATTAGATTTTATTCAAATGCAAAATGAATCATAACTTAAACTAAGATGCGCAAGGTTGTATAAAAGAAAAGACAAAAGGCAGTCCCTAATTCAAGCCAAAGTCTTCAAAATCTCGCAAACCACCGAAACTTCTTATTGTGATTCAAATTACGTGGGTTTGCTTTTATTTCAAACTTAATTAAACAAAAATCTACCTCCTCATTAAACATTCGTCTTGGTGTAACCCTGGATTTCCATGTCGTTTTATTTTCATGAGCTCAAAAATCCACTCTATTTTCAACTAGATAACGTTTCTTTTAAAATTCCTGTTAATTCTTTGGACCAAGTTATGTTTTTGGTCTACCACAAGGCTCACTTTTGACATTCGTACAACCTTTTTGATTTCATATAATTCTTTCAAGTTTATAATGAACTTTAATGACTAATTTTATGTTATGAGTTTATGAGTGAAGAAAATTGCTTGTACAAAAGAAAATTGCTTGGACACGTCGGTGCTCCGCCCAAGCTGGGCAGTCTTGCACCGTATGCTCCACCGTGTCCTCCGGGCGATCTTCGCAGTGGTGGCACCCAGGCGTCTCCTCCTTTCGCATCAGACACAGGTACCTCCCGAAACTTCCGTGTCCGGTGAGGACCTGCGTCAAGCGGTACGTCAGGACGCCATGACTTCTCTCCAGCCACTCCTCAAAGAGGGGTCTTACCGCCGCAATTGCGGCGTGCCCGACCCAGATGACCCTAATAAAAGTATTCATACATAACACATAATTATTTCTTTGCGTTCCCAGGCAAGTTTTTTAAAGACTTCTTAAATTTTACCGACTACTTAAATTTCGACTCGACTCGACTCGTCGACTACTTAAATTTTACCAGTCAAAAAGACCGTAATTGGGCCCAAAACCTATTGCCATCCACCAGATATAAATCCAGAATCCGCAGCTGCTTCTTAAATGTTGTTTTTTTTAAACACGTTTCCATTATTTTTCAACACACCGAGACGCGACGCTATGTGTACAAATCAAATCCTTCAAAAATAAAACTAAGGAACTTCATATCGGTCGCGGAACTTATTCCATCACCGTGACCCCGGTAAATAAAGGACTATTGAAGGACACCGTGGATTTTAGTCAGTACAAGTCTGACAGTCGCTCCCGCCCTGCCCAGGGTGGGAGGACTCATTTGATGATTTTGCGACGTTAAAAAAAAAGGAACTTCATATCAAAGGACCCAAGACATTTCTGCAGACTTTATTAGAGCCCTATTTCCGAACCTAATATTAACAATGGCGCCCCCTTTAATAATATCAACATTACACTTCGCTGCATCTGCACAAATGAACACGTCAGGTGGCGTTATTTTAAGCCCTTTCTCCATTGTTCCAATTAGCAGAACGCAAACCTTTTAGGATTATAAAGCCGTCAATGAATATGTGCTTTATAACGTGAGGTATTCCTCGTAGCGCTCCTGTTTTGAAGCGCGCCTATCTAAGCGCTACTGTTTCATTCCTCTTTCCGCTCCCAAAAGGAGCGCTTAGAGGAACGATTAAAAATATTAAAATTTATTTCCTCGTAGCGCTCCCATGATTAACCTTCGGATAGAGATGGGACTATACTAACTGAAATTATCGATAATAACTAGATAATAAGTAGAACACATTGTTATAATATACAACTAGCGGCCCGTCCCGGCTCCGCACGGGTTTGGTTTTTATTTTGTTTGTTTTATTGTAAATCCTTTAGTCCAGGGTTTTTCAACCTGTGGGTCGCTAAGCCTCTTCAGGGGGGTCGCGAAGCTTCTCTAGAGGAGTGGTTAAAAGTTGAGAACCTTACATTTATCAAGCTCTATTTCAATTTAATATGCTAAAGTTTTTCCGCCTCGCTACGCTCGCCCATTAATGAAGGGTATGCTTGTGAAGGTAAAAAGAAGTCAACTTTTTTAGGTCACATTTCAATGAAAACTTGTCTTATGTTGGTGTAGAAATAGTAGATTTACTGTCACATGCCGCGCTCACTCTTCAAGTCTTTAATTTCTTTATCTCGCTTTTAGATTAAAACTTGTTTTGTCGTACTACGGAAACGTTTAACTTTTAGAGTACTCTGCGTTCAATCTTCTTTGTAGATTTGGCTTTTCATAGTCCAGAAATCTATAAATTTTCGAGCTCGCTGCGCTCGCTATTGAAAATATGTTTTAAGTTTCCATGACCGAATGACCTCGATTTTTATACATAATTCATTTTTCAATAATGCTTTTGTGGAAACTACTATTGAAAAATGAACTACGCAGCGAGCGTACTCCTACCGTTTACGAACTTAAAAACTTATATTTGTAGTACAAAATTAGTGTATACTCCTGTTGAGTTTTTCTTCTAGAAGGCGGTGTGGAAATATCGGTGTACAGTTATTCGCACTAGACAGTTTGTTTAATTCATATTTGGGGCGTCAAGCTGTACAGGCCCAGGGCGCCGACAATTTTAAATTACGCCACTGCTTGTAGATCATAAAAATATTTGCAGGAGTCGTACCAGCAACACGCAGCGCAGCAGTGCAATCGCTCAGCCACTTTGCTAACCGTGCCGTCAAAATTGAATGCTTGAAAAAAGCAACGGGTAGGGGGTCGCGAAATATTTCTTCATACTAAGGGGGTCGTGCCATGGAAAAGGTTGAAAAACCCTTTTAGTCCACGAAATAGATGAATATAATCTGCCGACATATGTTTATTATTTTTTTATTGTTTAGAAAGCTTATGATTTCTTTCCATTATGTTTCACATTATTACCCTCCCTGCACACCTCAATGTTTTGTCGGAAGTTTTTCGTAGAATTGTGGCAATGAGTTGTCTATCGTTTACGTCAATGGTAGAATTTTAAATGACTTTCTTTGTCCTAGGCGGGGCGAGAGAGTGTCAGACTCTTACTGACTAAAACCACCTACTGACTAAAATCACCCGCTCTGTCTGAGCCGGGACCCAGTAACGTATTGCGCTCATACACATAAGAGTGCCGAAAGCAAAATGATATAGATTTCTGGACTATGAAAAGCCAAATCTACAAAGAAGATTGAACGCAGAGTACTCTAAAAGTTAAACGTTTCCGTAGTACGACAAAACAAGTTTTAATCTAAAAGCGAGATAAAAAAATTAAACACTTGAAGAGTGAGCGCGGCATGTGACAGTAAATTGGAAATAGTACTATTTCTACACCAACATAAGACAAGTTTTCATTGAAATGTGACCTAAAAAAGTTGACTTCTTTTTACCTTCACAAGCATACCCTTCATTAATGGGCGAGCGTAGCGAGGCGGAAAAACTTTAGCATATTAAATTGAAATAGAGCTTGATAAATGTAAGGTTCTCAACTTTTAACCACTCCTCTAGAGAAGCTTCGCGACCCCCCTGAAGAGGCTTAGCGACCCACAGGTTGAAAAACCCTGGACTAAAGGATTTACAATAAAACAAACAAAATAAAAACCAAACCCGTGCGGAGCCGGGACGGGCCGCTAGTTGTATATTATAACAATGTGTTCTACTTATTATCTAGTTATTATCGATAATTTCAGTTAGTATAGTCCCATCTCTATCCGAAGGTTAATCATGGGAGCGCTACGAGGAAATAAATTTTAATATTTTTAATCGTTCCTCTAAGCGCTCCTTTTGGGAGCGGAAAGAGGAATGAAACAGTAGCGCTTAGATAGGCGCGCTTCAAAACAGGAGCGCTACGAGGAATACCTCATAACGTGTCTTATTAATTTGTTTGGTAGGATACACAGTATTAAAAATTACAGGAAGAAAATTGATTTTCAAAACCGTAGAGGACAAATCTGTACCTTTTTTTTTGTGGTAAAATTATCAAATAATTCCTCCCACCCTGGCAGGGCGGGAGGGACTGACAGACTTGTACTGACTAAAATCCACGATGTCCTTCTTTATGGTCAGGGGTCACGGTGATGAGAAATATGAAGTTCCTTAGTTTTACTTTAGTTTTTAATTTTACTTAAAGAAACTCCGAGCAAAGAGACAGTAGTGTTGCCCCAAAATCCAATTCACCCAATACAGATACAGTAACCATTCCCATATACCTAAGGTTCTCAGACACTAAAGTATATACCCATACAGTAATGTAACTTCTTTATCTTCTTTATCTTTATCTTCTTTATCTTTATCTTTACATATAATAAAATCGTAGAGCTGTCATTCCTGTACATTGAATATTTTTTTCTTTTTGTATTTTTTTCGAGATAAGGGATCGATTTGATGCCAGATCAACTTTTATTTTTTTTCGAAATTTTTTATGTTTTTTGATTTGATCTATCTCCGAAACTACTGTAAAGTTGTCGATCAAATTTTCCTCAAATATTCCTAATAATATGCTTCTCTTAATATGCTATGTATTATTACGCTATTTTAATGGGAGATGAGCAATTTTGAATTTTGTTGTTTTTAGATGTTTGTTGATTATTGGAAGCTAAACCACTGGATATTATTTAGTCAATTTTTCCTCAAATATTCCTTAAACTGCTGTTCTATTAATAGGATATGTATAATTACGCTATTCCCCTTGGGGGATTAGCAATTTTATAATATGTTGATTTTCAGTCATTGTTGACATTTGTACAAGAACCGCTATTTGAAAGTCAATGTCAGCGTACTAGCCAGTCCGGTCGGTAACCTGCTTGACTTTCGTGCAAGGAGTCTCTGGATCGAATCTCGCAGTTTTTTTTTCTCTTTTTGAGTTTTTTTTATTCGTCCTTAGAGTTTTAAATAATTAAAAAAAAAATGTGCATACTTTTGTTTCAATATTATTCGCGGTTTTAAATAATTATATTTTTTTTCAATACTTCTTTAGGATATAAATCTACACCGATTTAAATTGTAGGTAGTAAGTTGGATATTTTTTTTAATTGTACCTAATTGTTTCGAGGTGTGGAATTTTAAAGATTAGAAAAAATCAGGGCCTATTTTGTGTTTATTTATGTTTTGAATTGGTGCTCAAACCAGTGCATAGATTCTGTTTTAAACGACGACAAGTTGTACCCATCGAGTCAGATAATTAGTTATTTTTAGGTATCACGCGGTATGCTAAAGGGAGAAGAGCAATGCTATCGTACGTTCAATTTGCAGCGATACTGTAAATCGACCCAAAAATGATAGTCTAATGTTTAAATAAACACGGTTAAGGACATTTCCTATGCAAACTATGTACCTAGATATAACATTATTGATCTAAACTAATAATAAAAATCCAAGTATGTTTGTTTTTTACCTTTTCACGCATTAATACCTACTGAATCGATCGTCCCAAAATTTAGCATATACGTTGTCAGGAGTATAGACACGGATATAAGGTATCTTTCATCTTCGGGATGTAACAGTAACAGAAGAGAGCTGTTTCCGAGAAAACAATTACGTTCATATTCCAGATGGCGCCACACGATCCGTATTGTTTCTCAAATTCTAAAAAACGCAAGCGAAGCCGCGGGCAAACACTAGTATATAAATAAAGGCTGGAAAACAGTGCAGACACACAACCGGCGCACAATACGCGCCTCTGATTGCGTCGCGCCAGACTACGCAAATTACATCGTATATTGTAGCAAACCTCATTTGTATGATACCGTCTACTCCTAATCTTGGACGGTAACCTAAGATTGTGTAGACGGTAGAATGTGAGCAGTGGTGGCCCAGTGGTATCGGCCCCGACTTACGAGTTGTAGGTCGTGGGTTCGAATCCCGGCAGGCGCATTACTTTGTGTAATTTATTTCATCACCACTGCTCTCAAAACGGTGAAGGAAAACATCGTGAGGAAACCGGCATGTCCTAGAACCAAAAAATCGAAGACATGTGACATCCACCAATCCGCACTGGGCCCGCGTGGTGGATTATGGCCTACCCCCTCTCACAGAGAGGAGACCTGAGTCCCAGCAGTGGGAACATTAATAGGCTGATGATGATGATGATGAGAATATGATTCTGGTTTAAGAGCTCGGGGAGTTCTACACCATTTTCAATTCGGCTTCAATAGGTTTAAAGCCGATCGGCAAAACTGACAATCGATGATGTAGACGCTGAATTAGATAAGTTGACAACAACGAAATAATTCGAAAAAAAACCGAAGATGAGTAATGTTTGCCTCTAGTCAGCGTTGCGTCTGGAAATGCTGAAGCAAATCTGATTGATACATGGGTTGATTCTAGATGATTCTTATAAGACGCAATATTTCCAATTCTTGAAGTTAACACAAAATCAGCTGAACATGTAACCCATCAAAGCTCATTCATCGCCAAGAAGGCAATTTTAGGCCATTATATCAGTCTATTCGTTTGCACACCAAAACATGGTCGCTGAAGCCCGAATACCTAACACCAAAAAAAAGGAAACAAACATCCATAAACTAAGTTGCATACCATAAACATCATCTTATCAAACCCGCATCGATTCGAACCGCATTGGAAAGGACATCAAAGTGCTTACACAAATAGATAGAAGAACATACGGAAAATATGTAAATTTTAATGCTGAAGTATGTAAGATCAAAGTGGTACAGGAGCCGACTGATTTTCGCTCGGCATCGGTATTGCCTCGTGTTTCCCTTTTTTTTTTCTTTGGATTATGAAAGCTCTCTTCATTTCCACTGCTTTTAAAGTTGCGTTGTGATGTGGTGGGTGGATTTCCGCATTTTAACGGTTGTATGTATAGTATTTTTGTAGTATCATGTTGACAAATCAAAGAACAAGTTTTTTTTTATATAGCTATATTCCCGACTATGTTTTTTTAATACTTTACGTATACTATAATTATTGGATACCGACAATATAATAGTCAGATCAGTAATTATCTTCATATCGCTTTATGGTCTACTGGAAGCTGGGGGCTATATTTACGAAATAATGTTTGTATTATTGAAACCTATAGTTAGCAAATTCAGCAAAACTTTTAAACCCTCTATTCCAACAATGGAAGAAAGAATGGAGGTGCATGTACTTAGCAGTGGTATAATAATACCAATTATGAGTGTACAGAACACCCAAAAACATACAAAACCGACATATTAAAACGCATCGTAATAACACTTATCCCAACTTTAAGTTCTCATAAAACCGTATCTATATACAAACGGACGGCACATAATAGTTTTAGGGATCATTATCTGTTATAACAAGAATCTATTCCCGTTTATTGACTGTTAATCATTAAACCCATTAGGGGTTCCGTAGGAGCGCAACGATCAAACTTTGCCTATAACGGTTATGGCCAACGTGGCCACAAAGGTTATGTAATGTGGTTTTGTCGTGTCGAGGGCTATTTTGTGAAGTTAACGCCATAATTTTACCCTTTTCAACACTTTCGGCAAAGTTCCGGTAAACAAGACTGGGTAATGTTCCAGAATGTTCGCCGTTTTCAGTAATTATAAAAGTGGAATTTCTAAAAGTTCTAGACTTGAGAATAATAAATGTAGGCACTTCAATAAGTACATAATTTACCGAAATTAATCTTTTCTGTCTTGTTACGACGAGAAAGTTTGGAACAATGTAAACACGTTGTTTTGTTAAAACTTAGTCGTCTCTAGATATTCTAGACTTGGCAACAGAATATTAAACAAGATTAGCAATAACAGCAACATATAGTACCGTGGAGACAAATTCAAATGACAGAACATCACCTCACCTGAAGTTGAGCTTGATTGATGATGATGATGAAATTGGTATGGAAAAGGGTAAGTTAAATATACAGGGCTAATCAGAAGCTTAAAAAAATCATCTTACTAACTTTTTTCTTACTGTAAGTAACTGCTAAAGTTTGGATAGATGATTAGTGAAAAGCGCATGAAAAATATAGATAGGTATAACTTATAATAGGATACCTTTTATCCCGGTATTGTTGTAAAACTTAATTTATGATAAGCTACTGTGAGCCCCTTAGAGGCCAAGACCGAGGTATTTCTTTAGAAGAAGACCCATTTAAAGATATACTGTCAGGAGAACAAATAACAATTTAAGTAAAATGACAAATCATTATAGACCGGAAGCCAGACCAAAATATCGTTAGTGATTTCTTCTCAAGCCATAATTAGTAGACTACATAAGGGAGTCGGATCATAAAGATTTGTGGAAGTCAGCTGCTGTTCCGTTGGTGGGATAAGCAGCAATAGCCGTTCAAACACGTAGAAAAAATAATATTTTTTTGTCATTTCCTCCCAACCGAAACCTGGTTTATATTGAAGATTACCTTATTTCACGAAGAATAAAACCAATCAGCTGTCTGTAACATGGTGGAATACACGTCTGCTGGTCACTCGAACATGTAATTTTTTATATTATTTTCAGTGATTTCCTCTCGACTCAAATTTTACCTGATGAAAGTTTACATGAAGATATGGATAAAAGCAAACGTCAGCTGGCTGTATCTCGGTGGAAAGATCGTAAAATAAAATATGAAGAAACAAATATTTTATTAAATCTGAATAACTAAACGTAATTTATTTGCAATATCAAAACGGACTTAAAGGGAAACGAGTGTCTGTCATAATGACACATAGAAGAAGCCATAAAAAAATATTATTTGGAAAAAAAACTTGTGTCATCCTTAATGTCTAATCTTGTCAAATCATTCTGCTGTCATAAGGTTTCAAATCAATATTAAATGATTTTGTTGTTGTATTTCGTTATTTTGTTCAAGTTATGGAACTGTTCTTACTGGAGTGAATAAGTAATTGACACCCTGATCAAGAAGGTCCGTTAACCGGTTCAACAGAATCAGAAGGATTCCCGCACGATCTTCAATGATGAGACAAGGCTCTCGCTTGGAGATTACGTGAAGAGCTTCTCGATCCGGCTTGCATTATGAAGAAATTCCTATCTTTGAGGTCCGAACTAGATATCCATTGATATATGTTTCATAACAACATGTTTATTTTGTATTTTTAATTGTTTTATATGTAATGTAAATGAAAAATGTAAATGACAATAACATCAAACAATGAATCAAGCAATGATTGGGGGTTTTCTTTATAGAAAAGCTTTTTATTTCTTATACTTTTCACTAATTGAGAAAATAAATCAATAGACCCATTTATACGTTTTTTCAAGAGTTCATTATGATCGTTTTGCATATTCGTGCAAAGAATGGGCAGAGAACCTTAGGCCCATCGCATACGGCGTATTCTAAACGCGCAGAAGACGCGCGTTTCAGGAACGCGCCTCTTCGGCGCCGTAGACGTTGATTTGTTATTGCGTTTGGATTGATGATACAAGCGCGCGTATAAAGAAGCGGAGTAGAGGAGAGAGTCTTATATGTATGAGTTATTAAGTAATCGTTCAGACATAACCGCGCGGTTAGTCAACCGCCAGAAAATAGAATCGCGCTGCTCCCGCGCGTTTCTATTACTATGGAGTCTTTACTTTGCGTTCAGTTGCGTGGCGGATACCGCGCGGTTAGCACATCACAGCTCGTGAGTTTGGCACGGTTCGTTTCGACACTGAACTGTTTATTGATGAAGTGGAGAAGAGAAATGCAATATGGGATATTCAGTGTGAGGATTACTCAATTAAACTATCATAACCAAGCTTGGCAAGAGTTAGTGGAGATGATAAATAAATCGATTTTTCGCTGATCTCCTTTTTCAAACGGACGTTATCCCTGTACGATAATCACATATAACCGCCGGAGTCTGATTGCATAACAATTTTGCGGTTTCGAACCGCGCGATTCATGAACGCGCGGTTTCCGCAAGTCTGTACTAGCCCTTAGTCCTGCTTGTACAATAATTTTCAAAGTATCAGCTGACGACCTTTCCACCGAGATACAGCCAGCTGACGTCTGTTTTTAGCCATTTCTTCATGTAAACTTTCATCAGGCAAAATTTGGGTTGAGAGGAAATCACTGAAAATAAAATAAAAAATTACATGTTCGAGTGACCAGCTGACGTGTATTCCACCATGTTACCGTCGGCTGATTGGTTTTATTCTTCGTGATACAAGGTAATCTTCAATATAAACCAGGTTTCAATTGAGAGGAAATGACTAAAAAAATATATTTTTTCTACGTGTTTGAACGGCGATTGCTGCTTATCCCACCAACGGAATCGCAGCTGACTTCCACGAATGTTCATGATACGACTCCCTCATGTAGTCTGCTAATTATCGCTTGAGAGGAAATTGGTCACGGACATCTGTTACGGGCTCCCGCTCTATTATCATTGAAATGCATTTTGATTGGCTTACAAAGGAAATCGATATATCCAATCATGCTCAAGCATAAGAGATTATTATTGACGGCTTCATTGGAGCTTCATTTATACACACTATATCGTCTAATCCTTCAAAGATTTTGCAGCCATCTTGTAAGAGAGTCATCCTGTTATTGAATTGTAACAAAGCTTCGAGCTATCCTTAAAGATCTGTAAGACCCCTCATTCATGATTGTATTGTGGCTAAGCCTATATCGAACCTAAGTTCATTAGAAAATGCGACTCATGCAGGTGTTCAATACAAAGGCAAAATAAAGAACTTTTTGAAAGGAAGACAATTTCTTGGTTTCATACTCGTCTAAAGCTTGTTGTACTTCCTACAAATACTTAGTTCACAACTACATCAATCAATACAGGTATCGGCAATTAAGAATGCACATCAAAGCACATCGATATTCGCCGAATATCTCTTTCCAAGATTATGCTTGCAGAGAGCAAAGCATCATCTTCCTGCCTTGGGGCCTAGTTGCACTGTGGGAATGAGACAGAGTTATACAAGTCGTCTAGCGTCTCGCTCTCACAGTGGAACTACTCTCTCTTTAACATATCTTGGTAGGCCACCTTATCGTTTTTGAGGGGGTCGGCGCTACATATTTATTCTTCTATTATCTCCTTTTATCAGACGTCACGTCATCATTAACTTTGTTTCTCACAAAATGTTTCCAAGCGTCTGTCGGTTGATGTGAGTTTCTTACTGACAGTACTCTACGAGCCTTTATATGAACACCTAAGGACTATCTACAAATACTCCAAAACAGAGTGACATAAACTTTTCAATGGCTTTATGTCAGTCCCAAACATTTTGGTTTTCACGTCATTGTTGTCTCTAATTGAATGTCAGACCCTCTAAACGGCCTTTGAATTAAATATATTCAAAAGTTTCCGACACATTGCCTCCCAAGTGACAAAGAGTCGAACAACATTGACAAATACCCGCGACATGTCACCCATGTCGTGACTTTTCCCCTTTTCCCCCTTCCAGCCAGATTTGGGCCTTCCCGGGATTTACTGTAACAAACTTTACCAATATAGCCGGAATCAATTTACACGCGTTCTTTAAACAAATACGAGTCGATCGTGTTGATGCTCCGAAAATCCTATGGGCTTTGTTACTTCTACAAAAGGGTATATTGAATTCCAGTTAAGCATTCCGTTTTATGAGAATTCTGGAGAAATTACTGAAATAAGTTACATAGTTAGTTAGGACTTTGGAACATGCATGATGTTTAGTCTTAAGTTATTACTGCAATAATTTCTTAGTCACTATAAAAATGCAAAACCTACATCGTTATTCTTATTCTGTGAACAGCCTACGTGTGTTCTAACTTTGAAAACACACATAAGACGAATGAAGTTACTGAATAAGGCAAAACGGGTGCACATAGCCAATTCAACTACTAAGAGCGAGTTCAACCCCAACTAAACTACAGCAGCACTTCTAACTTCTAAACCAAATTCAAGAACTGTCAGATGTAATCATATTTTAATTCCACCTTCAGAGGCCTAAACGTGCTCATTACGGCCTCATCAGTCATTCCCATCCGTCTGAACTAATTCTAAAAGTGTCAAGTGTTCTCATTACCATTAAATTATGGTAATGACGTTTGACATCAATCGTGACAAATATTATGAAACGTTGTCATAACTTCCACAAAAAAATAACTCGAAAAAACTTTAATATTCGATATTAGTTCCTGATTGACCATTGTTTAAAATATCTGATTGGACCGTCGCAGCAGTTTTTTCATTATTGTTCTAGTTTATCTCAGCTGACTATAAATCATACTCATAGTAAGTATATCACATTTAATTCTGCTGTTATGTCTGACTACGAATCATGACCATAATATGAGTCTGAATTGCGTCATATATCATCCACCACATAAACATCATTTTGAAACAAACCTACAGCACTCTTGCACCACGACAACTCCAGATAGCCAGAATCAACAGTGGCAACCACAGAAAACCGCTGCGAAAATCAAGCTCGATAAAGTCCCGCAGATTTAATTTAGCAGTCTTGGTGTATGGTGGTTATCTTACACCTTGTTTGTTAATGTTTAATTGTTGTGAGTACGCGCCGCGACCCAGGTTAGGGAATTTGATTAAGTACAACGATGTATACAGTTACGCGGATTTATTGGTACTAAAGTAATAAATTGACAATTAGGACGCGCTGCATCGCATCGTGAGTGCAAGCGTCAGCATTATTACTAAACAATACAAAATGTACGGGTTTGCTCGTACACTTGGATTCCGCAACGAAACACGCCAGAGTAGGCAAATACGTAATTTCCACTTTCCTCCATGGCATGGTAATGTTTGTTGATGAAAGAGTATAATAATAATGCTCATTTGCCCTAAAATAAGCACCTGATGTGATCTCTCTGTCACAGACGAATATGCCGTAGAAGTGGCAATGTTCTGGGTCAAAAAAGTTTAAAAACTATCGAGCCAAGGAAATGAGAAAGGAGATCAAGGAATGAAAGTTGATGACTGAGAACTTATTTTTAGACATAGATTTAGAAGTAATTATGAAAATCGATATGGAAAAAAATGTGTATAGCGAATTGTGCTGAAAACAATATAGTTGGTTTTCAAATTGAAGCTATAAAGGAAAGTTTAAAGAAAGTATGATCAAATAAATGTAAATGTAATATAATTATTATCAAATAAAAAAATGGTATGGTCCGACAGTGTTTTATTTTTCCTTAACACATAAATACTCTTGCCCACTATGACTCATATGAAACCTAAACCTAACCGTGTAGCTATCTCCTAAGTATACATCGGTGCCCAAAAAACTGGTCCGCCCGCAAAAACTAAGAGCAAGATAACATCTGAAGTCAACACCGACAGAGACAATGTAAATCAGAATAACTTATAGTTTGTACGATCTTGAACCTCAAACGGTTCGTGTGAAACCTCGTGTGTTTGCACGGTTAAGTGGTTTCTAACACATGATCATATATTTTAGGTAAGTACTAGTGATCCGCCCTGACTTCACACTGATTTTATCGCTTGAGAAAACATTGAGATATCCATACTTAATATTCTAAGGCTGAAGAGCGCCGTCCCATAAAAAAATTTAATACCGACAGAGGAGTATGATGAAGGAATGAACGAGTCATATTGCGTGTCTGTTTTTGCTTGAAATCTTACTGTAACATTAACCAATCAAATGTGGTTAAGGCAAGGTACTGAGAGACGTCTTCCAGAAAAAAGTTATTGAGAATTTCTTTGACAATCACCTAAAACCTAGCCAATACAAGTGTATTAAATGTGAAGTTATATCTACAACAGTTGAATCGCTTGAGATCCCCGAAGGGTAAGAAAAAGGTAAGCTTCGTACCCAAAGTTTTATAAGGCCGATGTTTACTCCCATGTGACGGGTCGGGAATATTGCTATGTGATTGCTGTTTATTGGGTACGATTCCAAAATAATATAATAAATATTATATCAGTACCTACGTAAAAAGTTGAAAAACTAAACCTAAATCAAACTATCTAATGGTTTAAATGTAAAAGTTTGGTTAAATGGCTGATGTTTGTAACTCAATCATGTCAGAACGGCTGGACGGATCATGATGTGGGGCTCAGAGATATATAATAACGTATCCGTGGGATAGCTAGTAACTGATAAAAACAAAACTGAAAATAAGAGCATGGTATTCTGGCATTAACCTCATAAGAATCCCTTTTCAATCAGTGAAGAAGGTCTACCTGTAACTTCAGACAAGCGCCACCCTAAAAGAAATCCCTATGTAGTAGGTAGATAGTGTTGATACACATACAGTTCCTATAAGACATAGGTACCCAATATCACCTCGACGAGCACCGCCTAAAATTGCCAATCCATCTAAGCGTGAGATGCATATAGGCAACAATGCGCACCTAGGGACAGGGGATGGATGCAATGTCATCACTGCGATTAATTAGTGGAAAATGAACATCGCACGACTCGACATTTTCAATTACAACCCGTATCCGAAACTGAACTTGATTACAGTAGCCGAAGGGAATAGTCGAGCGATTTTAATGCGTATTTTGTAATCGAGTTAAAAACTACCCAGTCGAATGATTAACGGATTTTAAAGAGGTGCTTAAACAGGATTTTTGACGGTTACGGCCCGTTTGTCGAGTGTTTATAAAATTTGGAGTGAGAGATTTTCATTTAAGGAAATGGGTAGGCAAAATCTCGCATCGTTTTTTTTTTACCTTGACATTTTTCTTAAAGTAACAGTAATTGAAATATAGATAAAAGGAGGATCGGTATTTATATGGCCAACGAAAATAAGCAAACACAAAATAAAAAATGTACCTAAAACCAGTAAACAGCAATAAACTGAGTTCATTGCTATTGCTACATTAATAATACCGGAACCGTTTCATAAAAACAGTAAAGAAAACCGTTAGACGTTTATTAAATATCTACACTGAAGGATTCACACACTTAACCAAAATCTGAATTTAAATTACGAAAATTCCATCCGAAGCTACCCACTCATAGAAAGAACTAAGTCTACCTGTACATGTTAAAGCGACTCATGGTACAGAATGTTCCAAGTTTTCTCATAACGAGAGTGGAGAGCTAGCTTTAAGCCCTCACTGAGTAGTGTTGCTACAGTTTTTGTAGACTTTTCCTTTCTACGTACTTGTACGGTACTAACGTATGCAAATAGGCTAGCTGTTTTTCTTGGTGGGTATATTTTTTCGCTTAGTGATTTAAAGAACAGTGAAGTTAAGGATATTCTTGAAGAACTTATACGAACAGGTAAATGTAGTAGTTCAATAAGCGAGCTCGGGACTAGGGATTTGTCTCCTTCAACAAGGACATGATCTACGGGGATCATAGAAAGACAGGTTATTTCAGGATCATGACGAAGCCTCTGCCGAACAATTCACGAAGAAAAATTAGTTAGGTATTATGTTAACTTTTAGTATTAAAATACAATATTTTTAGGCAAAACTCAAATTGTATTATTGAAAGATGTGACTGTGTGGTGTGAATTTGAAGAAAACCAAATCTAAATCCAAGATGCTGGTATAAGAAACTGAATGAATAAACGGCTCATTCAAAGTCGTATTAAGCCCGCTGGATGCTACAAAAACACTTAAGCGATGCTGCACTTAGCACGTTATTCGCTAGTTATGCGGAAAGAAGGGATAACACAGGATAACTATCGGCTCTCATTGAAAATATATGGTGTAAAGAGGAAATTATAACAAATATCTTGCCTGCACAACAACAGTATTAGATGAGTTAGTTATAGAAGGAGAAAACATGTTTGAAAGACATAATAACGTTAACCATGTTAATTGTAGACCAATTGAAAAGACTTCAGAACTATTCACGTAAGATCTTTAATGTATAACATAAAATCCTGAAAACTGAACAAACCAGCAAAAAATTCCATTGAAACAATGTACAGCGTACAAGCGTAAACCACAAAAGAGACGTAAAATGAAGGAAATCTATTTTCCGACATTTTCAAAGTCTAGCAGACTTTTATAAGTCTGGGGGGCACATCTGGCGTCCGCATTAGTATGTTGATGAGGCAATCGCGATCACGGTGGGGATAACGTGATTTATATCGTGGATAGGGTTGATGCAGAACATAATAATATGAGTGGCAATCTCCTTTGTTTTGATTCGTTCGCTGTTTGTATTGCATTTTAGAGAATACAGGTAATAAAAACTGTAACTGGCTACGTGATTATCGTCTACAGAGAGTACTGATGAGGTAATAGATGTGATACGCAGTACCATCAAGTCGGAAGAGTATTTTTAAGGGTTTTTGGAACACTGAACAACCTAACTCACTAACTTATCAGAAAAAACGATTTGACCAAGCAAACATGAGATCTTCATCTAATCGGATAATCTCAACACTCGAGGAACAAAACTATTGACTAACAACGTTCCCAGCTTTTGTTAGAAATTATTTAGCAACAGAAAGTTAAGAATATAATATAACCGCCCAGAGGGAATTAACTTTGGCTGAAATATCACTAAGCAATAATAACATAACTTTTACAAAGAATTTTAATAGAAAACACGATATATCTAGACAAACGCATAGAGACAACCCTAAAACCATATTCTAAGGATAAATTAGGGTCGTGTGTCAAATTTTTCACGTATTTTCCTTCGATAGGCTGTCGGCGCGTCGGTGACCGCGCCGGTGTAATTGATAGGACAGATGATATTAATGTCCTTCCCCCACACAACGTGTGCACACAATTTATGTTGCAATACCGCACAAACTACAACGCACCCCTTGTACACGAATATTCACGCAAATGTTTTGACGCGAAAACCAAGTTACTAACAGAATTTAAGTTTCATGAGTGCCTTGTGACTGGTAACATTGAAAAACGTTTCTGTTCATAAACAAGTATTATAATTAATATCACCAAATTAACAATAATAATATTAACTGACAACCAATGGGGAATAAAAGTTCTCGAGTGGCGACCACGGACCGGAAGACGCACCTACCTGTCTGATATTACGTATTATAAACTACCATTCAGAAACTTAAATTAAAAATAAGACGGCATCATTATATGTTTGACTGGAGAATAAAACTTTCTTTACATAATTTTACTGTCGTATACTCACACGTATTTACACAACAGTTGTAACTTGGTTCCAACCAAAGCTTAAATAAAAAAGGTCTTAGAATAGTTCCCTGTGGGATACCAAAAGTCATTAGTCTAACAGTGTACGGTCGGTCGTATATTTATTGGCTAAAAATCTCCACTGCATATTAAGACACGATATTAATTGATTTTATATGAAAAAGATAATCAGTTCATACATGATAAGTCCTAATGACATACTTCACTTTGTCAAAAGCTTGTAATACATCAAAACAACTGCTAATACTCCAATTAGAAGGTCAACATAACTACCACGATAATACCTAAAGTATAAATTCCGAAGCCTTTTAACATACTATTGAATACATGTAAATAACGTTATTATGTACTCAGATGAAGACTACATAAAACAACCTGGCAAAGCGTCCTCTATGTTTGTAACAAGAAACTTCTGTAAACCGGTCGCATTGCGCCATCTACTGACCAAAGCGTGAAGCGCCAAACATGAGACTTGTTTACTCGCTCAAGGTTTTCCCCAAATTTAATACTGCGACACTAGATGGCGTTACCTGTATCGAAAATAGTTGCGAGTTTCAGCGGTGTGTTGTTTTTGTTTTCATAACAAAATTAGTCATCATTGAAGTTTCATCATCACCGTTTTTAATCACATTCTATACAATTACAAAGGTGTCAATAGCTTATCGGTATTTAATTAGTTTGATTATTTATAACTAGTATGCCTTGGTGGCCCGGTGGGTATGATGGTAGGTATTATTGAGTACTAGTTACATATAGGTACATACATAATGTACCAAAGTATACTTTATAGCTCAGTGATTTTGTTAGCAAATAAGCAGGATTACAAACAATCCGTTGTCAGTTTGTTTACACAGTACCTACTCCTTGTAATTTAAGTAGGTACCAACAGTAAATTAACTTTAGACTTTAGATACATACTGGGCAGGCAGTTCTCTAAAAGGTCTTTCAAATATTTGTTTTCCGTTAATATGCCTTCGAGGCATTAAATCAATTAATATAATCTTGTTTGCTTAGGCACGTTCAGGTTGTGTACCTAATCAATATATCTATTTGTAGGTATATCAAGTATGAGAAGGTACTTACTTATTATCATCATTATTCTTAGAAATAATTAAATAATTTACTTCCTCGCCAAGGTTTAAAAATCAGTAAAATAAACAATACATTTTCCATAGCGTAAAAGGAAAATATTTCACAAAATTTTACAATTTTCAACGTGAGTATCCCAATACGGTCGCTAACACAATTTCCGCGAAATACGTTGTATTGATAGAAGTGTTGAAGTTCAATAAAAGTTCTTTTTAACGGAAATCCTTTTTCGCAGACTCCATAAAGTGGGCCCTTTGTGGAAAAGATGGCTCATCTAGATAAGTGGGTACGCTTTCATGGTAAGGAGGGAGGCGGTGTCATGCAAGCCTTGACTTGCTTTGACACTCCAGACAGCATTTCTAAGGAACTCGATTTTAAACGATAGGCAAGCGTTTCGTACCAAAATTAATTTTGACACCGCACTTGTGAACGAAGCTTTACTTTTTGTTTATTTAACTTTTCATTCGTTAACTTTTCACTCGAAGTGAATTGTCTGAACACAAATCATCCATAGTTATAAATTGATTCATTAGTAAACTGATGCAAAAATGGATTACGAGATCTTTCACTCTACTAAAATAATCGAACATCAAATGAGTGTTAATACTAAAAAAAGAAATATCGGTACCACGAGGACAAAAAGTGAAATAAATTAACAATAAACTGAATGAAATTTTCACTCCAGTGAACCATAATGATTTCGGCTAGGAAGCTACGTTACCTTGGAGCACCCAAACATGTTCTTCAATTTGGAGTGTCTGTTGTTTCAATCAATAAATACGAATTTGCATTTTATAACAATGGATATCTTTACACATACCTACAAATAACGACAACAGTTACTATATTTAAAGAAGTATTTGAGAATAACAGGTTTTTCAGTATACATATTGGTACCTACCTACGATTAAGTATTTATCTACTTTGAAGTTCATTGCCCTTGCAAATTACACTTTTAGATATTTCTTCGTTCACAGAACCCCTATTACTATTTTATTTAACGTCTAGATTGAGACCTGCATTAGCATAAATACATTGTAATGTGCAAAACTTAATTCAGTAGAAGTTAACTATTTCACGATCGACGTAATATCAGTAGATTTACTTACATAGGAGAGATACTCCTACGAACTTGACATGACGTTAGAGGTCCATTGTTTTGTCCGAGAAGAGAAATGATCCATTTTCATAGACAATTAATCTTTCTTTCTCTCTGGCGAACTGCTTCCGAGTTTTCCCTACTTCCCTAATTACATTATCATAATAGACTGCGTATACACACATATGATATAAACCGATTTATATACGATTTTGTAACATGTATTATAGAGCTCCGTTCGACTTATAAATAAGTCGATGCAACCCTAAGTTTGTGGCTAAAACTGAATCGTGGGTGAACTGTGTAAGAGGCGATATCCGGTGATAAAGGGTATGACTGAAAAAAGTTGAAAATTGACTGAAAAGTTTGTAAGAAGATAAGGAGGTATCTAAAGTACCAACCGAATAAGAAACCGTGCTAGCCCGACCGTAAATAAATTGGGAAAATTACGAGAAAATAAAGCCGTGAATAAAACCGTATACAATCACCAAATTCCATTACTGATGAAAGAACGTATTTTTGTAATACTTCAGAATCAACATTTCAAGTGGACTTACCTGTGATCCAGAAGCGAACTCATCAGCTGGTGGTTCCCTGGTGAACCTCTCGAACTTGAAGCTGTTAGAGCGGTAGAGCTCGTTATCCTCACGGGAGCGTCTTCCTCGGCAGAAACGACGAGTGATCGATGTGTGTCTGAGGAAAATATTGAATGGTTAATAGAAGACTTGATGACACGACAAGCTTAACTAAATAAGGGAACAGTGCTCAACGGTAACCCTAAATCAAAAGAACTGGAAGTGATGGAAAAGGCCTTCGTACAGCAGTAGGACATTCTATGCTAACAATAATTATAACAATAAAATTCGATATAGCAAACACGTATGCTAGAGGAAATTATGGACGTACGATTCTACTCAGTTCGCAAGAATTTTCTAAGAAGAATATAATTCGTTTAAATAAGTTTCCATCTTAATTCTTACATCAAACAATTCTCAAAATGCCTGCCGGAATCAAGCTTAGAAGTGGCGTCACAATTTTTCTAATTCCTCATAGACACAAACATCATTAAAGTTGACAAAACTTTGAAAAGTCAAGTAACAAAAACTTTTAGTCATTTGAACACAAACTACGGTTACTTAAACTATGAGGCAGCGCTGACTCAGGCCTGTATCCTTAGAGAATAGCACCTTCGACCTGGGACCTGTACACGAGCACAGGCCCTATAGACATTGTGTGTTGCGCTCGCGCGGCAGCAAAGTTATTCTGCGTCTTGTACCTTTGAAAACTTCGCTCGCTACGCTCAGGATCCTAGAATCCTTCGCTTAAACGCGCAAACTATAATTTTGCTCTCTTTCGAATCACAAGTAGAATCTTTCCGAGCGTGTGAGGTGAAAAATTAATTTCTACACTGACCACAGCCACTGCGTTTCCTCGCTGTAATGCGGTGAAAAGTTGTGTGTTGCGCTACACTCAGTTTTCAATTCAAGTACCTACTCGCGCCAAAAACTACTAACTTTGCATCCTTGCTTAAAAAATAACTATTTTATCGTAGTTAAATAATACAATGACTAACTTATAAAATGTACTTGGAAAATATGTTTTCTTAAACAAAATGTATCGGAGAACATGCTCTTCAACTGCAAATGTAAGTTTGTCAACTTTATTTTTACAGCTTTATTATGTATGTTTTTACGGTATGGTTTTTGGGGATACGTAGGTTTTTACCGTCAACTATTTTTAACTTCAAAAAAAGGAGGAGGTTTTAAATTCGTCGTAGTCTCTTTTCTTATGTATTTTCCCTGATTTCTCAAAGACTCCTGGACCGATTTTGAAAATTATTCTTTTTAAAATTAAATTCAGCGAATCAGTTTAGTTAGTTCGCATAAGTATTTTGATGGGCAACTACGGAACCCTACACTGTGCGTGGCCCGACACGCACTTGGCCGGTTTTTGCATCATAACTAGATCAAAGGGCAATTAAAAAAAACAACCACAAAAAAGTGTAAAATAATCTACAAAATAACTTTTCTTTCGGAAGTCTGTGCCTTTGTATTTTTTCTTTTCATTGTCTTTTTAGCCACCGACTTCCGAAAGAAAAGTTATTTTGTAGATTATTTTACACTTTTTTGTGGTTGTTTTTGAAGGCGGTTATATTTTTTTTTGAAAAAGTTTTTATTTTACTCTTTTTAGTTTAAATATTCAACCCAAATTCTTGTTAAGAACATTATTCTCTTACATGTGCACTAGAATTTTGTAATCCTTCGCACCAGTACTTACATCACTCATGTACACATTAAGCTAATAAAATTCCATATCTCAAAAATTACTGAACCGATTTTGATGAAACTTGCAGTATTCTCTTAGTTAAATGATACCTAGTACAACAAAAAAAGAATTACTTAAATCGGACTTGTAGTTCCGGAGATATAAATCAATCTATGCCTACTCCTTACTATTAAGGAGTTGTACCTTCCATCATCAGGTCATCCACCTGAGATGATGATTATCAGATGCAGATACTTGAACAGCTTTAGAAAATATATGAAAATGGTACTATGTGCCTATAAAATTTGAAGGTTGCTCTCAATTTCCCTAGGATCCCATCATCAGATCCTGACCTGGTGATCATGGGACCAATTGGAAAGTATACCCTTTCAAACAAAAGAAAAAAATTCCAAATCGGCCAAGCCTTCTTCGAGCAATCGGGGAACATACATAAAAAAAAAAAAAAAAAAAAAAAAATGTACGCCACGATTCCGACGAATTGAGAACCTCCTCCTTTTTTTGAAGTCGGTTAATAAATAGTTCTTACTGACAATGATATAAATTAGTTGTTAGATAATGAACATTACGTCGCATCTTCTCAATGTGACGTCACTAAGATGGATGGGAAAAGGCTAGGCTGATAATGACTGATAAGAAATAATCTCAATGTTTCGAGGCTGATAACATTTTAGGTAGCTAATGTGCTAATGTGAACTTCTAGAGTTAATGTTAGAGATAATGGACTGAAGTGCATAGAATGCATTGTTTCTTAAATCTAAGTAATGGATACAGTAAAATGCTAAGATTACAATGCTTTTTTTCAATCACCCTATAACGCATTACTTAGGTACCTAAGCATTATAATAATAATTCTATTATTGAATCAAGTGGATTCTCAACGGTCTACTCAACTGATGACGGCACAGCTAGCGCAGTGGCTGAGCGATTGGACTGCTCCGCAACGTATCGCGGGTTCGATTCCCGCACGGAACTAATATTTACTAATATGACCTACAAATACTTGTTTCGGGTCTGTGTTTGTTAGATTCTATGTTTGCAAACTCACCCACTACTCGGGAGGAATTCCTAGTCTGCGGGCAACGTTTTAAAAAAAAAACTCTTCGGATTTTTATATTCCGACTGCTGAAGTGACAGAAAGCTGGTCATGTCTGTCGCAGAACCGACGAGAGGTGGAGGGTAGAACCCGCACTGGCAAGATGGAAGAAGGTAGCTGGCAATGGCTGGATCATGTCTTGTGACTGGGACTGTAGCACCATAACTATTTTTGTAATTGTTTTATTTTATGTCTTTTGACAATTCATAAGTGCCTGTAATTGGCCTAGTTGAAATAAACGTTTTGATTTTGATTTTGATCAAAAAGGCTGAAAATCAATGCGCTGTGGCAATCCTTGGGGGATGTCCAGAAATGGACTGGAATAGGTTGAAAAGAGGAAGATGATAGTGCACTACAATTTACGTCAAGATCCTAGCTGTAATTGACCTAAGGTGGGCCAAAAGCCTGTGCCAATCAATCATCAACATAAAAAATGAGCCGTCTGGTTAATCCGACTGGCCTGCAATGATAAATCGTAATACCGTTACAATAATGCAAGTCATAATATTTGCCTAGTGACTTGTCACCACGAAACAATTATTTTTGGTGATAGAAATCAGCACAGTAATCGAAATGTTTTGCTGTGTTGTGGATTACCAATCAAAAAATGTAAGTATCTTAGAAGAAAATAGAAACTATCAGAGACATGAGCTCTAAGAACAGTAGATATAAATACTTAACTAAGGTGACAAATTATTTGCTTATTGCATCGTGGCATAACATTACCGACAGATGTTTTATCGTGGAACTAGGAAAGCAGAAGTCATGGTCTAGTTATGGTCTTGAGATCTGTCTCATCATGGCCGTAGCCTGAGGCCTTTTTTTGTGTTAAAATCATCAAATGAGTCCTCGTGCCTAAGGCAGAGCGGGAGGGACTGTCAGACTTGCACTGACGAAAATCCACGATGTTCTTCAATGGCCATTTACATTCCGGGGTCACGGAAAATCGTTAGTTCCGCGACTCTAAAAGGGTCGCCGCCTATCGTCGTCGTGAATACACGGCGGTGCTCCGCCCAAGCGACGTAGTCCTACACCGTGTCCTCCGGGCGATCCCCGCAGTGGTGACACCCAGGCGTTTTCTCCTTCCCTATCCGACACAGGTAGGTAAAATCTCCCAAAACTTCCGTGTCCGGTGACAGGCCTTTCCTTAATTAAAAAAAATGCGCATTGTGCATTTTTTATCGTGATAAAGTCATCAAATAATTCCCTCCCGCCCTGGGTTGACCGAAAGGGACTGTCAGACTCGTACTGAGTAAAATCCACGGTATTCCATCAATAGTCCTTAACGTTCTAGGGTCGCAGTTATCTGTTTAGACAGTCCCGAGACTAGTAGGCATTTGGCTTTCTATGAGGGCCTCGACAGAATTTGTGATTCGTCGTTGAAAATTCTTTATTCGTCCGTAGTCTATGATCTTTACTTGAATAATTAAGAAACTAGTCTAGAAAAGAGAGAGCCAGTCAAATGCTGACCTAACTGGCATACTTTCATTTCTTTGGCTTTTCTCAAAGGCATTATATTTATTTTCTGTCTCCAGAGAGAGTTCTCAGTACAGCACTCCTGATCAAATAGCGTCATATGGCCGACACGTGTACCCCACGTGTTCCCTATCAGTTTAATTACAACATTATCATTTCTATTGAACCACTTCATTATGATTCTGTTTCAGTGTAAGAGGGAATATTCCAGTAAGTAGATAGCTATCTACGTAGACAAGGTGTAAACAGATGCTTCATGAAGCCGTCACTTATACATTCTGAGACGAGAGCCGTCCTATTTCACGCTGTATCCCAGTTGTTCCATTCTCTAGTTCCATTTTGGGACTACCTACTATGATTTTACAATTTACTCCTAGTAGTTCCATGGAGCTAGAATACTTTTTCGTCTAATCCATTAGTTTGTTACTTTAGTCAGAAATATCTGCCACCTATTAAAGTTATCAAATGATCACCAACAAGAAAAGTCGCAATATGGGGTAGAACACGTGCCTCTTGGCATTCGTTACAGGTGTTTTTAAACTTAAACCCTTTACATTTGCTTCTATGAAAAAGAACCGGTCACTGAAAGAAGTAGTCATTTGATCATTGTACACAGATAAGCTCCCTAGATCATCCCCTGTTGCATTTATAAAAGGCTGATGAGTTGATGACAGTTAAAAATAACGGTCAAAAATAACTGCCACTATTTAACGGATTATTATAGTGTTGTCGCGTGTCATAGTTGTTGAGAAGGAATATTGTGCTCTCCTTTTTGCCGCAATCGCTTAGTCACAAGGATCTTAGCTGAGTCAGTTGTCTATGACTCATCTATCTCCCTATATTGGGTTATCTAATCTACTCAATGGTCTCAAAAGAATAAAAAGAATACCTACTATGAGTACATAATATAATGTTCTCTAGTGTTATTTACGTACGTCCAAAGCGTTACCCTAGTGAAGTTCAATAATTATACCAAAG
This sequence comes from Agrotis segetum, assembly GCA_036375495.1. Taxonomy (NCBI): domain Eukaryota; kingdom Metazoa; phylum Arthropoda; class Insecta; order Lepidoptera; family Noctuidae; genus Agrotis; species Agrotis segetum. Next base: position 49,296 of record JAQSVV010000674.1, on the reverse strand, counting down.
GAGTGTAACATAGGGATAAAAATTATCCTGTGTGTTAATCCAGGTTGAATAGTATTTTCTGTGCAGGTAATAAATTTCATTAAAATCTGTTGAGTAGTTTTTGTGTGAGAGATTAACCAACATACATCCATCCAAGCTCGCAATCTTTCGCATTAGTAACTAAGGCAGATTACTGTACGCAGCTTGCATGCAACCTAATCTTAACTCACGTAATTTATATTTAATCATTCATCATTACCCATCCATCGCCCATCGGTAATTTTTTTATGCGTAAACAACAAATTATATTTTGCCTCGAGCGCTTGTTGCATTGTTGCGTCCGTAGCTAACAGCCAGTTCACATAAGACGTACTGTAATCATGTCGTGCAATCTACCGTATTGCAGTGTAATGAACCTGGCTGATAAAGTAGCCGACATATTTCTGATGTAAATAATTAACAATTAGTTACCTACCTAGAATCAAATTAAGACTGAAATAAAGAAAACCATTTATAACAAGGGTGGGATCAATGCCCCTACCTTCTCTGTATGAGATGCCCTTGCTTGCCCAGCAGTGGGATAGAATTAGGCTATGGTATTATTTATAGGTAATTTACCTGGAATCGCTAGAATGCAACGGCCATTGTATGCCGAATATCTTCAACCTGGCCGGTGGACGCCTCTTCTGCTCCGTTCGAGTGTTCTCCTCGACGGGTGGAGTGTGATGTCTACTCCCGGAAGAAGCCCTCGTACCACTCCTACGACGCCTGCGACGTCTCCTTTCAACCAAAATAAAGTTATCCCCGTTTCTGATAATGTAAGATGAGCGTAAAGTCGATTTCTCGCCCTCGCCCTGCCTTTGTCTTATCAAGTCAGCTGTTCTCAGTGTGTGTATGTTCTGATACTCGGCCTCTTGTGGCGGTGGAGCGGCAGATGGCGTCACTTCCTTGCTCGTACTAGTCCCGCTTCCATCCCTCTTCTTCCGGGAGGAATGGAGACCAACCCGACGCCAAACCTTTTCCATCTGTCTTTAATGTCATCCCATTATTATTTTCACTAATCGCCGCAATTTTAACGCGAAAAGTCACTTGTCACTGAACACACAAACACAATATTTACTGTAACAAGTAATCCTTGGGGATTATTAAATCGTTCACAGGTTTTACCGAAAGATGTCCGAGGTTCCCACATAAATATTAACACAGATGAATCACTGTCCAATCAGCCGTTCCCTGTCATTGTTCGGGCTGATAAATATTTCAAGAGTCCCCAACAAATCCTCGGTTGCCGGTCGGAGCTTGCGTGTCAACGATCAAATCACAGAAATCAGGGCGTTTATCATTAATTTCTCTTATTAAGACGTACTAGGTTAGTAGAATTAGGGGAGAGAATAACGTGTTTTTTGACATCGCACTTGCAGAAGTCCCGGCCCTAACAGGGTGCGGGTGCAGCTTTGCGCATGCGCGGTCCCCCTTCACCCGTAGCCCCGTCTGACCGAAGCTCCAAAATGGCGGACCTCCGACCCCTTCCCGTTATTGAATATCTAATTTTATCGCTATGCATTTATTGTATTCAGCGCTGCGATGCATTCACGGCCTACTTTTATTATTATCCAGTTAGGTACCTGGCCCGCCTCATAAGTTATGTATGAAATGCCGCAGTATTGGCCAACTTTAGCTCAATGAGATTCAGAGCTTTATCAAATTAACGAGGAGAAAATTCAAAGCTTTTGTTAGGTACTGCTTTAAATGTAGTGTAATTACTGTTGGAATCTGGTAACGCTACATAAGCGTGTCCATAATAGAATCAACAAGTCCGATTTACTATACTTAGGTATCTGAGATCCTGTTGTGATCGTCTCGACAACTCATGGACCCAAGCTAATCTACCTACCTTGGGTTTCCAGTTATCCTAGGAGTCGGGTTATTGCTCTGGTTTTTATCCGACTTCTAAAAAAGAGAAGGTTTTTATTTCGTATTTTTTATTATTGTACATTATAAATTAGCCGACAATTAGACAGACAACCGATGGGGTAGACGTGTCCTTGAGTGGAGACCACGACTCGGCAAACGTAGTGTGGGACGCCCGGCGGCGGCCAGGTGGAGTGACGACCAACGAAAGGCGGCCGGCAGAGACCGGATGAGGAAAGCTCAAGACAGGACTCAGTGGCGCACATTGGGAGAGGCCTATGTCCAGCAGTGGACGAATACAAGCTGTTTATTGGGCATTTAAAATAAAGCAACAATTGTGTTGTGGATTATTAATTGAACGTGTCCTAGTGTTGCCTTCCCTGCTATTGCTATACCTAAGATCGGAATTGCGACAAAACAGTGGTCGTGACTGTACCGACATTAAAAACGACGTCTAAACAAAATTAGAGTAAAACGATGAAATTGATCCAATCCCCAAACAAAACCCTTTTCTATGGTATCATCACAGTATCATGCTAAAGTTATTGCGGTCATAAAATAAATTATTATTTTGTATTATAAACTGCTAAAAAAAAAGTGTAGCTACCTAATCTGCTCCTCAGGCATAGGCAGGTACTATTAAAAGACATACTCGTACTTTTGTACAACATATTATTATGTGCAAGTAGGTAATAACTAATGTCTTTAACCACGCCGCGATAAACGCAAAACAAGTCTAAGTTGGGCATAAGTTAAATCACTGTGTTCGCGACGGGTAAAGCAGATGGCCCGGTTTTGATTGGTTTGATGTGTCCTTTATGGTCAAGATTACTGAAAACTTTAAACCTTGGTCCTTAAGTGTTACCCTAAACGGTAAGGCCGTAAGGCTATGACTAGGACCTAGGACATTTTTAGTCCTGGATTAGTCATATCTTGTTTACCCAAACACAAAACAACTGCTGACTTGTAAGTTGTAGATCACAAAACGATTGGTACCACGCGGGAATCGAACCCACAAGACACAGCGGGTAGCAGTCAGTTGCTTATACACCAACCGTTTACCGTGTCATCAAGTTGTGACGTGCGTACATAACTATACACATATTAAGCTATGTGTGTTTATCATTGCCCCTATTGCTGTTAACAAACTCTGAAGAAAATTATGATTCCAGGCGGCATTCGCGACATTATGGCCACTGCACTCAGTGAATGTATTTAAGACGCAAATGGTAGTGACCAATAGAAACTCGCCGAGGCAGTTGCGTCACCGCGACAACGACGCAACACGAATAGTGGCCATGTCGCGTAGCTGACATGACTCCATTGCCAGTACAACTCGAGCGCGAGCACTAACAAGGCGGCAAACACACACATATTTTCACAAAAATGTGCGACAAAAACATGCAATTAGTGAAAGCAATTGAAAAGTATCCTTGTCTGTACAATTATAATTTACCTGAGTACCTGAAAAAGGATATAAGTGAGAAAGCGTGGCAAGATGTGGCCAGCCAAACTGCTTTGTCAGGTAAGAGTTTTTAATTTGGCAAGAGACGTACCAACAATGGAATTTGCATGCATTTGGCGCATAATGCCGTTGTCAATGAACAGGAAAACAAGACTGCATTAATACTACTTTGTGTCGTTTCAGTTGCTGAATGCAAAGAAAAATGGAAAAACCTGCGCTATGGCCTGTTGCGGAGTTTAAGACTTAACCCAGATGGTACAGTGAAGAGGAAATATTATCTGCATGATGAAATGGAATTCTTACTACCATACATGAGATCATCAAAACTATATGAGACTGTTGCACTGCAAGATATAGAAACAGATGAAGAAGTTGTTTATAACGATCACGAGAAGGAAACTTCTCCTCTACAACATCAGTGTCAAGAAATGGAAATACCAGAGCCTTCGAAAAAGAAATCTAGAACCAGCAACCACTTCGTTAAATATCTACAACAAAGACCAAGTTATAATACTGAGGTGGTAGATGAATCGAGAAAAATGTTTCTTCTAGGTTTGTTGCCAGAAATAAATGCCTTATCTGAATGTCAAATGAGAGTGTTTAGAAGAAAAATCTTATTGCTCCTGGACGAAATTGTTGATAGTCCAAGTCAATACGAAATGTGTTTACTTCAGTGGCAACAAGAATCCATGAGTCAGGATGCTCAAAAAAATTCTCAGACTGAGACAATTAAAAAGGAACCACTTTGATTTTTAATAACTATTGATTCCATGGAAACTAATACACTTGTTGAATGCTTTATTTTTCTTTATTCTTAGTTCCTACTTCTTCATTGTACAAAAGCGCCATCTAATAACTATTGCAGACATCAAACTGTGTTCAAAAGATGGCGCCCAGAGTAAATTTACAGCACAACTGTATTGATAGGCAAACATCCAGAAAGTGTTTCATGTTAAAAAATATAATGATTGTGTTGAGATTGAATAAAACCATACCAATGTAAAAAATATATATATATTATAAAAGAATGTTCAAAATAATTTAATCATAAATTAGACTGTACTGCTGGAAGAATTATGATGAGTGTATAGCAAATGCTAAGAAAATGCGATAATTCTAGCAAATAACACATAGTTAAATATATAAGAGATATCTATTTTATAGGTGCATTCTTCATAGATTTAGTTGTAACAGGATTTCCATTTACTTTGCTTATCAGTTTATTGTCCTGCCAAACTGCTAAAAGACTTTCATTTGTTTTAAGGTCAACTTGTAATTTTTCCCAAACTTTTTTCTTGGGATTCAAAACCTCATCAGGTTCTCCTGTTTCATATCCTTCTATTATAATTCTATCACCCGGTTTGCTACCCTCAGGTGCAAACAGTGGTTCAACCTGTTTAGGTTCATCAACAGAAGCACAGAGAACCATACCCTTAGATTCAACACCACGCATTTTGGCAGGTTTCAAGTTGCAGAGTACCACCACATCACGGTTTTGCATCTCTTCTATAGGCACATAGTTTACTAAACCAGAAACAACAGTTCTTGGCTCTCCCTCACCCAAATCAATCTTTTCAACATAGAGAGCATCAGCATCAGGATGTCTGGACACTTCTACTATACGTCCAACTCTAATATCTAGTTTTGCAGGTGTGATTTCATCAGCTGCAGGTGCATTTCCTTTGACTTTAGTTGGAGGTGGGTAAGCTTTTTTGGCCAATTCTTGAAGCTTTGGTTGTTTGAATATTTCTTGAATAGGACCTAAAAGCTTGTTTATAACTAACTCAACACTAGCTTTCAAATCCCCTGGGTGGATTTCCTGTTTAGCGTATGCACTTTCCAGATCCTCAAATGTTGTATATTCGACATTACCACCATGCTCAGGTGCCCTGGTAATCTTGAAAGTATCATCACCTTTCATTAGAGGGAACACTACATATTTGGTGAAAGATAATACACCATTATCAGTAATATTGCCTGGTTCACAAAAAGCTTTTTTTAGCTTCTTTTTCACATTTGCAGGGTTATCTAAAAGATCAATTTTACTGTCTTCTTCTGATGCTGACATTTTTCCACCTGTAAGACCAGGTACCATAGGGTTCATCAAATGAATTCTCTTAGCATACCCTAGTTGCGGCAAATATTTCTCAGCCATTGTAAATATTTTTCTTTGATCAACCCCTCCAAACTGGGCATCAACTTTCAAATATTCTTCATCTAAAGCTTGTAATCCAGGATACAACAGTCCACTAAGTAAAGGATGATCAACTTGTTTTACCACTTCTGCTCCTGCCTTTTTAGCGTCATGTTCTGTTATGACAGATGACATTCGGTAAACATCAAGGGTGTACTCTTTGCTAAGCTGATATTCAGTACCCTTTACAAACTTTAATTTCTCTAAGGGCACACCAATTGATTGAAGCATTGCCTTGATAGCAGCTTCATAATATTGAGTACGGAGGTTCAACAGTTCCCAAGGAGCTTTCATATTATCTAAATAAGCATGTAAATCAGCAAACAGTATAGTCACCTCACATCCAGCTTTTAGAAAGTCAGCGATCTTTGACATAGGGACAAAATAAGCCACATGAGGCCGTCCAGTTGTTGCTGTACCCCAGTATATTTTAAGATCTCTTTGCTTCAAGATTTCAGTGAGCTTCTCATCACCCAAATATTCTTGCAAATTGCGAGTTATTAGTTGTTTCTTTTCCTCCCAGGAAGCCATGGCTAAAAAATAAGCAAATTCTGAAAATGAAAAATTTATCTAGGTTAAACTTTTGCCAAATCTAGAACAGACTTTGTTAACTAAAAATCACATTTGCAAACACTGTAAAATAAAGTATGAGGTACTGAATGCTGAATGGGTACTCACCGCTTGTTATGGGATTTAGAATGTTTTATCAATCAATAAATGAATAAATGGGCTTCTAAGCATAAATACTTTTATGAACTACATGAACGGGACAGATACGAGAAGCAATAACACGTAAGTGAGGTGTCTTACGAAACTAGATGAAACATAACCTCCAAAAATCAGTGCAGTAAAAACGCCTTTAAAACTTGTACATCTTCACTTAATTGTAATTAAAAAGACGAAGTAAACACTTTCAGTGAGTTTTTCATTGTAAAATCACAGATTTTCATTTGTTATTGAGCAAAAATTAAAAAAATATTGTAATTTTTGACAGGAGTGAAGTTAGCCACAACTCAAAATACTTGTTACCAACTGCTAATTGGCGCTGGTGTCGCAGTGAATGCTCGCGTTTCCTGTCAAAAGCGCCATTGCGCATGACAGTCAGTGCGGCCTTGCAGACTGAGAGCGCTGCCAACAAAGGCCGAGTCGATGGGGTTACAAAAAGATTGTTAATTTGGACTTCTAAAACCCTTTTGTTGTTGTAATTATAATTTTATATAGGTTGTGAATTTGTGATTACGGTTAAGAAAATGTGTGAATGATATGAATCGTGACGACTAGCAAAGGAGTCAGCTGGTCCACAGTGCGAATAGTGAATAAGAAATGGCGGCCTTGCCAGCAGGTGTTCAGTATGGGTTATCATCGGAGTCTAGTTATAAAGAAAACAAGGAACTAGTGTTTGTGAAATTAACGGATTCAGCGCTGAAAGCTATTGAAGACTTCCTTAGGAATAATAGGGTAAGTCCATTCGCCATATTGTTAGACCAAAATAAAGATAAGCCAACAATGTCAGGCGCCATACTTTTATTACAGTAATTGAAATGAAACTGCAAATTTAGAAGGTTTATGCCATCAAATCATTTATAAAATTATGTTAATCGTGTTCCAAACAAGTTTAAGTAGGTAGTATTGTGATTTAAACTCCTCTCCAATGTCACGCCACGTCAACATGTAGAAAATTTGCTCTGTTATTTTCACAGATTTACATTTCATACGGCTATAATTAGAGAATTCGGACTTATTGTTGCGGAATTCGACGTTTACCGTGGAGTTATGTTACAAATCGTAGTTTTTTCACCGCTACCGTTTCACGTAAAGAGAGATTGTGCCTCCTCGAGGGATATCAATTGAATTCAGATTATAAACATTCGAGACGATCAAGTCTTACTTATCTGGTTTACCTACTGGAAAAACACCGCATAGTATTGGAAATAGTTAATTAAAATAGTGTAATTTACTATGAAAATTAGTGTAATTCAATTTTAAGCAATCAGATTTGCATTATCATTTCCACTGGTACATACATTGAACAACAACTTGTTTGTAATGGAATAGTTCTGTCCAATTATACTGCAGAGGCTATGATCTAGTCTCTAAAAGAAATATTTTATGTGAACTCAAAAAGTGGAGCAAACTACCATATCATATTTCATGCAAAGAAACAAAAAATGAATAGCTGACTTCATATTTATAACATTTTAACGTTGAAAATTGGCCTGACTTCACAATAATTATTTAATAATTTCTAACATTCTACAGGTAATAAGTCTTTTAACACATAATCACAATATTTGCCTAGTCAACACAATGTTGAAGTAAAATAAAAATGATATTTTCAATGTCAAGAATCATGCAATAGTTTTTAAACACTGCCTTTTCCGAAGGATTGCATCAACTAATAGAAATCAAATACCTATAGTTTTATGCCAAGTTAGTTTCATCATTGTAATGTTACAACATTTACAATAATTGTATCCTCTTGATTTCTTTTAGGGATTTTAGGATACTGTTTCTATAATATCTTACAAAAAAAACAAGTCATGTTTGGTAAAGATTACATTTCAAGGCAACATTTTTTTCTTAGCAATAAATCAACAATCCTTTACGTAGTACTACATTATGACAATAGATGGCGCTATATGTTTGATAATGCTATGGTCAAATAATTATCAATTTATTAATTAACTATTGTTCCATGTTGCTTATAAGTAAATATTGTCAAAATTATAGGGAAGTATCTTATATATAAATTATGCTATAATATAGAATTCAGTTAGGAATGGTCATTTTACAGGAACTCAAACTTTAATCAATGAATATAGCATCTTGTTTGCCATTTAATAGACCATGACTGTTACATATATGGATGAAAATGCTCTTACTGACCTAATTTCAGGAATATATTTTGGCCTCTTATGAAGATATGCCTATCAACAGTTATATCCACAAGAGAGACGAAAGCTAAAGAAAATGATGGGTGGATTGTGTGAGGAATGAAATGAAAGAAAAGTGAAATAACAGGTAACAGTAGAGCATGGAGGAAGAAAACATGTAGGTGATGAAATAAATTAAATTATACTTAAACAATAATTATCCAACACATTTAGAACTTAACAAAACATAATCCTAATCAGAACCACCATGGAAAGTAATGGCCAAGAAAACAATTTGTACCTGATCACGGAGAGTTAAACAGTTTCTTAGAATTTTAAAATCAATTACAAAGAACAATAAAAAAGGGGAAGTACTTAGTTCAAAGCTAGTAAAGCAGTCATAACATCTACTTCTTAAAAGTAGATCAAATTAATGACAATAACATTTTTGTCAATGAAGTTTTATCATTCCTTAGAAAGTAATTTAGATATTATCTACACTGAAAATTTCTTACTGTGAATTTTAAACTGGCACTAACCTAGTTGCATATAATAAAAGTATCTAATCTAGGTCATCAACTAACAAGTTGATTACCACCTTGTAGTCTAGTCAACTTGAAGTATTGATTGGAACAGGTGGATGACTAGGCTGTCCCGGGGATCTAAAATGCCCACTTTATCAGAATCATTAAATGAATTGTGATGCAATTATTAAAATGTCTTTTCTTTTGTCTTTTGTATTGTTTGTTTTAATAATAAATATAGTAGATTAGACATTTAATAATAAAACAAAGAAACAATAATAAAAAATGGATAACTTATTTTTTTAACCATAACATTGCCTTTTAGGCTGCCCACTCTGTAGCATTGAATAACTAATGGAAGGAGGTTGTGCATTAGAATCTTTCATCATGAATATATTGAATGATGTGACCATGATGCGGAAAGTTTCCAGTGTGTATATTGATGGTTATAAAAGTAGAATACCAAAGGAATAATGAATGGATTGTCTAAAAGATGATATGGCTAGAAAAGAGGTGAATGAAGAGATGGTTTATTCCTAAAATCCTTACTAAAATGTTCACCAATGGGTTTTTTTTTTTAATATCCATACTGCTTGAATAAACTCACAAAAATAAAAAGCCACTATATGTGGGAGTTAGTGGGGATTTCTGGAATAAACTGATGAGATTATAGTTCAAAGAAGATGGAATATTGCTCAAAAACCAAATATGTGATGAAAATGTCCAAAATTGGTTTGAGAAACTAAGAATCACTTGTATACCGTGTCTCGACACCGACAAGGCTATGTTGCATAGTTTAATGAATGAGTTGGGGTTGTTGCAACCAGGTTGAGAAACTTCTGATAACTTCACAACATTATTAACCATACTGTTAATTGATGTTCATTATTTGATACATCTATACACTTACACTATAATAAAATTGAAGTGTCTGTGTTTGTAATATTGAAATAACCGTTTTTTACTACATGCATAGGAATATATGTGTATACATATACGCTACATATACCAAAATATCATTTTTACAATTTTTGTCTGTCTGTCTGTTTGTAATGGCTAATCTCTGAAATAGCTGGGCCGATTTTGACGGGAGTTTATTGGCAAGTAGCTGGTGTCATAAGGAGTAACTTCGGCAACTTTATTTCATTTTTTTAAATCCTTCGTATAATAAAAAAAATCTTTGTTGAGTTCCGAGATCCACGCGAATTAAGTTGCGGTCACAGCTAGTACTCGTATGAATATAAAATGTACATTGTATAAGAAAATCTTGCAAGTAAATTTTGCAACAATGTGAAACATTGATCATTAATTTTCTTTTACTTATAAGATTTTTTTTTTTGTTGAGCTTTACTGATAGTAACTTAAAAATACTTTATAGTGCTGTTTACTGATAGTTACTACCTAGTTCAAGAATAGACTGTTTCCATGAAAATGCAAAACTTAATTCCGAATAAAAACAAAATTAAAATATGATGCATGGAATTGACAGTTTTGTAAGATATTCCATGTATTTGACAATGCTCAGTACACAATAATGTATTACTAAGAAGTGTGGGAAAGAAAACAAGGTCCATTAAACTAAAACCATGCACACTAGGAAGTAGAAAAATAAAGAAAAAACAACCTACAGCCCACTTTACTGTTGGTGTGCTGTTGGTGAAAGTTATTTACTCAAAACCCAAGAACAAGTAAAACTCTTCTAATAAATTGTATTCCTAATTATTCTTTTATATCTTGAAACCAGTCATTTTCTAAGCATTGTTTTATGTAATTCTTGCATTATTTATGTAGAATTGCGAATTAGAACTTTGCAAATATTTCAGAAAGCGTAGTTGGTGCACTTGTTGATTTTCTAGAGATAACAGAAAGTATTTGAGGACAGGTTCCTATATTGTCGAGAACTTTCTATAAAAATGTCATAATTACTTAACTTAGTTACCTAAAATTTTTCTTAAAATCATCTTTTCTGTGTTTTAATATTTCTTTACTTTTTTATGGAGCAAGGATAAGATGACGTAATAATTAAATGATTTTGAAGAAATTTCAATTGATTCATTGTTCTTTGATCAATTACTGTAAGTAATGGAAAATCCAGGAATATACACAAGAATAAACTACCCAAAAATTTTTGATTACAAGATTCTGCAGAAATGGTAGGTACCTCTTGGAACTCTAGATAAAGTTTGAAGAGATTCTGCAACATTTTTAATTAATTAAGCCTGTGATAACCCAATTTCCAAAGTTATAAACTTACCGCCTAACTATTGTAATAAGTTATTATATTCACATTATATAAGCTGCTAGCTTAATTTGTCTGCAGCAATTAAACATGTTAGGACTAAACCAGTCAAACCTGGTATAATTTATGACAGCTTTCAAGCCAAAACACAAAGAAAGTAAAACCAGTTTTCAGCCTGAAACCACATAGAAACAATAGTTTTCTCTAACAAGTCAAATTCCAGAATAAAACGTCGTCGCCTCACAAAATTAAAAACCTGTTTACTGTGAGTTTTATTCAAGCAGTGTTTCTTGCTGTTTTACAAAAAAAAAACCGGCCAAGTGCGTGTCGGGCCACGCACAGTGTAGGGTTCCGTAGTTGCCCATCAAAATACTTATGCGAACTAACTAAACTGATTCGCTGAATTTAATTTTAAAAAGAAGAATTTTCAAAATCGGTCCAGCAGTCTTTGAGAAATCGGGGAAAATACATAAGAAAAAAGATTACAACGAATTTAGAACCTCCTCCTTTTTTTGAATTTAGTTAAAAATAGTTGACGATAAAAACCTACCTATCACCAAAAAGCATACCTATAAAAGCTGTAAAAATAAAGTTGACAAACTTACATTTGCAGTTGTCTCCGATACATTTTGTTTAACCTTCTACTGGTGACGTCAGATTGAGTTACAGTATTGGTGACGTACCGTCATTTTGACGTACTTCTGCAAAGCCGAATTTCAGGACAACTAAGTGCATGGAGATGAAACAAATGGCTTTATTTACAAGTAGATATCTTACTTTCATAAATTAAACACTTTTTGTATATTATTACAATAGAAAATTTTACGTATATTATTAACACAAACTTAGTATTAATATTCACGTTGCATTTTTGTAGATATTGAAATCAATGAAGATAAAATTAAATAAATAAATCAAAATGAAATCCAACGATCAGTTCTTATTGATACTTTAATAAGTAACGAAAAAAAAATGTTTTAACGTACTACTACAGTAGAAAAAAAAAAGATTAATTTTGGTGAGAAATGGGGGTTTTTTTTTTAGCTAATGAAGGCAGGATTATTGCACTACTTGTATAGATGTGATGTTCTTTTTTTATTTTTTGCGGCACTTATTGAGCAACAAAACCCTATCATTTTTCAAATTACTAAAAAACTCATCCTCGGAGTCCGTGTCAGGTTTTGGACTTTCTGGTCACTTTTCGTGTTACGATCAGATTCCACTCAGTGATTCTGTTCAAACTCATTACTGCTACTTTGTTTTAAAATCTCAGTGTTAATACTCGTCATCTTCGTCATTTGGATTAATTTTCAATGAAAAATTGCAACTTGATAATAGTAAAAATTACGGACACTATTGGTGACGTGACGTCAAATTGACGTCGGGTATCCTATATCTCATCATCTGTGCGTTTGCAATGACCAATTTTTGTGAAATCGGACGCCAAACTGAGCTAAATGCAGCTACTGAGAACTGCAGGTGAGGGGAAACAGTTGTTTGACACATATTCAGTGGTTTTAGTTACTAGGTGTCAAATTGACGGCACGTCACCAATAGAAGGTTAAGAAAATATGATATCAAGTACATTTTATTTGTTGGTCGACTATTACTCGTAAAGTTGTAAAGCCTACTTAGTCATGATAATTTTCTTTTAAACTTCGTTATATATACTACTATTGTGAATTTTTTCACACCCCCAAACATAACCGTTTAGCTGGTAGAGGGGGGGGACACTCGAATCGAGCAAAATTTAGCACTTTAAAGCTTAATATTTCACAAACGAATTTTTTTATCAAAAAATTGTTAATGGAAACTATCATTATTTTTGAAAGGCCTATTTAATGATACCCCACACTAAGGGGTACGCGAGAAAAAAAAAATCCTCACTTTACGTGTAAGTACTGGAGGTACCCTAAAAAAAAATATTTTACGAGATTTTATTTTACCACTTTTTCGGCACAGCAAATCCGTATATTTACACCAAATTACAGCTCTCTAGTACTGTGCGTCTCTGAGCTAAACTGCGGACAGACGGACGGACGGACGGACGGACGGACATGGCGAAACTATAAGGGTTCCTTGTTGACTACGGAACCCTAAAAATTTGCACCTTTACATAAAACAAACACCATCAGCCCACCGAATATTGTGTATTGATCCACCCAATTTTATTGTTTTCAAATTTAAAAAAAAAAGAGAAACAATTTTGAATATAGTTTGGCACATTTTCTAACATTAGAGCTAATTTCCGGGTAATTAATTGAAAGCTTAAAGTCTATTAACCATTTCCAATGCTACATCAGATTGCTCCTATTTCTAAATCGTAGGCATTCGGCGCGTGTCTAGCCGTTTGGGCCCAGTTTCGCAAACTCCGTATATTAGGTAAGCGAATCGGGCGCATAGCCGCAATGACAATGTTCGGGCGGCGCCCGCGCAGGTGAAAGTACCAACAGCTGCCGGATTACTTAAACACTGCAAAAAATATTTCCTCTAAATTCTAAACCATATGCCACTTGTTCACTAGTTGCTCATCAGAATTAATTGCCAAAATAAAACCAGTGCGATAATCGAGATTTAATTAAATTGCTTTTTATTATGATCCCATTAAAACATTACTGTGTATTTGCATAGAACAATTTTCGACATCGTAATGTTTCTCAATCTTTTTAGCCATAATAATGATTCTCTGTTGACAGTGGTAAAGATAATCTAGTTTTCCCTACATGTAGCTTGACCTCGTTGATTTACGACACCTCATTAACGCATCTGTTTCATTGCCATTGATAGGGCGTACATCATTATCAAAATCACTGCGATTAGTAGAATGGGGACAATGAGATTGATTTTTTTTTAATCATTAAGACTGACTGAGGTACCAATAACAGTAAGTATGGCACTTATGTTATACGTATACCTTTGATTAGTGAGGTATTACAGGTATCAAGTAGGCACAATTACTTTCTGTTAACAGTACTTTTACTATTTTTGAATCATAAATCGATAACATTTTTCGCACGAATTTGGACATCGTTGTCCAAATTCGTGCAAAAATGTTATCAATTGTGTAATAAAATGGGCGTAAGTCAATGAAATAAATAGGTTAGTAAATTAATATTTAATAATTACTTAAATGATCAAATCAACATTTTCTGATGATTTTGCGAAACGTGAATGTAGTTTTATTTAGTGTCCGACCGAAACTGATTTTTCAGCCGAAACCGAAACCGAAACCGAACCTTCGGCCTTGCTCTCAGTTTCGGCCGAAACCGAAACCGAAACCGAAACTTTTTAAAATTTCGATTTTTTTCTGTTTTCTTTTTTACATATATTGGCACAAGAAAAAGTGTCAAATACACAGAACGAATTTTTCAACTGGTCATGGACGGCTATATTTTTAACTATGAGGAATATCGAAAAACGTTGAATAGAGTCGAGACCGATTTTGCCGAAAACTAAAACTCATTGGATTTTAGAAAAAACAATAATCGTGGCCAAAAATCGAACCCGCTAATTTTGAAAAAAAATCACTACCTGTATTATTACACCATTTGATAGTGTTAATAGTAAGGATCAAATTCTGGGTAATAATGAAATACAACAAACTTATGGATAGATAGATAGACGATCTTAAGAATTGCTATTTTTCTATGTTATTTAACTTCTACTGAGTCCATAATCTATTCGAAATTATAAAAAAATCATTGTTTCCAATGTTTCACTAGATTTGAAGTCTCAAAAATCGCACTATATTAATTTAGCAATACGAAATAACTGAGACATTTGACTAAAAAAATTGCATTATTTCAAAAAAGAAATCATACCTCCTAATCCTAATTCTAATTGCCTTGACGATTGATAAGTTTTTAATCATTAACGTACGTAATAAATATTTTGTATTATGACATGAATATACAAGATTAAGGTACTCTTGGCAGTAAACTCAAAAACATAACCTCGTCTCACGAATAAACGGACGGTGGCAAACAGAGCCGGGGCCCCGCCGGCGAGCAAGTACGTGTTAGCTACGAATTTTACCGAACGACGCACGAAAATGCAGGAACACTTGAGTTTCGGCGGGGCCGAAAGTTTCGGCTATATTTTGGCCGAAACCGAAACTAAGGCCGAAAGTAGATATTTTGGCCGAAACCGGCCGAAACCGAAACCGAAACCGAAATTTCGGTCGGTCACTAGTTTTATTATATTTGCTTTTCGCATAGATAATGTTATTAACGGCCTATGCTCCTTAAAACTTCCACCGTTACAAATCATTATAAACCATGATTAACGATAGCAATATAACTTCACATTGTAACGAATGTATCGTACGAAGTTCATTACTGTTGACTATGATAACATTCACAGACGTATTACATAATAATGATGTTCATTTGCTGTGATTTTTGTGTTAATCAACATTATTTATTAGATAATCAATGTGTAGGTACTTACTTGTATTTACCTAAATGATTTTCATGACGATCTGAAAAGTGGCGTAAAGTGTAAACGTGTTTTTATGTTGGTGATTTTTATGTACACTTGCATATTGGCCCTTCGACAAGAAATTTCGAGGGAATGTATGAGAATAACACTGTCGTGCTTAAACAGAGTAAATAAGTACAGATTGATAAGCTTTCTTCTCCCATTTTTCATCTGCTGCTATTATCAGGTCACACAGCATCTACGCTCCAAGTGAATACCTATATGTTAATGCCTGCCAAGGCATTTGTACTTTAATTACTTATTTATACAAACATGACTAATTCTTTGGTATACAAAATATAATTAATATACACGTATCTAAATAAAAAGGAAAAAGTTATACCTACCTTTGGGTTTATAATTAATAATGGATAATCCCGCATTCTGCTTCATATTTTTAATTCATAAGTAAAAATTTTTGCCGTCCAACGCTTAAAAAATCAGACGGTTTTTTTTTTCTTAAATACTCGTTAAAAATTCACCATTAAATATTGTGATCTCATTTAAATTAAATAATAACGGTAACTACTGGAGTAGGTATATTGTACACGACTATGAAATAACAGCACATAATAGGTATCACAGAGGTATCTGTGATACCTATTATGTGCTATACCTACTAATCTATTTACGCTGATAGTTTACTAATTAATAGTAGTTCATTAAAAAGTATGAGAGGAAGGGATGTGTGTAATAAACGTCAAGCTACTTAAAACTTCTTACAACAAAGCAGAATAAACAATATCACACGTTGTTAAAATAATGAATAAATTCATAAATAAATACAAGAGAAATATTTTAAAGAAATGACACCAAGGTAAAACTTGCAAGATCTCAATCAAATATTGTTTGTAATTTAGCTTCAATTTCCTTATTTGCCCACAGCTTTAAAACAGTAACTTTTTACGTCACACAAAAGAATTACATAAAGGTTATCAAAGATTTCAAAGGCAATCGAGATACCAAAATGTGTGTTGCCAATATAAACAATTCTGTAGCGTCATTCAAAGCTGATCGCCCACCTGATTATGATTCCCCAGTCCATGCACGTGTTTAACAACGATACATTTATTTTGTGTCGGCTTAAAGATCACGGGCACCTAACTATTATTTAACTTTGCTTAACGATTATCAACACTCTCTTTATAGTGCCAGAATCCACATTCCCTTGCACAAACACTCTCCCGAGTGATGTGCCGCAGGTTTGGTGGCCGTTTTTTTTTTGTCGCTGCTTTGTAAGCGTGCCACCTGGCCTTTTTTCCTGGGCATAGAATCCATTGAAAGCCGTGAATCACTTTTGTAACGCCAAAGTGTCCAGTGTATCGTTGAAGACCCAATTGAATGAATCATAACCGTTTTATACTCAGTAGGTAGGTCTTACTTACACTATTCTGCAATGCTGAGATCGAATTTCAGTTTTATTAGAATTGATTATAGTGAATGAGTCTTTATAAAGTACAAGTACTATGTCACGTGCGTTTAAAAGTAGGTATCTATACCGGATATCCACACCGTACAAAGTATGCCATATTTGCACTAACGATACTGGAATAAAAAATATCAGTTTCATTAAAGATACGAACACCGCCTGTCTCGATACTCACTTCAAATTGACCTAACCCAACATAAAGTTTCTTAAATATCAAATAATCATGTGGATAAAAGTACAAGTAATAGAATTAAATCTATTTATAACCCTTAATATAAAAACGCACAGTATTTGCATCGTACCTATTGGCAACACACAATGTAGATAATTTTATCATCTCACTTTGACATCAGGGTCATCTGAGTAGTAAAATAAAAATGCCGGCGGCTACT
Source organism: Agrotis segetum (assembly GCA_036375495.1). Classification (NCBI taxonomy): domain Eukaryota; kingdom Metazoa; phylum Arthropoda; class Insecta; order Lepidoptera; family Noctuidae; genus Agrotis; species Agrotis segetum. Next base: position 31,811 of record JAQSVV010000674.1, on the reverse strand, counting down.
ATGATGAAAGTAACTGCTAGAATACGTCTAGATATCAAATTAATATAAACACACAATCTTAAAACTTTGAATATCGCAAGAGTAAATGAAGGATAATTGAAAATTTTCTCGCAAATGTTAGGAGTCTGTAGGAAGTTCCAAATTGATCTTTAAATTGTTTGAAGGAGAGTCAATATTTGTGTGTGATAGATGTTGTGACGTCTGCGTGACGATGAACACGAGCGATAGGGCCCGAGGTCGTCGCACCCTTGGTCCCCCCGAGCCTTGGCACCTGGTTGTCCCTTGCTAAGCAGTTACTTGCGAACAGATGTTAGACTCGAGAAATCCCTCCGCCCGCCCCTTCAATCTATTTTTGTCCTAAGATTTTTAAGTATTGTTCGTTATAGAATTTTTATTAAAGCCTTCAGGTACCTCATATTGTCTGCGGAAAAGGTTGCTGTCCATAAGTAGACAACTAGGTAACAATTTGTACAACGATAATAAAACACATGGTACTGTTCTGTAATTAACCTTGTTTCTATTAGTTAAACTTGACCATAAAATGATCGGAATCCGTAACCATTAAGTATAAATTTAATAGATGCCTTCATAACTTCATACCATGAGACTGTTTTCCATGTCTCAAGTAAAAAAATACCGTAGCCAAAGGCCATTCTTTGATTCGAATGTGAACATTTTAAGTACACAGTTATCCTCGGTGTTTTAATTGAATATTGTTTACTTCAATAACTTTAACATCTTTGTAAGCATGCTCTTAACATTTTGTTTACTAGCGTGTAGAGTAAGAACAAACCAGTTTGCAAATGTCAGCCTATCCGTTCAGCAAGTGCTGCAAACTGACATGATGCAAGCAGATATAATAAAGGGGATATTATTTAATTGTTTGAGCATGCATAAAGCGTTGATGGACCGCGCTCCCCATAAAGACGTAAAACGGTAGTTAATAGAGAAAAGGATCTACGAATCATGTGTTTTTATGAAGGTGGCCATCATTTACGACAGGGTATACCTCCCCATGAGAGGCGAGACTCTTTAGAGAAGGACGGATGATTAGAAATAGGGCGGTTGGGGACGCCAACTTTGTGGCAGAGTCAACGTACAATAGACTTGTGGAATAGTTCGTTAATATTAAAATAGAGTGGCTTGCTTGTGAGGTCAAAATGACTGACTACACTTTAATCATCAGTCAAACTTTAATGTTGTACACGTTGCGGCAACGACTACAGCCTGTAATTATTGCTTGTTTTCATAATGCCGCTTTAATTCTGGTTAAACGTAAATGTCTATGTTCGAACAGCGGGACTCGTTGTTGCATTTTATGAAATATAGTAAGTTAATGTTGTTCCTAGATTAAAATTCGGAAAAATTCCGCAAACATACAAGTTAGTTAAATTATAGGGTTTAATTACTAGCCAAGGATATTCCAATAAAGTTATTTTCAAAGACAAATAATCACAGAAGCCGATTGAGAAGGACTTCTTAGAAAAGATGGCACAAAACAGAAAGTATCTGGTATGAATGGTACAAAACTGATACATGTATGTGAGAGTGATAGTAGAGACACTAGAGAATGAAAAATAACGCCAGGTTTTAGAATATAACACGAGGGAAAAACAATTGAAAATGATGATGAACGCCGGAAGTAGAAGGAAATGAAGGAAGGAAGGAATGAATGAAAAAATTAAGAAGTCTGGATAGGTAGGGGAGCTTGAATGAAATTGCAAGACGATAAGAAAGATGACGTTACTAATCATAGAAAAATCATACCCAAAATTGTACCACTGAACACAATGCCTAATGTGTCAGCGTCGCGTCACATAATAAACAGGATATTTATGAAACGCAAAATAAAGAGATGCAATGAGTTATCCCATGACTTATGTTGCAAAGATAATTCTATTTAAATCACTCGCCAGACGTGATTAATTACTACTGTTGTCGAATACAGGTAAATATTGAAACTTACTCATTATACTCGTAACCACATAATATTCTATAAACAGTAGCTTTACCAAAATAAAAAGATAAAATGCCAAGCCTATCATTACAACCATGTTCATACCCGGATAAGTTGGGTTGGTCTAAAATGTAAAATTAATGGCACTGAACAAGTCCTTCGTCTTTGCATCCTAGACAATACAGCCTATTTAATGTTTTAAAGACTAAATTGGAAGGTTGTCATTGATAAATAATAATTGGAATTGACTAATCTGGGGGCCAATTCTCGATTTTCGCCATTTTTCTCGAGTTCTAGATTGTAAGTCGATCTCTATGTCTATCAAAAATATCTCTATCTCTACCAAAAAATGTCGAATTGAGCAGAAATCCGTATTCTCAGTCAAAATAGACATAAATGTCACGAAAATGTCGAGTCGAGTGAACATAATGTTACCATTATGAAGAAACGCACTTTCCGTTTTAGGTAACTATAGGTGAATGAATGATTTTGTTTTAAAACGCAGGCTAAATCTAATTATTTTAGTATGGAACGTAACGTTTTACGTAAAAATAATCAGTTTGACAGTTGATTGTCTGTCAGTGTCAGAATTTGCGTCTTTTGTTATGTTTACATGGACTGTGTTTATAAATCACTAGTGGGCTGTGCTGTTTTACATTTCACGTTTTTTTTTTTTATTTTAACCTGGAAGGGAATTATTTTAGTGACTTTTGTTTCGCTCAAATCGTAAATATCGACGGCGGGATAAGTGCGCTGTTGTTGCCGTGTATTGGCCAGTTGCTCTCCACTTTCCAACAACTCCGAGATAAAATGCGAATAAACTCGTCCATCTTTCAGTGGTTTCTAGTGCAATCGTGGGTACACGAATTACAAAGTTTGTTAACTGTGCGAAGGTCGTCGTTTCAAGAAAACACAATGCAAAAATCAAGAGTATAAATCGAATTTCCAGTAGGTATGACATGCCAAGCCGTATTTTATTTAAAAACGAAAGAAAAGAAAACATTGTACAATCCAAAACTCAACAAATTCACTCAGAAATGACGTATCTCTACCATCGACATTACATCTCTACTGCTCAGAAGCACTCGACATGAACTCTAACGTTAGCCTTCGACAAATGTCGAATTCGACATCCCCAGAATAGCACCTGTTAAAATTTGTCGAAAAAATGACGTCATTAGAATTTTCTGTCGAGTTCGACAACATCTCTAAAGTCGAGAATTGGCCCCCTGCTCTTCAAATTGAGTTACCTATGTCGAAGCTGAAGGATTTATAATCTAATATCTTTAAACGAGCAATTCTTGTATATTTATTTATATATAATCAGGATCTCGGAAACAGCTCCAAGGATTTTCATGAAAATTACAGATTAGGGGTTTTCGGGCTCAAGGAATCGATTTATCAAGGTCCCAGGTTCGAGAAAAGCTCGGTTCCCAAGATATAGACATTTTAAAAACCGAGTGAAGCTCGGTCAACCAGATATTATTACTAAAAATTAAGTGTAAAAGGGCTTGTCCAAGCTTTTTGGCATACATGAAAATAATTATTGACGTAACGAGCTCTAACAACGTTCTACTAATTTTAGCTCCTGTTAAGTAACTTGCACTAATTAAAATGTAAACAAGCCTTCGGTGAAGTTCATTCCTGAGGAGACCTTGCAAGTCCTAACGCTAGACCACCTGTGGAACTCACAAATTGCATAATTTCCGATGAATTTTACACAGATCTGTACGTAAATTATGAACTGAAAATGGAGTTCGGAAACTAACACTGGTGGGCGGATTTCCAGATAGAGTTTTAAATACAAACAGATGAATAAATTTCAAAGAAATAATCAAACGAGGAAAAACGATAAATACCTACAAGGTTTTCAATCAAAACTTAATACAAAAAGAAAGCCTTGGCGTCTTACAAAGGAACCGGATTAGTAATAAGATTTCAATGTTAAGTGATAAAACTAAATGCCCAATCAATATTTAAAACCTTTAAGTTTTTATATTTTTCAAATGTCCTGATCAATTTACTTGCAATTTTTTTCAAATTATTTATTGGATGATAATAGTAAAAGTTGAATATTTCTTGGCTTGAAAGCAACGTGAGATAATTAATTACCTACGTGATTCAGGAAAAATCTTTTAGTAGTTAGACAACGTAACACAAAACTAGACATGAACAACTTTCTCGGATTCCGTGGCTCAGGTAGCCGCCCGGACACGAATATTTAATAAATCTTTAACGGAAGATCCTTTCACGGTGTTTTTTAACCGACTTCAAAAAAAGGAGGAGGTTCTCAATTCGTCGGAATCTTTTTTTTTTTTTTATGTATGTTCCCCGATTTCTCGAAGACGCCTGGACCGATTTGGAATTTTTTTCTTTTGTTTGAAAGGGTATACTTTCCAATTGGTCCCATGATCACCAGGTCAGGATCTGATGATGGGATCCTAGGGAAATTGAGGGCAACCTTCAAATTTTATAGGCACATAGTACCATTTTCATATATTTTCTAAAGCTGTTCAAGTATCTGCATCTGATAATCATCATCTCAGGTGGATGACCTGATGATGGAAGGTACAACTCCTTAATAGTAAGGAGTAGGCATAGATTGATTTATATCTCCGGAACTACAAGTCCGATTTAAGTAATTCTTATTTTGTTGTACTAGGTATCATTTAACTAAGAGAATACTGCAAGTTTCATCAAAATCGGTTCAGTAATTTTTGAGATATGGAATTTTATTAGCTTAATGTGTACATGAGTGATGTAAGTACTGGTGCGAAGGATTACGAAATTCTAGTGCACATGTAAGAGAATAATGTTCTTAACAAGAATTTGGGTTGAATATTTAAACTAAAAAGAGTAAAATAAAAACTTTTTCAAAAAAAAATATAACCGCCTTCAAAAACAACCACAAAAAAGTGTAAAATAATCTACAAAATAACTTTTCTTTCGGAAGTCGGTGGCTAAAAAGACAATGAAAAGAAAAAATACAAAGGCACCGACTTCCGAAAGAAAAGTTATTTTGTAGATTATTTTACACTTTTTTGTGGTTGTTTTTGAAGGCGGTTATATTTTTTTTTGAAAAAGTTTTGAAAACGATATTTTACCAGTTTTTTCTTTTGTCATATTTATTGTGTCTATATTACTGTAAACGTACTTTTTTACTCTGCGATACTATTTCTTCATTTCTGGAATTGCACTGATTTTGCTCTTGAGAGCCATAATGTTTCTTCGTTTCTGCAGTAATCATAAAACATCTAATCCTTCGTTACGATTATTACCAACCCAAAGAAATAAAGCCCCAAAAGGCCCCTAATAAGGCAGTTTTGAAAACGGTGTTGTTATGTTATTCAAATGTGTGTCGCTAGTGGTGTGTTGATCAGAGCATTTCGAACGATTTTGGTTTGAACGCCACGCTTCGCATTTGACAAATTAATTCTTAACTTGTGCAAACATAGAGTATCATGGACTGACCCCACTATAATTTAGTTTATTGAATCCAAATTTTGCATTCCTGAACCATTATTTTCTAGACTAGTCAGTTAAATATGTAGGTCTGTATTATGTTAAGTTTACGCCTTAACTAGGGCATGCAACCGGGAAATCCCGGTACCGAAAATCCCGGGAAATCCCGGGAATTTTTACAGCAATCCTGTACCGGTTCTTCGTCCCGTATTCCCGGTACTTTCGATACTTTCGGTACTTTATTATTTTCCTTCTTTTTTTAATATAAAGTTACAAATCATATCCAATAAACTATTATTTTACAATATTGTTGATATAAAACATTTTATTTTTCAAATAATGAGAATTTCATAAACAAAAACTAATCAGCAATGTAAGTAAGGGGTCAGTTATGATGATGATTATGATTCATTTATTGCATTACTTTCATTTTGAAAAGAATAACTTTAATCATGCTCAGATTTTGTGTATTTTATAATTATTTGGTTTACTAACTTCTAAAAAGCTTTTACATTATTTTATGATACTACCTTTATTTTAAATAAAATAGCGTTTGTTACATTATTTTCTTGAGTTTTATTTTTTTTTTTCATATCAAAAAGCGTTATACTAGTTTTGTTTTGCTACAGTTTGTTTAATGATATTTATTTATAGTAGACGGAAAAAAGTGACCAAGTACGTGATGCTAAACACTTATTCTATAGAAGAAAGAAGAAAGCAATTACGTGACAAAGATAGGCTTATTTCTAATTCAAAATATAGTTCTGATATATTTGAATTATTATAATTAAAAGTTATTTTTATATCAATATAAAAAAATACATGTGGCACTCGGAGATTGCGAGAAGCTACCTTTTTTTCCACTTCACTCGCTCGGAAAGATTCTATTCATTCGCGCGTTTTGCAAAATGGAGTTTAATAACTTCATTTTGCACGCAAAACGCGCAAATCTCCATTTTGAGCGCTAGAGCGCAAAGATTTGTTCAAAACTCGGACAAAATATCTTGTAGTTCATTATTTTCGTCACAGGCAGGCGAGGCGCAGGGCCGCCTCCACTGCATTTCTTCGCTTAGTGAGGTGAAAAGTTGTGTGTTGCATTCGGAAGCAAAGTTTTTCTGCATCTCGTACCTTTGAAAAGTTAAAGGTAGCGAAATTTTCGCGCCAAATCTACTTTGCAGCCTTGCATAACAAATAATTATTTTATTAAAAAAAAAAATTATTAAAATGTTCGTGATGCACTACTGTAATATAGAACTTCTTTGTTGCAGGAGATTTTTTATAAGTAGGTTTCATTGTGAAAACTCCTTTTGTAGCTAGCCGTTTAGTATTAGTAAGATAAAGTAAATTGTTTTTATGATTACCGAAGTCTCCCGAACTGAAACGACGTTATACGATGTGTGGTGTCAGGTATTTGCGTTAGGTTTTTGTTGGAAATGTCTTGATGTGGTTGCCGCGCCGCGCCACGATCAGAGCCCGCGATAAAAGCTATGCAATAGCTTAAAAAAGCATTTAAATTCGGTTCCTTGAGATTATGTTCTGATGATTATTGTCAATTATAGATTTACGAATAAAACAAAGTTTTATGAACTACTCCATCCCCCCCACATTTGTAATAAGTTAATTTTTCAACTGATTTAGATAATTTTATGTAGTGTGCACCCACTCGTGCCTTTAATATCGACATTTGTAGTTAATAGCGACATTTGTACGTGAGTACCGAAAGTACCGAATTTCCCGGGAAATCCCGGTTCTATGTCCCAGTACCGAAACTTCGGTACTGGGGTTCAAAAAGTACCGGTTCTGCAAGCCCTAGCCTTAACCCTACTATGCTTTGGTTGTAGAGATAATTCGAATATTTTAAAATCGCTAATTTCCAATAAAACGTGATGACAACTACTTTTTGAGTTCACAAAGCTGTTTGTAATTCAATATAAGGGATGAATTTTGTGTTTAAGCTAATCTTCTGTTATCAAATAGTTTCGGTTTTCACTAAATCTAAAAACTTGAAGCTTGTAAAAGTTTTTATATTGCTAAAGGTCATCAGCATATTCCGCTAAGGTCACTTGGTGCAGGTATTTTATTGCCTCACTCCGTACAACGCAGCAATTCAACACAAGGCCAAAATTGCTTTTTGTATTTTTTACTCGACAAAATTATACTTATTTACTACATGTAGCTTAGGTATACTTATCTCTTTATCTACTACAATTCGTCTATTCATACGAATGTGCTAAATGAAACGCTAAAGGTAACTTTTATATTCTGCGCAGTGCTAGTGTTGATAAATATTGTTATTTGCTTATCAGTTTTAGTTATTTCCCAACTCTAATCACTCAGATTTTACTGTTAATGATTGTCATTATCTTTATATGGCTTCTAAAGTACACCTATGTATAGTGTATTAATACAATAAATAAAAGGATTACGTAACATAATAACAAAGACTATGCAAACGTCATTTTCATACCGATCAATAACTTCGTAATGTACTACTTTTTACCATTTTGGGTGTATTGGCGTGTTTTAAGTTTGAAGAGGAAAATTAAAATAGCGTATGACCTTGCTAGTAAAAAAACTGGTTTGGCATTCGCGACTGATTTCAATCTTAATCAAACTAGACGATTCTCTTATCGCACATTTGTAGCATTTCATGTGTAAAAATTTTAAAACAATATAGCCGTATAAAAATTAAAAATGCATTAGAGCAAACATTGTTCTCGTATTTGGCAGTAATTGGTTGACCCTCGAGAGGTCGCGAGTCAGGGCCATGGATGCTAAACACGGCAAGTTCCGGGTCATCCCTTCCCGGTAAGAGTCTAGACGGTAATGCAACTAGTTTTATTTCACATTGAGTTTAGCAGTTAAGTAAGTAAGTAAAGCAATTTTTAAGTTTACATCATCAGCACTGCCGCCCAGCCTAGTTATGTTTCTCGCGTTCGACCATCGCCGGTTGTGCAACCACGACTTGCCGACACTTGCTTATTGTGGCCAACCCGACTCGTTGCCCAACTAGTTTGGCTTCTTGTCGTCTAATTACGACGTTTCATTAGATTATACCTTATATTATTATTATTATACACATTTTTGAGTCTCTATTAGGGCTTCCAAATATTCGATGACATTTGATATTCGAATACCTATTCGGTTTTCTGAAAAGTGAATACCTATTATTGTTCGAATACTCGTAAGTCTGTTTTTTTTTTTAATATAAGAATTGCATCTCCTTGAACGTATCGAGGCCAGGAGGAGGATATTATAGCTCAACCCTCTCCCGCCATTCCACCACTACGACCATCAGCTGATACTCAACAACGTCATGTAAGCTTAATCACGCTTCTCTTCGTTTGCTCTGGCTTGTTTTGTATGCAAAAACCAACGACGTTCATAATATCGATAATATTCGAATAATTATAACCCCAGTCATTCGAATTGTGAATGGGATGAACACTGAACATTCGATGTATTCGAATTTTCGGATTGGAAGCCCTTGTCTCTATAAGTCTAAGATATAATTATGTGATAACTTCATTAACAGAGTTATCACTTTATACTTAACTTTTCATGCGAGTATACTTCCGTTTCATTATCTCCCACTTCCACTACGTTTTGGATGTCACTCTCAATCTGCGTCTTCCATCAAGCCAAAAAAAATGTAAACATAGATGTGAGATAACATAAATTATACATTGTTAAAATGATTAAATTAAACCATCGTATGACCTGCCCAAAATTTAGTTTTAGTTAAATCTGTCAGTGATAGCTAAACAAATCCAAAGTTTTTATGATTCACAGTTCGGCGTTCTTTAATCCACGGTGATTTTACGCATTACAGTACTACAGTTTTACCTTGTAAGCCCAACAATAATATGCGTCATGTCATGATGTATTTTCCTGTCTACGTAAATTAGTTTTAAAATATTTTGCACGTCAATGTATTAAAACATCTGTTTAATATTTTGCAGTAAATAACTATAATGATCACATTATATGTCTATTTCAAAAGTCATAAACTGAAGTATTTACTAAGCTTATTTATTTGCAGCTCTCACACTTAGAGCATTGTATGGCATTCGAGCATTGTTCATATTCTAATGAAACATTAAAATGGAAACTTGAATATTATCTAACGAAATGACTTGCCACAGATTTTACGCAGACTACTGGGAGACAACACTTGATAAACAAGAGTACTATAAATAAAGTTTATTGAATTCGAATATATTTCTGAACCAAATCTAGTCTGATTTCTGGTCTATTCAATATCTCGATCTGACGTTCTTGGATAACAAATTGATTTGCTGAAACCTCAACAAGCGTATTTTTACAACTTACGAAGATACTAACCTCTGTTATTTCTTTTTTCAGGACAAATTGGCAAAACCTAAAATACAGTTCCTACCCGGAAATGAAGGGGTGAGTTTCAGAATTTTTCTTAAGAGTTGAAAATGTGGTAAGTGTCATTTTGAGCTGCTCCGTGTGTATTCCGAAACCTAATCCTAAGGTGACAACGTTAAGCACAAACTTGTTTAAAATAAACTATAAATGAACATAATAGATGCCCTGATATGTTTTCGCAAACTACAGCATGATTTCCCAAAATAACTATTAATATCACAAAAGGTCAACAATACAAAAACAAGAAATAAACAACTTAGTTTGTCATGACCTGTCATAGGCTTTTGGCACAGGTAAACAAATAAAGAAAATTTATGAAGGATAACATTATTGAATTATAAAAATTAACCTTCCAAGTGGCCTTTATTAAGTTGTAACATCAAACTTCTTGATGTTTGGCAAAGCTAATACAAAACTATTAGATTAAAACTGTTGGGGTACTACAAGGTAGTGAATTTGGACCAGTTTTAATTTTTTTAAGAGAGTTTAATTTAGACTGAATAGCAATGTCTAATTTAGTATTGAACACAAACACAAGCTATTTGTCATCATAGTAATTAGCATAGTGTCTCAATAGATTAATATCTTATGAAAAGTACTTGATAAGATAATCGTTGATAATTGAGTTACTGGTAAAAGAAAATTCAACTAAGGTCTAAACCATATAACCTATGATTATCCTTAAAAAAAACAAATAAGGTACCTTTGGTGCCAAAGTAAAGTTGGGTTCATTAGCAAATGTATTTAACGGCAGTTTAGAAACCATAAATAAAACGGTACCCATTAATTAATTAGCATACCCTAGTATCCGTATTAATTGTTTAAACAATCACCGATATCGTGTATAAACACGGTACAATTACAGACTTTTGACAAAGGTGTTGCAAAGCAGAAATCTCAGAAATACAATTCGAAATCTTGTTTGCTTTTAAGCAGAATATTTTTAGTGTCCGACCGAAACTGATTTTTCAGCCGAAACCGAAACCGAAACCGAACCTTCGGCCTTGCTCTCAGTTTCGGCCGAAACCGAAACCGAAACCGAAACTTTTTAAAACTTTTAACATTTTAAAAAGTTTCGGTATTTTTTTCTGTTTTTTTTTTGTTTTTTACATTTGTTGGCACAAGAAAAAGTGTCAAATACACAGGGCGAATTTTTCAACTGGGCGTGGACGGCTATATTTTTAACTAAGAGAAATATCGAAAAATGTTGAATAGAGTCTCGAGACCGATTTTTCCGAAAACTAAAACTGTATCATTGGATTTTAGAAAAATCAATAATCGTGGCCAAAAATCGAACCCGCTAATTTTGAAAACAAAAATCACAACCTGTATTATTACACCATTTGATAGTGTTAATACTAAGGATCAAATTCTGGGTAATAATGAAATACGGCAAATTTATGGATAGATAGATAGACGATCTTAAGAATTGCTATTTTTCTATGTTATTTAACTTCTACTGAGTCCATAATCTATTCGAAATTATAAAAAATCCTTGTTTGTTTCCAATGTTTCACTAGATTTGAAGTCTCAACAATCGCACTATATTAATTTAGCAATACGAAATAATTGAGACATTAGACTAAAAAAATTGCATTATTTCAATAAAGAAACCGTTTACTTAATTAAGTTTCGAATACCGCCTAATCCTAATTCTAATCGCCTTGAAGATTGATAAGTATTTAATCATTAACGTACGTAACAAATATTTTTTAATATGACATGAATATACAAGACTTAGATATTCTTGGCAGTAAACTCAAAAACATAACCTCGTCTCACGAATAAACGGACGGTGGCAAACTGAGCCGGGGCCCCGCCGGCGAGCAAGTACGTGTTAGCTACGAATTTTACCGAACGACGCACGAAAATGCAGGAATACTTGAGTTTCGGCGGGGCCGAAAGTTTCGGCTATATTTTGGCCGAAACCGAAACTAAGGCCGAAACTAGGTATTTTGGCCGAAACCGGCCGAAACCGAAACCGAAACCGAAATTTCGGTCGGTCACTAAATATTTTATAAATTCTCTGTTTAGAGAGTCAAGTTCAGTATAAAGTTTCACATTTAGCAAATTCATCTTTTTGTTTTCAACCAATTTTATTGTACCTGGTTTTTATCCCGTTGATGTAATATTAACATTTCCTACACGTTTCAATACCTCTATAGTTTAAATATACATTGGAATCTTTTTACCTTTTGATTTCCTAATAATATGTGATATAACAATGGTCTGCTTTGCACGTACTTCTCTGTACATTTTACATAATTTTATGACCTTATCACTAATGACGTTCCAAAGAACATTAAGAAATTTTATTAATAACAAAGTGCGTACATCTTATGGTTGTCCGAAGTAAACATTTGACGTGTTTCAAACACAGCTTAGATTTTACTGAACAAGTGTAACACAAACATTTATAATTTCCAACTTTATTCTAACTTATTATGCAAGAGCTGGCTTAAAAAACAAACAAGCTGCTCTAGTTTAAACATGGAGTTATATTAGTAAGTAGATCACTTGTCGATGTCGAATAAGGATATTGAAGATGCATAAGAATGTAATGAAGGAGTACAGCTTCGTCAGGATCTGGGCCTCATCGTCGTATGGGCCTTGACTCGCCTCGGGCGTACCAGTTAACGCTTGCGGCACTCGATACGCTTGCGAAATTATATGATGACCCACTTAGCCGATTTCGATTTGCTGCTTGACGCTGCGGTCGGTGGTCTATTAAACTTTTTACCCTAAATTATTTCGAAAAACAAATTGAATGCGGATTACAAGCCGTCACGTACTCAAAGCGGCCTCGTCATTCAACCTAGTCGACTTATAAACTGACAGTCAGTGACATTGTATCAATACATCTATGGTTTACCTACACTATTTGATATTGCATCAGGCCTTTTCCTCTGACGAAACGGCAGCCTCTTGTCATAGCTCTTGTTTACTTATAAACTTTCCGCGTGGGGTTGGTCGATAAATTACGTCACATAAACCATACAACCATGAAGAGAAGATGGCGAATTTGCGCAAAGCTGTGTGAAATTGAAATATAGAGTGTTGGTAGATTATATTTGGTTCGGTTAGATGCAACAAGTAATACAGCTAACGTCACAGCTACTGCTCATTGCAAAAAACGTGGCTAATGCCATTTTGTTTACAAGGTGTTAATCCCCGGTCGATCCCCGCGCCCGACGCCCGGCGCCTTCGACCGGTTTGCTTGTTGCCACCGCTCGACTCGCCTGCCGGTTTGACGTGATCTCTTCTCTTGTTGCTCGTCGAGAGTCACTTGCTCGTATCGTATGTAAACGACCCCGACCACCTCATTCGAAATCTAAAACGTCACACTTCAATGTTTTCCTGTATTGTCTAACTAACTTTATTAACTGCCAATTAAAGGATTGAACTTGTTCTATATTACTCAAATTATAGCCATTTTATGCAAAACAACATAAAACATTATGTAAATTGTAACAAACACTGTTAAACTTAATAGCAGGTCAACCTTGGCTTTGTGTTATTTTTTTAGTCTTCCTAAGAATATGCTCGGGATAAGCTGTTCTCTGAAAACGCTTCGCCATCATTCCTCGAATATCTCTGTATCGGTGTGTTAGGTCCGAGACTCGCTGGCACATATCCAACTTGCACATAATAACCACAATTCAATGAGTCGCAGACCAGAATAGTAAATAAGATAGAGTGGAGTGTGTAAAAATAGCAACAGTTCCAGTCGCTAGTGGGCACATGTGGATTGCACCTCACAGGTGCGACGGCCGTTGTCCCCTTTCGCGATAATGTTTGAACACACATCAGGACCGACACTCCGGAATTGTTTTGATCATGTAACTTGTTATTTTTGCACAAAATTGATAAAGAGATTATAAGAATCCAATGCTGTAATAGTATTCAGCCGTTCAGATGCTATGCGCATTAATTTTCCTAACATAGCATATCGCCAACTCTAGTATCGATGTTATCTCTGCATCTAATGAATCATCCTCCTATGTACATTGAACCCAATGTTCTGCATTGTAAAATTGAATGTTCCTTCACAATGTAAGTTGGAATACGTCTTGACTCGGTCAGGTCATTGTCCTCCCAACACTTTACTACCTTCACCAACGGTTTACAGAACATTATCGCAGTCCTTGAAAACAGGATTCGATTTTGTATAAAACGAAAATGTATGTTTTGATTTAAAAGATAATTCTCAAGCGTCGGGTATAAATTCCTTTCAAAATGTACACAATAATCTTTAAATTGAACTTGTCAGGGATTGAAAAAATATACCGTTGTTCAACAGACGTATGTAGTATAAGACCAGGCTCAGGCCACTTACCTCTTGCTGTTGTAATTTTATTCAAGACTGTATTGTACGATCAGTTTTATGGTTACTAGGGCCATGGCAACAGTACAACGACACGGCGACATAGATTCAATGTTCTGGGGTCCACTCATTAACCTCCATCTCATCTCTGCTTCCCGCTATATTTTACCCATCTTGTAATGCCTGACTGACTACTGAAGGTTATCAGCCGATTGGCGATTTCTCTGTATTACTCATTATAGAATTTGTTCATATAACCTTCCCTAGAACCTTGTTTAACTTGAAACGTGGCACTGACTTGATTTATTAACATATTCTCAATACTAAATCCAAACCATTGAATGATAAAGTTTAAATTTAATCAATACCCCAATTAATATGTATAATCAATAACTGTTTTCAACGGGCCTCATTGGGAATAATGCAAATTCAGTGGAATAGGCGTTTCTATGACAGATATTGTTACGAATATGTAGCTATAGAACAAAGGTGTGTTGGCGTGAACCCCTTTATCAGATCATAATGGGTGCAGCCACGTGATCAAACAATAGTGTTTACACTCGCTACAAGGACGACCTGCTGTACTTACCGTCCTGTTCATAAAGATCTCGAATACGGGCCTATTGTTTTTAACGCCTTTATGTCTCGCGTTAAACTTGGCCCACTCTTAGGAAGCCTTGTCCGAAAATATTGCTGCAACTAAATTTATAATTTTACTTGCAAAAGCTTGCCTAAACTTTGACCAGGTAGCAGATTAAAGACCCCAGTGTGCCCCAGTAGCTTTTTTTGGAAACATCAGTAATGATCATCAAATTTGAGCCAATTTACACAAAACGTCAAATTATTATAAACGTAAACCTTTCTCACGAATCACTTCGTTTTACTTTTAGTGAAAATCGTATGGAAATCCATCTAGTAGTTTTTGAGTTCGTTGCGTTCAGACATACAGTCGCGGATAATTATTATGTAGTGGTAGTGATTATGCATCACACAACACTCATTTATAAAGTCACCTGTGCAAACACATTCCGAGGATTTTCGTACATACATCTGTTTATGAAATATATAAAAATGTTCATTTATTGGTTTTCTGGAAACATTAAAGTTCTAGAAAACTTTTCGATTGAAGGAAATTACTTTTATTGTTGATCTGAGTTTCTGTTTTAATTGCGTATAATTCACATTTCAATCAATGTTACCCAATCACCGTCTATTCTTTCTATTGTTTATGTTGTTTAGCAATGCCTTTTCATTTAGAACAACACTTGGTTAGTTAACATGAAAAACACGCTGTTTGAAGTGATCAAATAAATTTAACTTGCGTATTGACATTGACGTCAGACTATTAGCTATACTTATTCATTGTCGTATTGCTTTTTGTTTGAAATAATTTAACTATTGGAAATTACGCGCGTAAATTTAATCTTGTGTTACTTTCCATTTTCTTTGAGACATTCACACGCAACACTTCATACAAATAATAAAACGTTACCATCGAATAGACTAGACCAGTGTTTCCCAACCTGTGGTCCGCGGACCCCTGGGGGTCCGCGAGTATATGTATGGGGGTCCGCGGTGTCATCTCTGGACCATACATAAATGCTAATGTCTCGTAATCGATACGCTTAGTTAGCACGGCGGTGAGGGAGATGGAATGAATGATGAGAGTGAAATAAGTACGTGCGTATATACAGAAATCAAATACAGAATCAGATTACAAGTCGAATCTGATTTAAGATTACAATTAAATTGTTATTTTATTAAAGGGGTCCGTGAAAACTGTGCTTGATTTCCTAGGGGTCCGTGGCCGAAAAAGGTTGGGAAACGCTGGACTAGACAGTAGTCAATGTTTTAACAACGTTACTAATCGTTACGTAACTCAAATTCACGATCTATTGCCGACCGGAACTAAATCAATGTAGAAGAGCCTTAGAATCGATAGCTGCTGAGGCCGGCTGGTTGCATGTGCTCCATTCAACCTTGGGGTCAGGGTTGGAAGTACATTCATTTGATATCCCGTAAAGATAAAATTGAATATTGTGTCGGTAGAGGTGTCGTACAGGAAACAAAATCTTACGATGAATCTAACTATTGTAGGAAAATGGTTGTCGTTTAGAAATGCCAGTGCAATTTGCTCATTACTTTTAATGGTGTCAGAGACCACTCATTCATCTTTGTATTGTTTTGCAAATTGATGTAATATTTTCATTATGTCAACACTGCAAGTAGGATACACGTTATAAAGATTCAGCTGCTTGGCCTATTGGGTGGCGTCTTCTGCCAGAGTTCTGGGAGCGACTTGGCGGAACGGTACTGATTTCCTCGTGGTAATTGCTGAAGTATGCGGACGGCGGTGTCGTCTTATTGGGGCTGCGGGCCGACCGTACGTGCGCGCTATTCACTTTCACTTCGCAGCGCGTGCTTTTGCTATTGGACCTGAGCGCACGCCGATGGATTTGGGCGTATCTTGGATTGCAATTGGGGCCGCCACAACTAAGATCCATAAACGTCAAAAACTACTTACGCAAAAAGTAAAAAATTACACATTTTCCTTCCTAAGGAAAATCCTGCATATTCGTCATGCTAATAATGAAACATACCGTAACGTCAACATATTTGTAATAACAGTCTCATAGAATCATGCAACGATGACGAGTGCAGTAGAAACCCTTGCTCAAGTTTATCTGATACGTTATCTTGGAACAAATTGGGGAACTTAGACCAGAAAAAAAAAACGTTTTAGGTTAAATGGGGGACACAGCTTATAAGGTTAAGCTGTTTCCTTAGATCCTTCTGTCTCCACTTCTGGAGGTTTGGTTACACCATCAAACGGAATTGAAGAATTAACAGTCCCCATAAAATTGTTCCGGCAGTTGCGCATTTTCGCGGTGGTCTCAACTACACGGCCATTGATAAAAAATTTAGCATCGATAATTATTGAGCTTCATTCTCAAGCTTTCACTTTTCGGCTTTAATGGTGTTCAATCGACTTCATAGTTGTTAACGACAATCATTACTATCTACTTGGCCCATTTTGACACACCCAAATAAAATTAATCGAGGCAATTTTAACTAACGACCTCCGTATACTCCATTCTGGCATTTAGGACGCAACTACAATATTTATGTTAGGTAAACAGAAATGCGCATAATTCTGTTTCGATCTTTTACAAGTTTTTTTCGATATCCGGCGACGGCGACGTTCTGTCTTTCGTTATCTGTAGCGCTTCATCTTTACTCAAGCATTCGATTCGTAGAAAATGGTTGCCAGGTAAGGTTTAGCGTGATCGGCGCTATAGCAATTATGTAAATAAATACGAAAACTCGTGATTGATTGTCTCACATCGGATAAGGTCTCTGCGATATTAACTGTACATTTAAAGCGAAAATTACCATTTTGATTGAAACAAAGAATCTCTAGAGGTGTGTATTTAAAGATTTCTGAGAAAACTGAGCAGTCCTTGCACGCTGACTGAGAATAGCATTATATTAAACATTGTCAACACCTTGACTAACTAGAGCTGTGGTCAAGCCGGTATCCCACGCGTAACGCTGTGTTTTTCGAGTTTTATCCTTAAGGCTCTCGTTTTAATGCTGTTTTTCCATTAAAGAAGGGAAAGTTGTCGTGTGCGCCGACGCCGCGTGTCCATCATACATAGCTAATACCGCTTTCGATGCCCAACGAGGAAGTGGACGCAAAATGTAGCTTGTGTGTCTTGTATGCTCAAATCAATGCGTAAAATCACGCTCAATATTATTTATTACATTTTTTTTTAAAGTAAACTGTGAAAATAATCAGCATGTTTGCGCTGCGCACTGCGCTGCAAACTGTCGTTTCAGTTATATGCCTCAGTTAAAAGACGATCGTCAACTATTTTTAACTAACTTCAAAAAAGGAGGAGGTTTTAAATTCGTCGTAATTTTTTTATTTATGTATTTTCTCCGATTTCTCAAAGACTCCTGGACCGATTTTGAAAATCAGTTTAGTTAGTTCGCATAAGTATTTTGATGGGCAACTACGGAACCCTACACTGTGCGTGACCCGACACGCACTTGGCCGGTTTTTTTTTAAAGCAAACAGTGAAAATAATCAGCATGTGTGCGCTGCGCATTGCGCTGCAAACTGTCGTTTCAGTTATATGCCTCAGTTAAAAGACGATCGTTCCTCCATAAAGTGTCCAGTTTATTTTTAAAACTAGTGGAGTTATAGCCACACATCTTTGTGCTAAATATCGCGACCGAAGTTACTAATATAGCAGTCGTAAACATTTGACACTGCGAACATCCACATGTCGCTGTGTTTATGACCAGTGATGGGTGGCGCCACTGTCGCTACGGCCAACTCTTCTTATGATACACGCTGTGAATTTCTCCTCAGAAATGCCGGTTTCCTCGAGATGTTTTCCGTCAACGGCTTGTGATGAATGTGTGCATTAAAGATTTCTGGAAAAATCTATGGAGCTTTTAAGTAATTTAGTTGCGTTTCAATGAAATGGTTGCTACTAAGCAAATCAATGTGGTAATATCAAACAATTCAGAGAGACTTTATTCTTCACTGAAAACTAAGTTCCAAACGGAGTACAAATTAACTGCGACAAAATAAAGAACGATTAAATATTCCATATGTTTTGAAAGTCTGTCCTAAAAGTGATAAATTCATAGACACATCCCTTTGGCACACGACGAGACGCGCCTTAAACATTTATTTCATTAGTGTTATCTTTAAAATTAATAACATCAATTTATTTTGTAATAGAAATCCGAAAATAGTGGAAATTAATTTTACTATCAAAATTGTTTCTTTGCGGCATTTACTCAATTTGGCAGCGAATGAGATCACTGTATGCAATGATGCGTGCAATGTGACATTGCAACTAGCTCACCGTCGGTTTCAAGTGTTTTTCCGTTGTCGACCTTATTGCTACGTAATAAGATTCGAAGGCAACAAATCAGTTTACGGGCCATTTGTACTTATAACCCACTGATAATGGTTGCAGTGTTATTGTTGAATAACAAATAGGTAATTACGCACATGTATGATATTTGTATTCGCGAGTACTACACTGATATACTGGTTGGAATTTTTGATTACCAATCTAATTTCTTAAAATCTGTAAAGAAGCCCAAATATTAGCAAGCAACTACTGATTCAAAAACAAACCATTTATTAATTGCAAATAGACCATGAGTTAAACACTTTTGAACGTCAAATGAAAATGGTAGGTATTGATTCTAAATTTGGAAGTCTACACATATATTCGTATGGAGAAGAGTGGGTAAGAACCTCGATTCTTACTCAATCAAAGTCAATAAATAATTGAATATTAATGCAGGTGTTTCCATGTTTACAAATAACCTGATATCCTCTAGTTTTATCAAGTGTTTTGTTCGTTGAATCTATTTAAAGTTCATTATATATTTACTTTCCAATTGTTGAGCTAAAAGGTCAAAAGATCAGGCATACACTTGTAAGTCTTCGGCCTGCGCCCGTCACATTTTACTAACTTCACTGATACATTAGAATTAATTTATTTTATTCTATTGACTGTTCTAATTGAGTAGCCTTGTAAAATAGTAAAATGTAACTAAAAGTTATTACTTCAGAACGTTTCAGCTGTTGCAAAATGCTGAAAAAAAGCATTACAAAATAATCAAGAACAGCTGTCTGTCAAATATCAATAGCAAGTAACGCAAAAGTTAAAAAAGAAAAAATAAACAAGAAAGAAACACTTCTATAATTATAGCTTTCACTCGACTCCATTCTATCTTAAAATTATCATCTATTCCTACTCAGTTGAATTCACAGCCAATCTTAAAGATATTCCAGATGTAGTACATCTGGAATATCTTTAAGATTCACTACACAATAGACTCAACAAGAATTGAACCAGCAAACGTCAATTTAAGATGATTTACAAGGATTTAGTAGCAGCTGTTGTAAACGCGTGCCGTCTAGTTTAACCAAGGCCCAAAACATCCGGGTGTCTATGAAAAGAGGACAAGTAGACATAAAGTGCATAAGCAGTGCTGGCTTATATTACGAAAGCTCGCAATGTAGCCGATAATAAATTGTGCCTGGCAGAATTACGTAACCAGGTAAAAGTTACCGCTCGTTCGCAGCACTATTCTGAACTTCACCTGAGTAGGCGGTAATCAACAATTGATTTTTTTATACATTCTGCCGTCACGGCACAAAAGAAAAACTCCGATATATTACTGTTACAATGATGCACTACCGTTTTCGCCGGTGACGTTATAAGACCCCAATATCGAAGGAGAGTCACTTTCACCGATTTTTTTTTGTTATCCGGGATCGTTTCGATCCGGATCTGAAGAAAACAACTGTCAGTTTAGAATGTCTCTATGTGATTTCAATGTATGCTCCATCTCGGTTGATTTTAGGGTAGAATAAAACCTCTCACTTGCTCCGTCAGAGTAATTATAATATCCATTAATCGACACAATTAAATAGGTACAAAGCAATGTAAAAACCAATTAGTGTCCTGTTATAAACAGTTTTGTGTTCCAAAAAAGCAATGTTAGCAAGAGCTATACGGCCTTCACCTCGAAACCTATTTATTATGAATGTAATGCCACGCCGTAATGGCTGCTACACACCTTACGATAAATCGTTACGATAAGTCGGTACAGTTCAAACTGCAACGATAAATCGACAAGTGTGTATGAGAAAAATCGAACAAACTGTACAGTTTTTCTCATACACACTTGTCGATTTATCGTTGCAGTTTAAACTGTACCGACTTATCGTAACGATTTATCGTAAGGTGTGTAGCAGCCATAACAAATGTGACTAAACATCGTTGCTCAAGTCTTCGTTAATGATAGCACCTATATTCGGAATCAAAACTTTTATTTGTCATTTTATACACGTGCTATATCTTTGTACAAAAATCAATATACACGTGTTTTTATTGAAATTCACTTAAAAACCAACATTACACACAAATGTGTAAATGTATTAGAGTTCAAAGTTTTGGAAGCATTAACTAGAACCGCAAAAAGGTGAACGGTACGATTCCATTTTCAATTCACTGAAAATGATGTCCTAAAAGACTATAGACAAGCTTCAATCGTCATTCGTTCATACAATCGATTTGAATGTAAAATATGGGGTATTGAACCGATATCCATTTACAATTCGCTATGACGTGAGGCACAAACAGCTGGGACAATTCTATTTCAGAAACGTTTAAAGAATCATTTATTTAGCATTAGAACATATTCCTTTCCTGTATGTATTAACTTATCTAGAATTGTATGTTTAAATTCATTTGTCTTGTTTTGTTTTGTGTATGTTAATTTCATTCTGAGTTTTATTTCTGTCAAAATTATTCAATGGATTATTGTAAAAAATACTGGCCTCTCCAAGCTAAATAATACTTCTTTTTGAAATTTTCACTTCTTTAAAATTTGCAAGTTCATACTCCCTTTAGCATAAGTCAAGAGTATCTTAAATCTGACACAGACACCATACAGCATTAGTGAGGAAACCGGTCTTGTTCACAATTGTTTTCGCCCTGTTGGCCGCTCGAGTCGTATTGCCCGTTATACAACAAATCTTATTAGCTAAACAAGAGGCCAACAGTTCGCTGTGTGTCGTGTACAATTTTATATTGATCATCTACAGCACGGCTGGCTGTTTATTCTTATACACAAATGCATATCTTTGCGAATTCAACTGTATTTGCAAACAATTCAATCGCAAGGATTTAGTCTAATCTCATCAAATTGATACGACATACGGTAACTTCACTTATCGTCTTGTTCCATTCACAATTTTTCCATCTTTTATCGTGAATTTGTCACTACTAAATAACGGCTGTGTTTGCTGAGAGTGAAATTTTACAACTTGACGCAAATTAGGCACATGAACAACGTTTTCGTTTTGTCACAATTCTATAGGTTCCAAAAATATTGAATTACCATACTGATATTATTGTTCTAATTCCTATTTGCTAGGAATTTAGCTTAGCTTATATATAAGTCTATCATAAACGCCTTCATCGCCCTGTTGGCCTTTATCCAATCATGTAGTATTTCTAATACTCATTATTTAATCGCTTCAATGGAGAACAAAATATCAATTACAGAATTTACAGAGCCTGCTTCTCCTGGGACCTTATGGGAAAAAACCATTTTAGAAATACGAGGAAATTGTATACGTCTCTGATGGATTCGGATTCCTCCATACATTCCAGTTACAATAACCCTCACCATAAGTAGCCATTTATGTGTTGCCAATCAAATGAGCAAAGTTTATCCGCTCTTCTTTCTCCGGCTTTCTATTCATATTTCAGCTTCTTTTGTAGTAAAAAGGTAACCAACTTTCAGCCTCGACAAAAGTCGTGAGAATTTTAGACTTATTTTCAATAGGTATTTATTGATCATTGTGGTTACTGTAAAACATTTTTCCCATTCAGAAATCTTGGTTAAAATAAACGATAATTTGGTCGGGAGCATATCCGCCTGGAAACAATAAAGCCGCACCTACTCGACTACAGCATATTGAATTTGGCCACCGCGCGTGGTTTCGCAGTCAATTTGTCTGCTTTATTGTGTGTGTTGTGCTCCGTCGTTGTTCGCCTTTCAGTCTCAAAACTATTATTGACATGGCTAATTTATTTGCAACCTTGTTGGCACTGATATTATAGATGGATTGCGGATTACTGTTCCAGAACTCTGATACATCATTCTGATATTATTTTAGGATTCTTTTCACAAAATCGTCAATGTAAAAACAAAATCTAAACATGAACATTGAACAAGCAGCTAGACAATCAAAGAAACGCTTAGAACAACCCAATTATACAGACATCAGTGTTATCGAAGATTATTAATTACCCAATGCAGCTTTGTTTTAGTTCGACTTTGCGAGTTCTCATAATACACTTACTGAGCCCATTTAGCTCAACCTATTGTTAGCTTCGACGCCAGCCATAATTTTAGAGAACGTAATATGTGTACATTTATCAGTCTATAGGGCTACATATTCTTAGTGATCTCAAACGTGATGTAAATGTCAGTGGGGCTTGTATAGATTTTGTGTTCCTTCTACATCAATAATTGCGTCGGTAGCAGACGTAATATAAACCCGTAGCGTCGGAGGCGTGGCCGGCGTCACGTCGCGTCGGCGCCGCGTCTGTGCTACTGGATTGTTCTGGATCCAACGTTCACACACAACAACTCATTCACCGGCCGGATTGCTCTTAAGAAAAATCTTCATTCCGAGTTTTCCGAGTTCCAATGCTTGTATCGGAAAGTACCTACTTGTTTGTGTTAGTTAAGTTTTTTTTTTTCTAGTCGTCTGATATCATGACTTCTCTCGAAATTACGAGTACTTTCGCTGATAATAGTATGTAGCATATGTTATTGTTGTTACTATCAGCTGTACATTTTCTTATCTGTTACAAACCACACCGGGATTTGATAAAAAAGTAATTTAAAGTATAACTTTGTCCCCTTCGTGACCCCATATCTAAATTCTTCATTTTTAGTTCATTGCAATGCGAATTTCCCTTTTGATTGTGTTTGAAATTGTTTTCCGTTTTAATATTCAATTGAATCGTGTGTGGATTTCTTGTTTTATCGTTAATTTCTACTGCTGTATATTCCGCTTTGGTTTCATTATGAATTTATGCGCTTCAACATGAGCGCGAGCGTGATCTTCAACAAAAATTCCTCGGATCCAATCTCGACTCTCGAACGCGTGTTTCGCACCTTGATCTAAATACTTGCGACATTATCTGGTCTCGTCGTTATATTGTGCGTCAGATACTGCATCGACAGTTTCGACTGCCTTGAAGCACTGTTAACTACATTAAAATTAAATTAAAAGTTAAAAATCTCATTGGTGTCTTGTTGAACAATGTCTGTCCTCTAAATTAATGACTAGAAATCACAGGGTAAACCTTATAAAGAAAATCGTGACTTGTCTGCCTTTTATTAGACGAGCTTATTTTTCCAGATAACCTCTTTCTTAGCGTCGAGTCCTGAGGGAAATAACCTCGGTCAATCCCCTTTCGCATCAGTATGCTACATTTTGAAGCGTTGAATCCCGTTTTGTTGCTTGTTTGCCTCATATTTGTTTTTAAATACATCATTGAATCTGTATTGTTCCTTTCTTAAAAGTTTCGACGCCAGATAACATAAAAAAGGTGTCATATAATTGATCCCCTTTTAGTTTACCCTTATTATAATTTATTGGATTTGAATAATCTTTGCAGGTAGATTAATTACAATCTGTAAATGTACGTGAGTTGTAACGAATACTAAATGATTGGAGTTCATAAGCATGTCAATTTATCTGAATTTACTAAACTTCGGGCAAACTATTAAGTTATCTCCGCTTCGAGCTACAAGTGCCTCTCCTGCCCTAATATTGTGACGTCCAGCAAGATCACCAATCGTGTCAACATCCTCTTTCCAACGTTATGTTTTTCTTTCATTGTTATTACATTGGTCTCTAATCTTTAATGAGGCTGCGATTAGTTCTTTACCAAACTGGCAGAGAAGTGCGAAATATGAAGTCTACGCTATTAATTCTTCAAACTGGAGTTGTTTTCGCATCTTGTTCATTTTACATCTTTATTTGTAATGTTTTTGTAAGACCACCATCTAGAGATGTTTTGGCCTATTACATTATTAGTGTAGTTACCACACGGCCTAAATGCGTGGGTGAATGTTGGTTAATGTGTTTGTGGAAAATGAAACAATAAGTTGTTATTCTGATGATAGTTAATAAAAGTAACTCTGTTTTGTACAATGCCTCGGTCTTGTTTGCAGTGGGAACATCCATTCGCCTTTTACTTACCATTGTTTTTGACGGAGCGATCTCTAGAATCATGTTTTCATACGTACTACTTAACCATCGTCGTCATAATAATTATCATCGACTATCTTGAACCTGTTCGCAATCAGGTTTTTTGGATGTTTTCGCTGTTTTGTTCATGATAAGTGGACAATCTTAGCTGATGTTATTCTGTTTTCGCAACTGAAGTAATAGTTTCACCATTATTATGTGTCTCAATAATGAAAGATTTCTATGTATTTCACGTTGTATCAAAAGGTGTGCCGGCAATAATTCGTTACGCAAGGTAATCACGTGATCTGCTGGTGGTTTATACGGCAAAGCAATACATAGTATGTATCGACGGAACTATCGGGCGTTGAGTAACCGCGGCTGGAAAGAGCTTCGTTACGTAGAGGTTTCGATACAGCCTCGCGACGTAAGGCCGTGGTTGCAGTCACGTCGCCGGTGAGAGGTGCCCCTCCTCTGGCGGAAGGTCGCGAGCGGCCGCCGCGAAGGAGAACGGCACCAGAATGAATCCTTGCAAAGACCCACCCGTCAACCGCAGCGCTCGTGATATTTACAATGCAACGCGCATAATTTCATACTTCAATGTTTTTATCCAAAGTAACATTGAGCAAAACTTTATTATATTTTGTCACGCCCAAATAATAATCTCAAGTTTGACGTAATCAACGGTATCTATAGTATAGGAAGCTACGATAACAAAATACACGCTCAAGTGGCCTGAGTGTACTAATCTAATCATTTACCACGCGCAAATAATTAACATAGTTCATTCACCGCAATAGAAGCTTTACGTAAAATAGAATTTACCTATTTGTCGACAAGACAAAGTTTGATTAGGTATTGCAACCGCAAAATTTTCGCAACCGTATCAGCGCTGGGTGTTTGCTAAGAAACAGAAAATTGCTTAGTTTGCAATTATTCGATTCGGTGGTGTCGATAGATTCGTGCCACGATTGCTTGGTTTAAATCTTAATCGATCGAATATACGTAAAGACAAGGTATTCTGGTTTTCGAACGCGACTTTTTAATAAGTGGGGCTGCGGCCAATGAGCGTGCGCCGAACGAGCGAAAAAACCCAAGCTAGACTGGCATACACAACAGTGTTCAATGGCAACAATGCGCGAGACTCGAATACTGTTTTTTCAACATAAGTATATAATTAAATGAATCAGTGTTACCTCACCGCTGCCGACGATTGCGACAAGAGCGGCCGCATCGTCCATTAGAAAGTCGGCGAATATGCAAATAGTATCGTAGAAACCTCACGAATAACTGGCCACTCACTTCGCCTTTAAATGTGTCTGCTGCGATGAAAGTGACTATTACCGTTAGTAAATTGTGTTAGAACAATTTCTTCCGCGGACGCATTGCCAAATTCTCTGTTCTCAAACTGGACTTGAAATTTTCCTTTCTTAATAAGTAAGACACTGTTCTTTCCGCTACGTATCTTCAAAACGGAAAACATCTTGTTCAAACAGAAAATTGTTTATCAACACTTCAACTACCTACTTGAACGTTTTCACTCGTATGTTTATTTATAAATAGCCCTAGTACCTACTTATTTCTCATTTAGTGGATAGTCTCAAGATTGGCAGTACGAGTTCAGCTTTTAAAAGTTTTTATTGCCTTTCAAAGGGCACGCGGTCACTTAATATTGAGATCAGTTCGTTATCTATTAGTTGTTTTTCAAATGATCAATCGATTGCCTATCTTCTTTAATTTCGCGATAATTTTGCCGGTCGATACATTAAAATTTGATAAGTCCGTGATGAAAAAGAGAATTAATTGCAATTATATTACTTAGTTGATTATAGCGACTTTTAGTATCTTATCTAAAAAGTAGAATTTCCATTAGTTACAAAATATGTTTTGCTTCCTGCTACTGCATTAAGTATTTTAAATTGAAGGTCAAATTACACAAAATGGAAGACTGTAATTTGTTTTGTCAGATTCTTTTGTTGTTTTCGTTGTATCCTTTTCAATTCCATTCCAGTCCAGCATTTTCTGGGGTGAAGGTTGAACTGTAAACAACTTAGCAATAATTATTGCCAATACACATTATCATACATCATAAAGTAAAGAAAATAACAAGTCTGTAAGCAATTAACATGGTGGCGATCACAAGCCAGTCGCGTGGATTTCCCGCTACGATTCGTGTTGAAGTGAACCATTTATTATCGTACACTACTGACGTATGCCATCATCGGTAGAACGAATATTGTACCAACAACTAGGTATATTTAAAGTTCAATTTGCATCGCACGCACGGTGCCACCTCCGCGATGTTACGTCAATAAGATACAACACGTTAACTCGAGGCTGGGGCACACGACCGCTGGTTTGCGTCCGGGTTTGTCCCGTGGAATTGTAAAATACATTATGTATTTTGTATCTCACAATGCTTTCTGAACGATTACCTAGAAACAAAGCTGCTGAATATTTATTTATATGTGTGAGCATATAAGCCAATCCACAAGCGAGAACACTATCTGCGACGTAGTTGTATATCTCTCGGTCGAGCGAGCCGAACGGACCGGTTGTGACGGCCTCTCACTTCGCAAGCCTGTGTACCGCTCGCTGCTTGCTGTGAAATTAGGTAACCAACAAAAGCTACAGTCGTTGCGCACGACGAGCAATACACAATAAAGAAATCCCCTACCACGAACGAAAAAAACAAAAGAACCTAGCTGAAAACAGCTGTTTACGCGTTCAGGGTGACGTAACCGAAAGATTTACTGGGACAGCTGGCATGTGAAGTCTGATAAGACACCTACAGTTTAATCGGCTAGAAGGCATTTCAATAATGCCTTGAAAAACGGACGACGGATTTCCTCGTGTACACCTATTTTCCGGTCCAAACGAGGCGCACTGGCCGACCTTCGTGGGAAGACACAATGAAACTAACGACCTTGACATGATACTATTTGCAGATGGTTAGACTATTTACCTATAAATAACTATCTAATCTTGTATGTTATTGTATTAGTGACAATCACAAAAATCGGTCAATAAAAGCAGCAAGCCAAAACAATACAGGGAACCATGGAAGGAGCAGCGGGCGATGCGGGCGAGACGGCTGTTCACCGAATGCCGAAGTGTTCCATCGCGAGGCGCTCTTTATATCGGTCGGCTGTACCGCAGAGAAAGCCGCGCCCCGCACTCCCCCGCAGTGTCTGCTGCCCGCACCGCTCGTAGCGGGTTTTTTCCTCATTAGCTCCATAATTCCATATTATGCTCTATGCCTTTACCTTGTGTTTATCAGACTTGAATCGCGTGATAGACGACGACGGCTTTGTGCATTATTGACTTAGTTTTTATGGAATACTTGTAAAGATTCTACATAATATTGCGAAGAAAACGATCACTGGCTAAAAATAAAATATTTTACAAACACTTATCTAGACGAATGTAAAGATACTGTTACATTTTGCAGTAGTTTAAAGATTAAGTAATCGGGCTTTAGTCACGTTGATCTAGCAAGACTCTACGCCGTCACCTAATTAAGTCGTTGCCACAACCACATTATCAGCTTATTTAGGGAATATAACTTGAAGAAGACGAACAAGGGTGTAATGAGCAATCTGAGTATCGGCTAAACACGTTAGCGGCGGGACTTGTCGGGTTATTGCTCCATCGGTGTCCGCTTCGCGGCGCACTCTTTAATAGGTTAATTGCCTGGCATTGTGGTGCTGGCACACATCGCCAGCCGCGACCTTACAGCGGCTCGCGGCCACGCATGTAGGTGTGCACGTCACCAAATGAGGCACGCCTGGACACTAGTCTTGCTGTTGTACACTATTTTATAATAGAACACACCGCTGGCAAACACACCGCCTTTGCGTCAAAAAGGGTCATCTAGTAGTCATGTTTCATCAGTCTCTAAAAAGAAACTCATTTCTGTAGTGTCTGAGAAAGGGAAGTGGAAAATCTGGACAAAATAAATTGAGTTCATTTGTTTTTTCTGGCACTGCGTAGCGAACCATGAAGAACTCGTAGCGACCTCAATAAACAGATTCCGAAAGTTAGTGTTGTTTTAAAGATATTTGTATACTGATACTGGCAATATTGTTACAAATAGCATGGGCAAAATATTGTTCTGTAAAGTTTGATTTATTTACAAACATGAAGAATTTAATGGTGAAACGGTATGATACGCTCATCGGCTGTGGAGCCGCGACGTTGCCATACCAGACGATGAAAGTCATTACTCACTTGTTGAGTTGTATACGTTTATGGACGCATATGTACGTACGCGGTTGCAATTGCGTTAAGCCTACTGGCCCAGGTCAGCCTTATTTGGAAATGTAACAAGAAACGTCGTAGATTTCTCATGGGATTACTTTGCTCTTTTATCAACTACGCGCAATCACATAGCAGGTGGATAAGTGTATGTAATACAATAAAACACAGGTCTCTCATTATGCATGATGCTTGGTTTCGTCAAACAGCCAGCCCCCATAGCAATTTGGCGTTTTATTTGTGTGATTCACACAGTGATCTCGTGCCAGATTTCCCACGTTTAAACTCCTAACATCTTAGACACGCGATAAAACAGATTCTTTTCAAATTATTCACGTGCTGCATCGTGTTTCAGACTCTTTCCATCGATTAGCACGGCGTTATCTGTACGGTCTCGCCAAAATACTTTTGTTTATCATTTGCTGACGTCAGTCATCATCATGTTACGACTTAACTATTATTCACACGTTCCGCGCACATCCTATTTTTGATCTATAAAAACGAAAACATTAAATAAATATTTATTACTACTGCGTTCCTGAGATAGTGCTCAAGGGCACAGTAAAAAATAACTTTATTATACAGGTATCTGGTTTAGTGAGATGGTGCTGGAAGGAATAATTACATGTGTAACAAATCCAAGAGCCGTTTTTGTTGAATCAATAATGTTGTTGATACTATTAGCAGTATGTGTGCTTACAGATACTTTATGTCTTCATAAAATGTCACGCGCGGTAACTGAATGACATTATTTATATTTGTTCTGTTGATAAGGACAGAAAACACTTGTGGTCTGATGCTATTCATAAAGAATATTTCAATTTTCTATTTATCCTGCCACGAATTTGACTTTAAACTCTATCTAATATTCAATGGAAGCAGACCCAACCCAAGCTTAGTCTAAGAGTAATGATCCAGTAATTGATAATCCGTGAGGACCAAAAAATTTCGTTCTCTTTTTCAGAACATTTTTCGTTGAGATTTTTCTCTTCTTTAAGGTAACTAATACAGTGTTTCTTCCTTTTTCAGAAAATCTCCATTCCGGCGCCAGCCAGTGGCAATGGCCAATCAGGCGAGGCTACATTTCACTTCAGCTTTAATAGTAATGCAGAAATGGAGGGTCCACAGGTAATCAATCAACATATACCCCTCTTAACTTATCTTCAGAATTTCATGTACTGAGAATCTTTCTCTTACACAAAATAGATCAGAATGTATCAGTAAAACATTTGGATCTTAGCAGGTGATTTAAGATTTCAATCAGGCATATTGGCAGCATCTACTTCAAACAGATAATATCAGCGATCTCGAAGCGCGTGCAATGCATGATAACTATGACATGATTCCCCCAAGAACATTAGTTCTTGTGTATGCGGGAGGCCTATGTTCAGTAGCCGAGTTGACATCTACGGGCAGTTATGTGTGTCATTTAGAACGCAAACCTTTTGACACTCATTGATGACCAACATTCCAAACGAAAGTGAACCTTACAACTAGAAGCACATTTTTGTGCATCAAAGCTTGCACGGTTCTCTCAAAAGGAGCTCCTTCCTGTTTCAAAATTTTATTATTATTGACTTTTACATCTGTAGCTAGCTTAGTGTTGGCCAAAAATATCTTGTCTTCTAAGAGACTCATTCAAATTAATTTGTAATTATAAAATATTGTAATGAGTTCAACCTATTTGAACACATCCCAGATCACCTTGATAAATCGAGTTTTATGAAATGCGGGTATTATCAAACAAGCATAGCCAAATATATTTTACTTGGATTTTCATACTGCAGCAACCATTTTCCACATGGGCTACTTTTCTATCATTAATTAATTTTCATTGTTATTGATATGGTGCTACATTGGCGGAAATATAAGAGGTAGGAGACTAGGTCTCCACAATATTCTACCGATCAAAATATTGATAAACCTTGTCCAGAAACGAAGCATTTTTCTTTCATATGTAAACGAGTTTTTCCTTATAAAATACTAAGTATACAGGTACTTCAACAGTCTCAACAAATATCAAGGTTAAACATCAGACGACAAATTTATTGAAAACCTGATTATAAATTGCATTTGATATTTTTTAAGGCCTCTATTTATGGTAATATACAGAATTTTCTAGAAGTTTTTATTTAACAAAAAAACAGTTCATTAGCTCTTGTTACATAATTTCTAAGTAAATGTTCTTCCGCCATTACAACTCCAAGAAGTTTATCTCTCGTGTGTTTCTTCTCAGAAACTAGGGTTTTTGCATGCTTTTATGTTTTATGTGGGTGGTGCATAGAGATTACTGTTCTAATGTGGCAGTTCCATCTTTCTATTAATCTTTGTACACAATTCCTTTTGCTTATGGTATATTCTTCTTCTTTGGGCAGGCTGTTTTTACATGATACTGCATCCTCTTACACCTCCGATTAACTTAAGTTCAATTATTAGAAAAACATTGCGCTGTTTTATCAGCTCTTGACATACATATTATCGAATGTTAGGTTAACAACACAAAGCCCTTGGCAACTGAGTATGTGTGTGTTATACACATTCACGCTTTCGTCTTTCACACATCTCGGTCAATTTTTACGACCTAGCTGAGATAAGAC